>OX336389.2:1518896587-1519323380 GCA_946902985.2 Meconema thalassinum | reverse complement strand
GAAAAGTGGTAGCAAAGTGGTAGAAAAGTGGTAGCAAACTAGAAAAGTGGTAGAAAAGTGGCAGAAAAGTAGTAGAAAAGTGGTAGCAAAGTGGTAGAAAAGTGGTAGCAAACTAGTAAAGTGGTAGCAAAGTGGTAGCAAATATTACATGTATTGTTAAGAAATAGTTTAAGCGGTTACATGGATTCATTACACTATAATTTTAGCATTACGAAGCTCATTTTCTATATCCAAAAGTTCTTCCTCATATTTAGTATGACCAGCCTGTTTACAGGTATGCAAGTACTGAAGCCGCTGGATTAGCTTACTGGGATGGTTCCAGTAAACAAATTTAACAAATGATTTTTTTTGTGTGTAAACCATTATCATCATCATCATCATCATCATTATCATGATAATCATCATCATCATCATGGTTATCATCATCAATATAATTATCATCAATATAATCATCATCACTATTACTATCTAATCCTTTTTGTTCATCTTGCAATGCAACAACCTTTGGCATAGTTTGTGTTGTCTTTGATAGTGTTAGAGGTTTCTTAGACGTTAACGACTGTTCAATGTAGACAGAATATATGCATTAAATGATAGACTCAACACAAAATGTTTGATTGTTGACTTGTGTTATTGATAAATTGGTTTAATGTTAGGGGCAGTGCACACTTTCCATGTCGATAATTTATATAGGCTAGAAGGATGGTGTTGCAAACTTCTGATGTGTATTTCCAAATTTCCTGCATAGTCTATTTCATAGAATTTCCTGTAACTTAAAAGTTCATGCTGATTTTGTCTTTGTGTGTTTGACATTGTAACTACAATGGTTGATTGGATATTCTTTGTCAACTTTCAAATCATGTAATTCATGTCAGATATGTTGGAATTTGTGTTCATGTGTAAAGCTATCAAGTACCGATACCTAATTGGTTACACAACTGTTTCATAATGAAAATCTTGATCTCTGATTTATTGGAGAACTGTTTACGCTTGTCTGAACCAAGACTAACTGACTACTCACTGCTAAGGATTAGAAATTACATTTACTCAAATCACATTCTGGTAAAAAAGATCATGACTACTATAAACTGCTACCACTCTTCCACCACTTTGCTAACACTTTTCTACCATTTGACTCTCACTTTTGCTCTTACTTTAAACTGCACATACTACAAACAATCATTTTTATTATCGAGTTAACTTTACTAGAGATTAGTTTATGCTTAACAGTTGGCATGGAAGTATCAACGACTAGCTATGGTAAGCCATGTGCTTACTATAAAGGATATGCATATATTGTAAAAAGAACTAATAAAATTGGAACTGTTATTTGGTGCTGTTCGAAACAACGATCTAAAAAGTGTCGAGGAATGATTAAGACAAAAGGCTCCAACATACTTATTTCAATCGATCATCATTGTAAATCTCAAAATAATACTCATTTAAATGGACAAAATACTCTAACCAAGGTAAAAAAGCAAGACCAAGAAAAAAATAGTGTGGCTCAAGATAGTGCTTTGTTTGTTAAAGAGCATTTATTATCTCCTGAAAAAGACATGTTAGGACAGTCGTTAACGTCTAAGAAACCTCTAACACTATCAAAGACAACACAAACTATGCCAAAGGTTGTTGCATTGCAAGATGAACAAAAAGGATTAGATAGTAATAGTGATGATGATTATATTGATGATAATTATATTGATGATGATAACAATGATGATGATGATGATTATCATGATAAAGATGATGATGATGATGATAATGGTTTACACACAAAAAAATCATTTGTTAAATTTGTTTACTGGAACAATCCCAGTAAGCTAATCCAGCGGCTTCAGTACTTGCATACCTGTAAACAGGCTGGTCATACTAAATATGAGGAAGAACTTTTGGATATAGAAAATGAACTTCGTAATGCTAAAATTATAGTGTAATGAATCCATGTAACCGCTTAAACTATTTCTTAACAATACATGTAATATTTGCTACCACTTTGCTACCACTTTACTAGTTTGCTACCACTTTTCTACCACTTTGCTACCACTTTTCTACTACTTTTCTGCCACTTTTCTACCACTTTTCTAGTTTGCTACCACTTTGCTACCACTTTTCTACTACTTTTCTGCCACTTTTCTACCACTTTTCTACCACTTTGCTACCACTTTTCTACCACTATGTTACCAATTGTCTACCACTTGTCTACCACTTTGCTACCACATTTCTACCACTTTTCTATCACTTTTAACTGTACATATTAAATATAAAAGCCAACGCTAAATAATTCTATTACCAGAACAGAGATAACCTTTGTAGTGTGCAAATCATACTAACAGGTTAGTTACTACTTTGGAACTTACTACAACTAACCGAGGTAAACAACGTGTACTCTATAAAGGCTACTCTTATAACTATAGACGACAAAATGTAAAAGGAATAATATTCTGGCAATGCTCAAAACAGATGTCAACAAAATGTCTAGGCAATATGAAAAGTAGAAATGGTGTGGTTTTAAGTGTGAGTGATCATCAATGTATTGCTCCAGACAAAACACTGATGGTGTTGAAAAAAAAATCATCAGAATGCTAAAAAGTTAGTACAAGAGAAAGATGTTGCTACTCAAAATAGTGCATTGTTTGTTGAGCAACGTTTAACCCCTGTTGTAAAAGTTATGTTGTATCCATCTTCCACGCCTCAAGAGTCATCAACATCACAGACTATGCAAGAAGTAGTGTTGTTGTTGTTTTAAGGGGCTGAACTACAAAGTCATCTGCCCTTGATATGCAAGTGGATCGAAAAGGACTAGATAGTTATAGACAAAAGAGAGTTGTAGTTTGTATATAACTATTGTACAAGTACTTACATTAAATAAATAAAAATAGTGTATGTGTATTGTCTGTTTTTCTTAATTGCTATCCCTATGTCCCACTATTAATGCAATTGTTAACCATCAACAGTCTCTGACTATGTGTACCTTAAACAATACACTCTATCTATGGTTTGTGTACCGAGTACACAATAATACAGTGTGGTCAAGCCATGTTGAGGCAATAGTTATATCAGGTAAGGGATTCGAACCCTTGCTTTCTTGTACAGAAAATTTGAACTTAAGTCAAACACCATAACCACTCGGTCAACCTGACAGTTACTAATTTAATTATTTTTGTGGACTTGAGTGTTTATAAAACTTTTTCCAGTATACATTGACTAAACCACTTGTTTGTTTTGAAATATAGATTTTTTTTTACCATAACATTGCAGTTATGAGTCTTGTGAACTGGGTGTTTAATATAGGGTTAAAGGCATTTTAAAATAATTTTAGAAAAGCTCTTAGGTATCGTGTCATGGGTTTTAGTAATGCATTACTGTTCGTTGACTAACATTTACCGTTACACAACATTATTTTGGTGAGCTCTACATGTTGTTGTTTGAGTCGTCAGTCTTTTGACTGGTTTGATGCAGATCTCCATGCCTCCCTCCCCCGAGCGAAACGTCTCATCTCTATATAGCTACCACACCCTACATTCAAGGCTATCTGTTTAACATATTATAACCTTGGATCTCCCCTACAAGCTCTTGGGTTCAATTCCTAGATTTAACACAAACTTTTAAAAGCGGTATGACAACTAAAACTAGTCTACTCAGTCTCGGGTGGTCCAAATAAGTAGAGAGGGTTTGATTCACACCTCAACCATAGAGCTCCATGTTATTTTTTTTTTAAATAATGATAGCCATTTGTTCAATTTCACATTTCACACATTGCAATTTGTCAATTTTCCATTTGCATTTTTTTTAAATGACAGTTTGATGTTTTTCAATTTCATGATTTGGAAACATGGATTTTTCCATTTTCATATTTACACATTTGTCAATTTCCCACTTGCATATATTTTCTTAAATGTACGTTTAAGGTTTTTAAATTTTGTCTATATGGAAACATGGATTTTCCATTTTGCTGTTTACAAATTTTGTATATATTTATTTTGTGTATGTTGAAAAAGATCAATATTTCCAAAACAAGATTTTTTATTTTTCATTTTATGATTTTGTAAATGATCTTAATGAGAGTGCTTGACCATGGATTTTCCATTTTGCTGTTTACAAATTTTTTATATATTTATTTTGTGTATGTTGAAAAACGATATTTCCAAAACAAGATTTTTTATTTTTCATTTTATGATTTTGTAAATGATCTTAATGTGAGTGCTTGACCATGGCAATAATACAGTCTATCTATGTGTTAGCGGAACCATAGAGTCTTATTACTACTGCAAGTAAGAATCTTTTACAAAATAACGGCTATCTACCACTGCATTTGAAAAACAAAACTATTGAAAAAAAATACTATTTACCATTCATTCATATATAAGTGTTAATTCTCCCTCTCCCCACCCTACCTCATCGTATTTTCTCTGGTCAAACAATCAATGCTACCCATACGTATACAAGCTTTCTATGTCTCTCTCTCTATATATGTTTTCTCTGCTCCACAAGATAAAAATTATGGTTGCTGGATTGTATCCTGCACTGTTTATGCGACATACCATTGCCAGTTCATAAAACCGTTAGGTAGTTCTCTACACATAGCGATTTTACCACTGCTCTACCTACGCCTTTTGCTTGTTTGGCTTTCTTACAGGCTAGTATGCGATAGGCAGCATTAACTGTATATCAAACCCAGTCCACCTTTGTATTTGCAATCTAAGTAATAATTTGAAAAGAGACAACTGTAATCTGTTTTAAACATTATCTCTGCTTTTTTGTTTGTTTGTTTATGACATGTATATTAACCTAAAATCAAACCCTAGTCTACCTTAGTGAAAGGCTAACAGTTTAACCACTGCGTTACCATACCCTTCTTTCTTAGTTTGATTCATTCTAGGCCTTAGAGCTAGAAATCGAGTTACGATCTCCAGTGCAAGAGGCACATGTGCTCACCACTATAGCATGTAATGGTTAGCTGGTAACATTAGACAAACGAAAATGATTGTATTTCTGTTAGCCAAGCATTTCTGTCATTTGCCTACTGTGTGAGCACTGCCAGCAAGACAGTTTAGTTTAGAACAAGCGTGTGTGTGTGTATGTGTGTATAGATTATTAGCCTCAAGTATTTAAAGCTTGTTGTGTGTAGCGACCATCTTGCTCAGTAACCACTGAGTAAGTTTTAACGGTTAACTCATAAAAACAGCATAGGATAGTTGTGTGGGTGTGGTTCATGTACTTGGGAATATGCATTAGCACCATGCGCTAGCTTTACCTTGCCCTCTAGAGGTAGAGCGTTATCCCTTCCTTTGGACATTGCCAATGACTGCATTCCCCCACAAGTTTTACACTTAAGCTCTTGGCTTGTTCTTGGTTAGATTTGGTTTGCTTTAGGCTTGGTTTGGTTCAGTTGGGTTTGATTCGACTTGGTTCAGTTTAGTTTAATGTAGTCACCATTTTTTTATTTTTAGCTACACTCTTTAACCAATTAATTAATGATAGTCTACTCTTAATTCTTGAATCGATAAATTGAATTTTGTGTGCACCGTTTGTCAATCCATGCCTACAACCTATACTCCCTATGTACTACAGTCAGATCTGAAAACAAGTTCCAATGGTCAAAGACGTGTCAGTCACCATACATATATCCTACAATAATTCTTTCTTTACCTAGCTAGATTTCGTCACTCACAGTAAACATCTTACATTATGGGTTTGCAATATATTAAGAAAAGCAAAAGTCCATGATCTTGTTGTTTTGGGTCTTTTTTGGGGAAATTCATAAGCCATAAAAAGAATGACATCATGTCAAGTTCTGAGTGGATCTTGTATGTCAAAATCCCATTATCGGTTTATAAAATCTCAAGGCCATGCCCTAGCAGTTTTGGATTATTCCAATCAATGAGTCCACCATAGAAAACATCGAAAAAATAAATACCCTTAAAACAAGTCGTCACATGACCCTCTCCGAACAATGCTTCGTAAAATATAAATTCATCCATTGAACATTGAACATGATCGGCGACATCATCCTAGCTTCCCCCTCCCACCATGGTTGCCATATCGTTTGACCTTCAAGTGTCCTCAGCATCTCTGTGCTTTTTTTTCATTGCCCTGTTGTCAAGTCAAGTCAATGCATTCCAATAAGCTCAAATAACATTCACATCCTGTCAGTCTGCCCCAGCAAGTTTGTTTTCTATACTCACTTCAAGCAACATATAATCAAGTTCTGTTTGTTCTATCTAAAGCCAACTTCATCGGATCAAGGAATTATCATTTGTCATGTCACTCATAATCGTTTACACGTTAAATACCCCCTTCAGGGGGTTTAGGAATTAGGAATTCCATCATAGGAAAAATCAGAAAACGAACCCTCGACCCGCCGTCTCATCGAAACAGCGAATACTGTATTGGTATATCACCACCGTGGCCAGTAATAGCTTCGTTGAAATACGTGTCCAGTGGTATCGTCTCTTTCTATCTACAACCACTCGTCATGAACATTTTAGACAAATTTAAGAAAAGTTTTAAAAACTGAAATGTTTTCAACAAAAGTGTCGTTAGGCCCTTTCAAATTTTTTAAAACATAAATACTATATTCGAAAGGGGGAGAGGGGAGGGGCGTCACCCCGAGTCCTACGACCCCTCGTATACGTCTCTGGCGTTATTGGTTTGTGAGATATAACAGAAAGTCTAAAATCACAGTTTTACAACAAAAAATTCTGTTTCCCTCATTCTCAAAAACTTTAACCTATTACAAAAATAAAAAGGGTTTCGAGACAAGCCATTTGACACGTCATAGGACCAAATCCGACCAGGCATTCGTGAAATATCGGAAAACGTTTAAAATCACGGTTTTACCCCCAAAAAGCCTGTTTCCCTCATTCTCAAAACTTTAACCTATTAATAACATGTATAGGGCTTCGAGACAAGCGATTTGACACGTCACACGTCCAAATCCGACCTTGCGTTCGAGAGATATCGGCAAACTTCGTAGGAAAGTAGGCGACTATCTGGTTCTCTCCTCACCACCAAAACCCCTTCTTATCAATCATTTTTTTCAAAGAGCTCGCCCTCTTACAAAAATCCCAAGTGCGCATGCGTAAAAAACAAAAACAAAAATATTAATCCATATCGGCAGCCAGGCAAACGCATGCGCGATATGAGCAACCACGTTTAAGTTCATTTTAGCAGCGCACCTTATACATGTCGTACTTGAAATGAGACTTTCACAAAAAAAATACAATTTCACCCTATAGTAGGGGTAGGTTTTACTTAGGGGTTAAAATGAGTGGTCCATTTGAAAGAGGGCGTTAGCCCGAGTCCAACGACACCTCATTTGTCAAAATCTGACCATGGGTTTGCGAGATATCGACTTTGCCCCTGAATGTATTGCGGGTTAGTATGTGACGTCAGAGGGAGAGGTGGTGGGGTGGGGCAGAACTCCTAGTAGCCCCCTACTACTAAGTTACACTCGGTCACATTCGACTACCTTCGACAGTCGCCCGAACCGGTCCCCTCGCCCACTTCCATCCACAAGCTATATAGGCAATGCACACCAGCCAGCTCAGTCAGTTGGCTGGCCAACACAGGTCGGCTAACAACTGGGTCTGCTTCCAAGCCAGACCTTCCACCCTTTCCCCTCCCCTCCCCCCTCCCCTCCCCCAAGCCCCCCCCCCCGGAACGCCTGGGGGGGGGGTCACGTGACCACGAGAAACCATGGATGACCTTGAAATCTATCCAGGACCGGCTTAGCCCTACTACTTATAATAAACTACTCTGACATCCGTAGGGGACAGGTGCAACTTATGTCAGCGTGTCACAACGCCGTGACATAAGGAGAAAATATTTTCCTTGTTCTGGAGCTCGAAGACAAGGAGAGATGCAAACTTTAAGAAAGATGAAGAGAGATTTCGACCACGCCTATGGGCGGAGTTCTGCAGCTAACGCGTTAAACAAACTGGAGGTCCAACCAATCAGAATCCATGACGCCGAGATTTGGCGGGGAATTGATTTGCGCGCCAATCAGTTTAATCAGAACTGAACGATCAAATTCCGTGCACGCTATCATATACGTGACCTGCAGAAAGCCACGATTAATTTCAGAGGTCAACCATGATTTTAGCCTTATTATTTCGATTTATAGCGGAGCGAACTACACTTTCTCGAATTTTTTTGTACAATCTGTATAAATAGTGTGACGAGTGGATGGGACAGGCATTCCCTTTGTGAATATTATTGTCGATTAACGTAAACTTTGAGTGTGTCTATGAGGGCACTTGTAAATTTTAACTTAAACATTTTGCGCATCAGTGCGATGCAGAGTACTTGTAACTTGTATTTTAATTTTCAGTTATGTGCGATGCATCTGAACTGTTTTAGTAGAATCTGTGAATATTAGGTGGTTATCAGGCCACAGCATCTAGGGCAAGGCTTCGATACTGCTTTAGGATTCATTCGGCGAATTTAGTAACCAAAATAAGCAGTTAGATAGCAGAGATTGCGTGTGATAATAATTATATTTTCTTATCAGCAAGATGATGGCCATATATGTCTATATGCCTACCAGTCAAGTTGATGATGAGGATGTTGAAAAGGTCTACGAAGAAATAGACGAAATTCTGAGGTATATCAAGGGTGATGAAAATGTTATAGTAATGGGAGATTGGAATGCTGTGGTAGGGAAAGGGAGAGAAGGGAAGATAGTAGGAGATTTCGGATTAGGTGAAAGGAATGATCGAGGAAGCAGGCTAGTAGAATTCTGCACCGAGCATGAATTGGTCATAGCTAACACCTTATTCAATAACCACAATAGAAGAATATACACATGGATGAGACCAGGAGATACAGGGCGTTACCAAATCGACTTCATTATGGTCAAGCAGAGGTTTCGAAACCAGATTTTGGATTATAAAACATATCCTGGTGCTGACATAAACTCTGACCACAATCTGATTGTAATGAATTGCAGATTAAAGTTGAAGAAACTGAAGAAAAGTCAAAAGCCAAAAAGGTGGGCAATAGACAGACTGAATGAAAAGGATGTAAACGAAAGAATCAAGAAGAGTATAAAGGAAGGACTAATGAAAAACCCTAAACAAACTTCAATTGCAGACGAATGGGCACTTTTGAAGAATGAAATAACAAAATCCGCAGAAGAAAACATTGGTAGGAAAGAAAGAATAGGGAGAAAACCGTGGATCACTCAGGATATACTAGAATTGATGGATGAAAGGCGGAAACACAAGAATGTAAGAGATGAAAAGGGGAAAGCAGAATACAGATGTCTGAGAAATGAGGTTAACAAGAATTGCAAGGAAGCGAAAGAAGAATGGTTGAAAGAGAAATGTGCAGGTATAGAAAATTGTCTGAAATTAGGAAAAGTAGACACTGCTTATCGAAGGATTAAGAATACTTTTGGGGAAAAGAAGACTAAGTGCAGTGATATTAAGGACACAAATGGAAAGCCTCTAACAGATAGGGAAGAAAAGGTTGAGAGATGGAAAGATTACATCGAGGGTTTGTATAAGGGAAAGGAGATTGAGAATCATGTAATGGAAAGGGAGGAGGAAATTGATGAGGATGCGAAAGGAGATTTAATATTGAGATCAGAATTTGATAGAGCTTTGGAAGACTAAGCAGGAACAAAGCTCCAGGCATAGATGATATACCGATTGAGTTGCTACGCTGCATAGGAGATGAAGGTCTGATCAGGTTATTTCACTTGGTGTGTAGGATTTATGAGACAGGTGAGGTACCCCCTGATTTCAAGAAGAATGTAATCATCCCTATACCAAAGAAAGTGGGAGCTGACAGATGTGAAGATTACCGTACAATCAGCTTGATTACTCATGCTTCAAAGATCCTGTCTAGAATAATTTACAAGAGGATTGAAAGCCAGGTAGAAACGGAGTTGGGTGAAGACCAGTTTGGTTTCAGGAGAAATGTAGGAACAAGGGAAGCTGTACTAAGTCTTAGGCTGATTTTGGAAGGTAGAATAAGGAAAGATAAGAGAACGTTCATGGCTTTTGTAGACTTAGAAAAGGCTTTTGATAATGTTGATTGGACTAAATTGCTTGACATTTTGAAATCGATTGGAATAAAGTACAGGGATAGGAGGGTGATATACAACCTGTACAGAAACCAGACAGCAGTCATTCGAGTTGAAGGACATGAGAGAGAAGCTGGTATTCAGAAAGGTGAAAGGCAAGGCTGCAACTTATCACCCATACTTTTCAATCTTTACATTGAACAAGCAATGAAGGAAATTAGAGAAAAATTTAAAGTGGGAGTGAAGATTCAAGGAGAAATAATTTCAACTCTGAGATTTGCTGACGACATCGTCATCTTGGCCGACAAGCCTGAGGATTTGAATGAGTTTTTGAATGGTATGGACTCCGTCTTACGGAAAGAATTCATGATGAAAATTAATAAATGTAAAACAAAAATACTGGAATGCAGCCGAAATAAATCAGAAACCTCTATGGAGATCAAATTGGCAGGTGAAAAGCTGAAGGAAGTAGGAGACTTCTGTTACTTAGGAAGCAGAATAACCAGTGATGGACGAAGCAAAGAGGATATAAATAGTAGGTTAGCTCAGGCAAAGAAAGCATTTCTACAAAAAAGGAATCTGCTGACATCGAATATAGATTTAGGTATTAGGAAGTCATTTTTGATAGCTTTTGTCTGGAGCGTGGCGCTCTATGGAAGTGAAACTTGGACTATTGGTGCAGCAGAAAAGAGGAGAATTGAAGCATTTGAAATGTGGTGTTACAGGAGAATGATGAAGATCAGATGGGTAGATAGGGTTACAAACAAAGAGGTATTAAGACGAGTGGGAGAGGAGAGATGTTTCTGGCGACTGTTAATGAAGAGAAGAGATAGGTTGGTAGGACACATACTAAGACACCCAGGAATAGCAAGCTTAGTTATGGAAGGAAGGGTCGAGGACAAAAACTTTAGGGGTAGACCAAGGTTAGAATATGTTAAACAGATTGCCTCGGATGTAGGGTGTCGGAGCTATGTAGAGATGAAACGATTAGCTCAGGACAGGGAGGCGTGGAGAGCTGCATCAAACCAGTCAAAAGACTGAAGACTCAAACAACAACGATGGCCATTATGAAGGAAGGATGCCATCTATTTCCACCAGTACGATGAAATCTAAGATGGTCTAGGCTCTCGATTGGGACGATGACGGGGCGATACCCGTGGCATGTGACAACCAGAACATTGATGAGTACAAAAATTAAGTAATTAATTTTGGACGGGCGAGTTTACGCGTATTATGGGAAAATTTTGTAAATAATTGTTTTGCTGGATATAAATGTAAATTTGTGTGTGATTTTGTTTGTTGACATACCTTTTTTTCGTGGGCATAGCATGACAATTTCTGTAAATAATATCAGGAGTAAAATTTAAATGTACGGGGTTCTATGACACTTGATCGCATGGAATTAACGTGCAAATGAGTAATTTGCAAGGCCGAGAGTCTAGAATCATGGTGATAATTGAATGCTGTGTAGAATTAACGTAATATCAGATTTGGGAGAATCGAGATTTTTGTCTAGTGTAATTATGGTTACTCAGGCTGTATTTTATTTTGATATTGCCTAGTAGCAATCTCATGGATACGGGAAGCTATTCGCTTCGCCGTCATAAATTCGTTAGTTCATTTTGCTATTTTGTCTAGTTGACAACTTGAACTCTGATCTGTTGTGCGCGCGGGTCATTTTCAGCTGACTACAGGTGTTTGTCACATATGGTGTATTTATAAGTATTTATTTATAAGCTCACGGGGAGGGACATGATTGTCCTCCTGTCTTCCGCACTAAGTCCGGCAATTGATTCCTGCGGGTCAATTGGCCGATGACTATGTTATTCTTTATATCCCAAGTGAGGATTTTCAATATTAGTTGTTAGTAGGGGAGAGGTAGGAGCTCTGCTTCACTTGACGCGGCTGTGCCCAAAAACAAACATGGCGACCAAGCCAATGTTAAATAATTAATAGCTCGCGAACCCATGGTCGGATTTTGACAAATGAGGTGTCGTAGGGCTCGGACTAACGACCCCTTTCCTATGGACAATTTATTTCCACCCCAAATCAAAACCTACCCCTACTAGGGGGTTAAAAAGTAATTTTTAGGTAAACATTGCTTTCCATGTGCTAAATGTATGAGGTTCAATGCCAATATGAAATTAAACGTTGTTCCACACAAGAGACATGTGCAAGGTGGAATGCTATATGAATTAACATTTTAGTTTTGATTTTTACGCATGCGCATTACGTTTCTTGTAAGAGGGCGGGCTTTTTGAACAATGATTTATAAGAAGGGGGAGAGTGAGGAGAGAGGAAGATAGTCGCCTACTTTCTGCGAACTTTGCCGATATCTCACGAACACATGGCCATATTTTGATGTGTGACGTTTCGAATGGCTTGTCTGAAAGCCATTTTTATGTTGTTAATAGGTTGAAGATTTTGAGAATAAGGAAAACAAACTTTCTGGGGTACAACCATGATTTTAGACTTGTTATTAAATCTCGCAAACCAATAAGGCTAGAGACGTGTACGAAGTGTCAAATGACTCGGGGCGACGTCCTCTTTTGAATAAAGTATTTATTTCTGGAAAAAGAAATTGAATAAGTGCCTTACACAATACATGTTGAAAAAAGAATGATTTTAGCCTGTTTAAAATGTTAAAAAGGGTGATTGTTGAGAGAGACGGTACTGCTGGGCGTGTGTTTCAACGAGCCTATCGCTGGCCACGATGGCTAGGCTCAATCGAATAATCGATATTTCGACGAGACGGTTTATGACAGGGCGAGGGTTTGTTTTCCGATATTTTGTATGATGGACGTTTGAAGGCTAATGTTTTAAAACGTGTGAGTGTGCTAAGATTTTTTTACACGTGAAGGAGATCTTTAATCTGTTAGTAAACGGTTATCAGTGACACGGCTCTGTGGCATTGATGCATGTTCATAGGCCAGCAGATGGTTGTAGGATGTGGAGCTATAACATTTTGATTGACTAAGCGATGTCAATGAAGACAGGACATGAGTTTCTGACCTCGGCGGCCATGCCCCAATGGATCAATTGATATTTTGTGAACCATTGATCGCAGAGGCTTATACAACCGTTTGTTTTAAGGGTATTCTTTTTCTGATCTTTCCTATGGTGAACTCACTGATTGAAATAATCCAAAACTGCTAGTCCATGGATCTGAGATTTTATAAAACGATAATGGGATTAGGACACAAAGGGTCCCCCTGAACTTGATGTGGCGCCGTTCTTTATTATGGCTCATGAATCTCCTAAAAAGACCCAAAACAACAAGATCATGGACTTTTGTTTTTCCTAATTTATTGCAAACCCATAATATTAGAGGTATACTGTGAGTGATGAAACATATCTAAGTAGAGAAAGAATTATTGTAGGCTACATATATGGTGACTGACACGTCTTTAACCATTGAAACTTCTTTTAGACTAAACCAAACCAAACCTAAACCAAACCAAACCTAATCAAGACCAAGCCAAGGGCTTAAGTGCAAAACTTGTGGGTCATTGGCGATGTCCAAAGGAAAGGGATAACGCTCTACCTTTAGAGAGTAATGTTAAGCTACCGCATGGTGCTAATGCACACCCCCAAGTACATGAAGCGCACGCAACAATCCCATGCTGTTTTTATGGGTTGATTGTTAAAACTTGCTCAGTGGTTACTGGGACTAGATGGTCGCTACACACAACAAGCTTTAAATAATTGAGGCTAATAATCTATGCAGACACACTCGCTTCTTCTAAACTAAACTGCCTTGCTGGCAATGCTCTCACAGTAGGCAGATTACAGACACGCTTGTCTAAGAGAAATACAATCATTTACGGTTGTCTAATGTTACCAGCTAACCATTTTTTGCTGCAGTGGCGAGCACATGCAACTCTTACACTGGAGATCTTAAGTCGATTTCCATCTTATGGCCTAGAACGAATCAAACTAATAAAGAAGGGCATGGTGGCGCAGTGGTTAAGTTGTTAGCATTCAACTAAGGTAGACTAGGGTTCAATTTCAGGTTAATATGCATGTCATAAACATATAAAAAAGCAGAGATAATGTTTAACACCGATTACACTTGTCTCTTTTTAAATTATTACTTGGATTAAAATTCAAAGGTGGAGTGGTTTCGATATACAGTTAATGCTGCCTGTCGCACATTAGATTGTAAGAAAGCCAAAAGAGCAAAAGGCGTGGGTAGAGCAGTCGTAAAATTCTACAACTACCTAGCGGTTTTATGTACTGACAAAGCTATGTCGCATAAGCAGTGCATGATGCAATCCAGCAACTTTATTTTGTATCTTGTGGAACAGAGAGACAAGAAGCTTGTATATGTGTGGGTAGCATTGATTGTTTGACCAGAGCAAATACTGTGAGGTAGGGTGGGGAGAGGAAAAATTAACACTTATATATATGAATGGTAAATAGCATTTTTTAAATAGTTTTGTTCAAATGCAGTGGTGGATAGGCGTATATTCTAAAACAGTCTTACTTGCAGTAGTAGTAATAAGCGTCTTCGTTTCTGCAAACACATAGACAGACTGTACTATTGCTATTGTCAAGCACTCGCATTACGATCATTTAAAAAAAATGTAAAATCTAGTTTTGGAAATAACATTTTTCAACATACACAAAATGAAAAAAGTGTAAACAGCAAACTGGAAAATCCATGTCTCCATATCGACAAAATTTAATAACGTTAAACTGATATTTAAAAAATATATTAATGGAAAATTGACAAATGTGTAAACAACAAAATGGAAAATCCATGTTTCCCTATCATGAAATTCAAAAATGGAAAAATGGCAATGTGTGAAATGTGAAAATGAAAAGATGTAAACAAATTAATGGCTATCATCATTTTTTTAAACATGGTGCTCTATGATTTAAGTGTGAATTAAACCCCCTCTATTTATTTGGACCACCCGAGACTGAGTAGACTTGTTTTAGTCCTCATAGCACTTTAAAATTTTGTGTTAAAACTGGGAATTAAACTAAAGAGCTTTGAAGTGCCAGCTAACTATAATAACCGCTACGCTAAAAAGGCGAATTTTTACCAGTCTTAATGAACAATAAAAAGAAAAAGATAATAAATGTTGGAATATTTGTTAAGGATGAACATGGTGACACTGTTTCTGTTCCACAATCTGCTAGCCACTAGCCAGCTGCTGGGGTCTTGAAGCACGATACAGTTGACATTTTGTAATGAGACGTAACATGCTTGAAAGGAGTATGGGTTGCTGAAAACTGATCATGTACGAGGAAGCAAGAGTTCAAACCCCTTCCCTGACATAACTATTACTTTAACATGTCTTATGGATATTGTATTATTATGATACTCGGTACACAAACCATAGATAGAGTGTATTGTTTAAGTCCACTCTCTTTCTAAACATAGCTAGAGAGACGGTCAATGGTTAACAATTGCAGTAATGGTGGGGGAATGTAGTGATAGTAATTAGGAAAAACAGACAATAACCATAAATTATTTGTATTAATTTCTTTTTATATTAGATACACACTGAATACGACTATCTCCTTACCATTTTTATATAGATTTTTAAAACACAACGCTTGTTGTAGATCCTCTTATTACTTCTAATTACTCTTGTTCTTAAAAACTGGGAAAGCCGCAATGGTTTTATAGACATAAAACCCTCATCCTCTTATTTTTCATCATAATCACCATCATTATCATGATGAATATTATGATCATAATTATTATAGTATTTGACACCATCATCATCATCATCATCCTCAACATCATTAGAACTATCCAATTCCTTTTGTTTCTTTTCCACAGGGATCTCTTGTAGACTGTGCGTTGCTTTTGATAGGGTTAAGGGTTTTTTGAGTGTTGACAACTGTTCTAACGTAAGTTTCTGAGGAGATGATGAATGCTTTTTCAACAAACAATGCACTATCTTGAGCAGCAATATCTTTTACTTGAACTAGTATTTTTCCTTGGTTAGAGTATTTTGTGCATTTAATTGTATATCGATTTGAGATTCACAATGATGTTCGTTTGAAGTAAGTTATTTGGAGTAGTTTGTTTTAATCTTTCCTCGACACTTTTTGGATCGTTGCTTTGATCATCGCTAAAAAAATCATCGTTATTGGTTGTTTTTAAAATATATGTATATCTATAGTAGACACATGGCTTGCCATGGCTGGATGTTGAGACCTCCATATCAACTAATACATATGAATAACATTTTAGTAAAGTTGCGATTTACACCCACACACACGCACTTTCCTAAATGTCAAGATTTATGGATGTTGTTTTCTGCCCACAGCTGCTTACTGCATATCACAAGGCTGGAGACTGGTTGTTTCGACGGTATTTCACGATGTTATAATTGTAAAATATAGTAGTCAACTGACAATTTTTCTATACCCTAGTAAAGGTTAACTGGTACTTACTGCATATGATAAGGCTTTACACTGATGGGTTAGACAGTCTTTCTTGCTAAGGATCCCCTATATACCCTAGACAAGGCAATACATGTTAGTTCTGAACACTTAGTGATTAATTGTATATTGCATTTATATTCACAGCTTATACACGCACGTTTTTCTCGCGGTAAAACTTTGCGAGATAGTCACATGCAACACGCAAAGTATGTTTCCGCTACCTAGCGGTGAATATGAAAACTGCCTGAACTACTAGCATCCTACCTAGCGGTGGATATGAGCACTCACAGAACTACTAGAATGCTTGCTCAATAATGGACGCAATTTTTTTTACCACTAACAATATACACAGTGGGTTTGCTTTATCGTTTAATACAAATATATCTTGCTTAAATAATGTAACAAAAAGTTACCTAAAACGTAATACTATGCAAGTGTTTAACATTTTACAATTGCATTGGCAAACAGGTTGTAACTTGTACAAGTGTATGGCCATTGAAAAAACCATGGCTTAAATCTTTTTAAGTATGCTATTTAAGCCTAGGTCATAAATTACTAATGTAAATAAACAATATCCTTACTTTTATAACTTACCGGATCAAACCAAACTGTAGAGAACCAAAGCCAAACCAAAACCGAACCAAAACATAATCGCGTCCATGTCAATTCGCACCTACTATCAATTGCGCCTACTAGCTGTTGCGCCTACTATCAATTGTGCCTACTATCAATTGCTCCTACCATAAATTGCGCCTACTATCAATCGCGCCTATTGTCAATTGCGCTTACTATTAATCGTGATTACTATCAATTGCGCCTACTATTAAACGCACTTACTATAAATTGCGCCTACTATAAATCGCAATTACTATCAATCGCGCCTACTATCAATCGCGCCTACTATCAATCGCGCCTACTATAAATCGCGCCTACTATCAATCGCACTTACTATCAATTGCGCCTACTATAAATCGCACTTATTATCAATCGCGCCTACTACTAATCACACCTACTATCAATTGCGACTACTATCAGTCGCGCCTGCTAACATTCACACTCACCTTTGTCTATCTACTTTTGCACTCTACTTTTGCTCTTATATTTTATACTCAATTGTTGACTTATTTGGTCTTGGAAAGTATATCAGCCCCTTTTAGTAGCAGCACAATGCTTACCACTAGTCCTTTTTTATAACAACATAATGCTTACTGCTATGTTTGTGAGCAACAACAACACACTAAAATTTTTAAAATCCAAAGTACTCTAAGGTTAATAATTGACTCTAAACTCTGACTCTTATCTCTATTCCAACGCCTAGATAAAAAGTAATATTTTTAAAATTTTTGAAAAAAGTTGAATTGTAAAGTGGGCTATATGTTTAAACTAAAAAATTTATATGAAGTCATTTGTTAACTCTCACACCTATCTCTATCCCACTCTCAGTCAAAAAATAATGTTATTTAATTTTTTTCTATAGTTTATGATTGACTAAGAGTGAGATAGTGGTAGCTATCTAACATTATCTAACCTGAGCTAAGCAAACCTAACTTGACCGAATCTAACTTAATATCTGTACCCGAATTCGTGATATGAGCGATGTGAGACTCATACGAATTTTTAACCATAGAGTTTTGAAAGTTAGTGAAGCCTGGAAAGTTGTCATGAATCCAGTTTATCGACACGGAACAGTGGAGAAAAGGTGTTGGCCAATGGTAAAATAGATGGCTGGGTGTAAGTAGACCAGAAGAAAGGATTAATATGATTGGATAACCTGAAGAATAGACTACCCGCTATATAGATATTGGTGTCCATGGGTGAAGGTTTGTTGCTATGCCGAGGTCACGTGATTACAGGAACAAATAGAAAAATTTCTGAAGAAATAAATAATTTGAGGATTTACGCTATTTTGGACATATAATGTTTTTAAGGCCTGGGAAAATTAGAATAAATTATATGATGAATTACTGCGTTGATAAATATGAAGAGATTTGCCCTAGTTTGATGGAAATTCAATATAAGCAAATCCGTGGCAATGTAGCGCGCAAAAGGGTGATTGCTATGCCAAATTCAGAGGGAACAAGGAGGCTAGAGCGGTCATTGTGAAGGGACTAATATCGCGACCTTCCACGGGAGAAGACGTATCGGACGTGTGCTCCGCGGCGAACAGTGACATATTGTGCAATCATGGAAACTGCTGAGAAACGAATAGAAACGGTCTTAAATTCAAGGGAGTTCACATGTAAGTAAAGTGCATTACGTTCAAGGTATTTGAGAAAGTTTACGAGTGTATTTTGAAAGATATTGTGCGGAACAGATTGTCGATTGCATTACGAAGAAATCCGTTGTGTGTCGTGGAGTGTGGTTGGATATATATTGGAAAGTGTTAAACTGACGCGAGTGCGTTATATAAAGAGACTGTCTATCTGTTAGGTAGTCAGCCCGAAGGCTGGTTGGATCCTCAAACAGCACTGCCGTTAGGTTATGTGGGTAGATACCCACAAAAACCCAATGCAGCGCTCTATTGAGGCGTACTAGGCGTAAAGAGACAGAGACAGTGTTTTTTATTAAACATTGAAACATTTACGTGAAAGACCGTGTGAAATTAAAGAATTATCCATTTATTAAGAATCTGGAAAACATAGTAGAAACATGTTTAAGAGGGACATGTAATTTAACTACGGTGGAGAAGGATTCGTACTAAACATGCAGCGGGAAATGTGGTCTAAATTATGGTGCAGGTGACGTATTTCGATTTACTGAAGCAGAGATGTGAGACTGTCATACGAAATTTAGAAAGAAGAAAGGCTATATGAATAACGAGAACTGAACATTATAACATCTACCAATATGGACCGGAACGACGAGAAATTCCAGATGCCAAGAACAGAAGAGCTGAACGAGAAGTAGCTCAAGAGCCAAGCAGAAGCCGGGACTCGATCTGGTGGATCCGGGGACGCGAGCGAGATCCTACGAGGAGAGAGCGTTGCGGCCGGGCGTACCAACATGGACCAGTGGCAAGGTGATTCATCGGGCCGGACGGAGAGAGCGGGCTTGGGACGAGTGGAGCTCGAGAACAGCAGATTCGAACACATTAAGGGGCTTCCAGACCAATCTTCTAAGCGTACTGTAATACGCAAAGTTCATCGTTGGACCAACTTGAAGCCTACACAATGTAAGACGAAAAGTCCAGTATATATTTTCAGTTCTGTAGTTATCTAAATGTTTGAAGCATGCGTGTAATGACCTTTTTCAATTTGTGAGATTTCACAGTTTTCTAGTCTATTTAGAAAGTCGACCTAGAAATTAACGTTAATGCTTATTGTGATTGAGATCTACACTTTTATCATACCGAATGTTGAGTGATCTTATAGTAGAACTATTTGAGTTCTCATTCTGGATTTTTGGAACTAGAAATTGTATTTGATGATGATGATTTATTTTCACGATTACGATTTTCATGGAAGATTTTCACAACGACGTCATAGATTTTCACAACGATTTTCACATCGAAGATTTTCATAAGATGATTTTCACGACGAGGATTAAGGATCTTCAAGGAAGATTTTATGCAACGAAGGATTTGAATCCAAGGATTAAGGATTATTTTCACGAAGGATCTTCGTTAATGATTTTCATCAGGAGGAGTTTTGACATTGAAAGATTGAAGTTTAACTGAAGATCGAAATTATTTTCATTTTTGAATTATTAGGGATTTTGAGAAATCCTCTTTTAAGGATTAAGGATTTCGGATCCTAGGATTTGGGATAAGGATTTTTTATTTTTAATCGGATTTGATATTCTCCGATATTTAAATATTTTCATCGAGTTTTGGATTTGAGCTATTTGGATTTAGACTGTTGAATTATCAACTATTTTATTAAATCAGCTGTTGATTTTATTTGAAGACAACTTGATATTGTTGAAAGATTTATGGAACTTAAGAAGCAGTTATAATACGATTTCATGATGATATGGAGGCTGAATATAAGGAATTATTTCAATTCTGGTAAAATATTTGATGCTACAAGGATTAATGTTCTTGAAACAGAAGGATTATAAGAATGCAACAGATAATGTGTGGATTAAGAGAAAGCTGAGATGCTTTAGAGAAGATGCTATGAATTATTCAACGATTCTTAGAAAATTCCAGTGAATTGTAAGGAACATGGGAGCAACGTAGGATTATTTATGAAGCCAGCTGATATATTTTGATGGAGCATGGATGTAGGTCATTGGGTGTCCATGACTCACGACTATTGTCGGATCATGAAGGTGGACATTGTAAGGGATGTGATGTTCCGTGTCACCTTGCATAATGTAGACTGTATTATGGAAGGATTTATTATAATGGATTACACACGTATTGGAACGAAGTGTTTGGTGCCAGTGTGATAAGGCAACGCAGCGTGTGTTTTGAGGAGGCTCGAGTGAGCTGATACCAGTGGAAGTTTCCGTTTTGTTTTGAAAACGAAGGCCGTTAAAATGCTATGGCATTATGTTTAGGAAGCCTATACGAGATGATATGTAGTCCAGGGGTTAGCGTTGCGTATGCAGGTAGAATTGTGGAGAGTTGTTGGCAAGTAGGTCAATGTGAGCACGCCATTGTTAGCGATTGAGCGCTATCAACTCTTAGGGAATGTGGCTGGTACAGTGTGTGCCACAATTATGTGTTGCTGGTATAGTAAAGGTTTTATTGGTTATTATTTTGGTTATTAACACAAGATTGACTAGTAGGAAGTTCTTATACATTAGTCTGAGCTTTATTGAGTGGACTATTGATCCTTAATGTGACGATTAACAAAGAGATAAACAGGAATGTTGGTGGAAAATAACTTAAGAATTATATTTGCCATAACATAACAGCGATATATGACAACAAGAGATAAACATTAATGGTAGATGATGTTTAAGAATGTACATAGTATACATAGTAATTTTATTTTATTGATATTTCGTTTTATTAGTTTTATTAAGGGATAGTAGGAGGTTTCAGGATCAGTGCGTGTATAGAGTAAAGCATTGGGATTATGATAGCGACAGGGCATCGCTATTAGAGTCATTTCGTCGATTTATTATATTAAAAACTTTTGATTATCGATGATACTGAAGACTTGCGGCACAGCAGGTTGATGCTGATTTATTACAGTTTTATTTTCGAATGAGACATTAGCAGTGTCTAACGACTCATAAATAATTAACATGGAGTATTTGTTAACATTTGTGTTGTAATAATGAGTCTGCTTAGGTAGACAGTGATGCCATTTTTAATAAATTGCAGACACGTGTTTACGTAGGTTTGTTACGTTTTTATATAACATTTCCTTATGATTTATCTTAGTGGGAGGTTAGAATAAATACTATGGTCAAGATATTGAAGCTAAATGCCTATTTTACCCAATTCATATTTTCCTATGTTACCCGAGATTAGAGAGTTTTTGAGCCCTACTTGTGGTTTTTGCATTTGATAGTATGACCCTGTTTCTTACCTATATGAGATGTTTCAACAACATTTTGAATGATTCTGTCAACATTTTTGAAAATTTTGCTGAATTTTTTACATCAATTTTATAGAAATTTGATAAAGTGTGAAATAACACTATATTCCTCACATGTTTCCACATGTTCCCCCAGAGTAAAATGTTAGCATGTGAGTTGAATGTTAGCGATCAAACCTGTGCTTGGAAATATGTCTTGTACTTGGTGTAGACGAGAACACTGTAACTTTGTAATATCAACAAGTTAGGTTAGGGAAAGGTAAATTATGTTAGATTCGGTCAAGTTAGGTTAGCTTAGCTCAGGTTAGATAAAGTTAGATAGCTACCACTAACTCACCCTTAGTCAATCATTAACCTTAGAAAAAAATGAAAATACAATATTATTTTTTGACTGAGAGTGGGATAGAGATAGGTATAAGAGTTAAAATATGACTTTATATTATTTTTTTAGTTTAAAAATATAGCCTACTTTCCCAATTCAATATTTTTAAAAAAATTTAAAATATAATATTCTTAACTAGGCGTTGGAATAGAGATAAGAGTAAGAGTTTAGAGTCAATGATTAACCTTAGAGTACTTTCGATTTTTTTTAAATTTTAGTGTGATGTCGTTGTTGCTCACAAACATAGCAGTAAGCATTATGTTTTCATGAAAAGGACTAGTGGTAACCATTGTGCTGCTATTAAAATGGGCTGATATACTTTCCAAGACCAAATAAGTCAACAAGTGGGTGTAAAATATAAGATCAATAGTAGAGTGCAAAAGTAGGTAGACAAAAGTGAGTGTGATTAATAATAGGCGTGAATGATAGTAGTCGCAATTGATAGTAGGCGTGATCGGTAGCAGGCGCAATTGATAGTAGGCGCAATTGATAGTAGGCTTGATTTGAAATGGGAGCGACTATGTTTTGGTTCAGTTTTGGTTTGGCTTTCGTTCTCTATAGTTTGGTTTGGTTCGGTAAGTTATAAAAATAAGGATATTGTTTATTTACATTAGTAATTTAAGACCTAGGCTTAAATAGCATGCTTAAACAAATGTTTAGGCTTTGGCTTCTTCAAAGCCCATACACTTTTACAAGTTACAACCTGTCTGGTAATGAAATTGTAAAATGATAAACACTTGCATAGTATTACATTTTAGGTAACTTTTTGTTACATTATTTAAATAAGATATATTTGTATTAAACGATAAAGCAAACCCACTGTGTGTATTGTTAGTGGTAAGAAAAATTGCGTCCATTATTGAGCAAGCATGCCAGTAGTTCAGTGAGTGCTCATATCCACCGCTAGGTAGAATGCCATTATTTCAGGTAGTGCTCATATTCACCGCTAGGTAGCGGAAACATACTTTGCGTGTTACATGTGACTATCTCGCAAAGTTTGACCGCGTGCAAAACGTGCTTGCATAAGCTGTGTATATAAATTTAATATACAATTAACCACTCAGTGTTCAGAACTAACATGTATTGCATTGTCTAGGGTATATAGGGGATCCTTAGCAAGAGAGACTGTCTAACCCATTAGTTTACAGCCTTATCATATGCAGTAAGTACCTGTTAACCTTGACTAGGTTATAAGAATATTGTCAGTGTTGACTACTATCTTTTACAATGATAACATCGTGAAAGACCGTCGAAACAACCAGTCTCCAGCCATGTGATATGTAGTAAGCAGCTGTGGGCAGAAAACAACATCCATAAATCTTGACATTTAGGAAAGTGCGTGTGTGTGGGTGTAAATCGCAACTTTACTAAAATGTAATTCATATGTATTAGTTGATATGGAGGTCTCAACAACCAGCCATGCCAAGCCATGTGTCTACTATAAAGGATATACACATATTGCAATAGTAACCAATAAAGCTGGAACTGTTATTTGGCGATGTTCAAAACAATGATCCAAAAAGTGTCGAGGAATGATTAAACCAAAAGACTCCAGCGTACTTACTTCAAACGAGCATCATTGTGATTAGCAAATCAATAGACATTTAAATCCACAAAATACTCTAAACAAGGAAAAGAAATAGTCCATGAAAAAGATATTGCTGCTCAAGATAGTGCATTGTTTGTTGAAAACGCATTCATCATCTACTCAAAAATGTATGTTTGAACAGTAGTCAACACTCAAAAAAAACTTAACACTATCAAAAGCAACGCACACTCTACAAGAGATCCCTGTGGAAAAGAAACAAAAGGAATTGGATATTGGATTGATGTTGAGGATGATGATGGTGACAATGACTAGAATAATTATGATGATAATATTCATAATGATGGTGATTATGATGAAAAATAAGAGGATGAGTGTTTTATGTCTATAAAACTATTGCGGCTTCCCCAGTTTTTACAAACTAGAGTAAATAGAAGTTATACAAGGATCTATAATAAGCGTTGTGTTTAGAAATCTATATCAAACAATGGTTAAGAGATAAAGAGTTGCATTCTATGTGTATCTAATATAAAATGAAATTAATAAAAATATGTTTTTTCTTAATTACTATCACTACATTACCCCACTATTAATGCAGTTGTTAACCATTGGCAGTCTCTCTAGCTATGTTTAGAAAGGGAGAGTGGACTTAAACAACACACTCTACCTATGTTTTGTGTATCGAGTATCATAATAATATCGTATCGCTAAGCCACGTTAAGGAAATAGTTATGACAGGTAAGGGGTTTGAACTCTTGCTTCCTTGAACATGATCAGTTTTCCATTAGCAGCAACCCACAATATTTTGAAGCATGTTATCTCTCATTACAAAATTTCAACTGTATCGTGCTCCTAGACCCCAGCTGCTGGCTATTGGCTAGCAGACTGTGGAACAGAAACAGTGTCACCATGTTCATCCATAATATAAACTCCAACATTTATTATTCTTTTTCTTATTATTGTTCATTAAGAGTGGTATAAAGTTGCCTTTGTAGCGTAGCGGTTGGCATAGTTAGCTGGCACTCCAAAGATCTTGAGTGTAATTTCCAGTTTTAACACAAAATTTTAAAAGTGGTATGAGGACTAAAACAAGTATACTCAGTCTCGGGTGGTCCAAATAAGTAGGGGGGGGGGGGTTATTCACACCTCATCCATAGAGCACCATGTTTTCTTAATTTTAAAAAATGAAGATAGCCTTTTTTCATTTTCACATTTCACACGTTGCCATTTGTCAATTTTCCATTTGCATTTTTTAAATGTTAGTTTGAAGTTTTAGAATTTCATGATATGGAAACCTGGATTTTCCGTTTTGTTGTTTACACATTTGTCAATTTCCCATTAATATATTTTTAAATGTCAGTTTAAGGTTTTTAAATTTTGTCGATATGGAAACATGGATTTTCCAGTTTGCTGTTTACACATATTTTTTTCATTTTGTGTATGTTGAAAAATGATATTTCCAAAACAAGATTTTTCATTTTATGTTTTTGTAAATGATCTTAATGCGAGTGCTTGACCATAGCAATAGTACAGTCTGTCTATGTGTTTGCAGAAACGTAGAGGCTTATTACTACTGCAAGTAAGACTGCTTTGAAAATAAAGCCTGTCTGTCATTGCATATGAAAAAAACAAAACTATTTAAGAAACAAAATTATTATTTACCATTCATATATAGGTGTTAATTTTCCCTCTCCCCACCCTACCTCACCGTATTTTCTCTGGTCAAAAAATCAATGCTACCCAAACACATACAAGCTTTCTCTCTCTCTGGGTGTTTTCTCAGTTCCACAAGATACAAATTATAGTTGTTGAATTTTATCCTGCACTGTTTATGCGACATAGCTTTGTCAGTACATAAAACCGCTAGGTAGTTGGCTACACATAGCGATTTTACCACTGCTCTACCCACGCCTTTTGCTCTTTTGGCTTTCTTACAGTCTAGTGTGCGATAGACAGCATTAACTGTATATCGAACCCAGTCTACCTTTGTATTTGCAATCCAAGTAATAATTAAAAAGAGACAAGTGTAATAGGTTTTAAACATTATCTCTGCATTTGTTATATGTTTATGACATGCATATTAACCTGAAATCGAACCCTAGTATACCTTAGTGAAAGGCTAACAGCTTAACCACTGCTCCACCATGCCCCTCTTTCATAGTTTGATTCGTTCTAGGCCTTAAGCTGGAAATCGACTTAAGATCTCCAGTGCAAGAGTTGCATGTGCTACTGCAGCACAAAATGGTTAGCTGGTAACATTAGACAACCGGAAATGATTGTATTTCTGTTAGCCAAGCATTTCTGGCATCTGCATACTGTGTGAGCACTGCCAGCAAGACAGTTTAGTTTAGAACAAGCGAGTGTGTCAGTATAGATTATTAGACTCAATTATTTAAAGCTTGTTGTGTGTAGCGACAATCTTGTCCCAGTAACCACTGAGCGAGTTTTAACAGTCAACCCATAAAAAAGCATGGGATTGTTGAGTGCGCTCCATGTACTTGGGAGTGTGCATTAGCACCATGCGGTAGCTTTACATTACTCTCTAAAGGTAGAGCGTTATCCCTTTCCTTTGGACATCGCCAATGACCCGCAAGTTTTACACTTAAGCCCTTGGCTTTTTCTTCAATAGGTTTGGTTTGGTTTATGTTTGGTTTGGTTTTGTTGGGATTGATTCAGCTTGATTGAGTTTAGTTCGATTTAGTCACCATTTTGTTTTTAGCTACCCTCTTTAACCAATCAATTAAAGATAGTCTACTCTTAATTCTTGAATCGATAAGTAGGATTTTGTGTACACCGTTTGTCATGCCATGCCTGCAACCTATGCTCCATATGTACTGCAGTCTAGTCTAAGAACAAGTTTCAATGGTTAAAGACGTGTCAGTCACCATACATGTAGCCTACAATAATTATTTCTCTACCTAGATAGGTTTCATCACTCACAGTAAACCTCGAACATTATGTGTTTGCAACATATTAAGAAAAAAGTCTACGATCTTGTTGTTTTGGATATTTTTAGGAAATTCATGAGCCATAAAAAAGGAATGGCGTCAAGTCAAGTTCAGGGGGACCTTGAGTGTCCTAATCCCATTATCGCTTTATAAAATCTCAGGTCCATGCCCTAGCAGTTTTGGATTATTTCAATCAATGAGTTCACCATAGGAAAGATCAGGAAAATGAATACCCTTAAAACAAACCGTTGCATATGCCTCTGTGATCAATGGTTCACAAAATATCAATTGATCCATTGGGGCAAGGCCACCGTGGTCAGAACTCATGTCCTGTCTTCATTGACATCGCTTAGTCAAACAAAAAGTTATAGCTTCATATCCTACAATCATCTGCTGGCCTATGAACATGCATCAATGCCACAGAGCCCTGTAACTGATTACCGTTTACTAACAGGTTAAAGGTCACCTTCACGGCTAAAAAAATCTTAGCACACTCACATGTTTTAGGATATTAGCCTTCATCCGTCCGTCATACAAAATATCGGAAAACGGCCCCTCGCCCTGTCATAACCCGTCCCGTCAGAATATCGATTGTTCTATTGAGCACAGCCATCGTGGCAGCGACAGGCTCGTTGAAACACACTGTAATATCTTCAAAGTTGAGATATTATTATTATTATTATTATTAGTTAATTCAGTGGGAAATAATATAACCACCCACACTATTTCTTTACTAATTGTATTACTATTATTATCATGGTATATTGGTTGTTGAGGAGAGTAGAAAGGGTTCACATTCAATTAATTACTTCAAAGGGAAGATTTATAATCTATTACACAATTATGATCATTTGTACGAAATGGCAAAGCAATTTGAATACGTAGCAATTTTTAAGTCAATTAGGAAAACAGGCAAGTATGTCGCAACGATCGCTTAAGGTGTCTACAAGCTCTCAGCGGGAAGGATTCTAAGAAGA
Organism: Meconema thalassinum; assembly: GCA_946902985.2. Taxonomy (NCBI): domain Eukaryota; kingdom Metazoa; phylum Arthropoda; class Insecta; order Orthoptera; family Tettigoniidae; genus Meconema; species Meconema thalassinum. The sequence continues at coordinate 1,519,295,594 of OX336389.2, read as the reverse complement.
AGGGAAGACAAGGAAGAGACGCTACTCGAAGGGCATTTCTGAGAAAAAGGTTCAAGGCAGGTCAAGTCAATCCCAGACAAGGAAATCTTGCTACTCCACGACATATACATCCTTATTTGGCTACAAGACCATCGATTCTTTGAACCCAGCCAACGCTATTAAAGGACGAATCGCAGTCGACCAGTAGAGGAAGTGATGCCTGTTATCGGACGAGAGGAGTTTGTTTGGTTGGAACTTTTATAACCAAGGTCCTAGAGTGAGGGTAAGGTCATGTTTTTATAAGACCTTGATCTGGACTCAAAGGCCCCACTTCATCGTTATTTCTTCGAGAGATTCCTACTATTGAGTATGGATGACTTCAGTTAAATATCATCAGCAGTACTTCGCTTGAAAGTTGAAAGTATGCAGGGACATATTCAGTCATGCTTACATATAATGTTAATCGTGTCTTGAGCTAATCATTATTAAAGTGATTCTAGAAGTCAGATCTTCATCACTACATCAACCATAATCAATCAGATATCACTTAATCTACAACCACGTGATGGCAACATTATCCAGCATCAGACTCCAGCATCGCTTTGAATCACGCAAAGCAGACCAGAAGAATCCAGCATTGGTGAGCGTTTACGTCAAAATTACGTATTTCTCTGTTCACTATTTTAATTTTTGATTTGGGCAATTTCTATGTAAATTCATAGCTTTTGGTACTAATTTTAAATTTATGACTCCGTTTTTCGCTTGTTTACTCCACATCGTTAATAATAACGTCAGTAAATCTTCTCTCATCATATTCCGCATAATTGGTGTTATTGTTATTAATGTCATTAAATTCACTTCCTTAATTTCATTCTTCGTGTTTCCTCCTCGTATTTAGAATTAACATTAAGACGACCCCTATCCCCTCTTGGTAAATATAATTCTGATTGGAAGCATAAGTTTCCCCACGTGCCGAGCCTCGAGAATGTGTATAGCCAAGGTATATTATGGTAAGTTTGGTCACATGTATATTTCGATGTCCATATGGTAACTGGACACAATGGCGCCCATACGGTCAAAAGGTTTATAGTGGTTTCACCACGGTACTTCAGGAAAATATAAAATATTACATGTGGTTGCCAAGCTAGTGAGAAACATCACAACACGTCCAGCAGTACCGTCTCTCTCAACAACCACTCTTCATGAACCTTTAAAAACAGGTAAAAAAACCAAATACGCATGCGTAAAACCAAAACCAAAAATGTTAATTCATATTGGCATTCCACCGTACACATGTCTCTTGTGTGGAACAACGTTTAATTTCATATCAGCATTGAACATCATATATGTAGCACATGGAAAGCAATGTTTACCTAAATAATTACTTTTTAACCCCCTAGTAGGGGGTGGAAATAGGTCGTCCATAGGAAAGGGGTTGTTAGCCCGAGTGCTACGACTTCTCATTTGTCAAAATCCCACCATGGGTTCGCGAGCTATTAATTATTTTAACATTCGCTTAGCTGCCATGTCTGTTTTATTGGCACAGCCGCGTCGAGTGAAGCAGAACTCCTAGCTCCCCCTACTGTTGTTATTTGATTTTGAGTATGTACGCGTTTGCAGAAGCCCAGGTGAGGCAGATTCTTCGGTACTCAAAGCTTGGTAGGGCCTGAGTTATTTTCGTCGTGACACACTTGTGAATTTGATAGGGGAGATAAACTCGTTATCCGACTGCTGTACAGCTATTCTTGCATCGTTGAGTTCCATTTAAAGCCTGAATATTTATAATTTGTTGCAATTAAATATTGGGAGTTATTCTCGCCGTAATTCTACTAGTCTCATGCCATGTTAATTAACTCTTGTTTATCCATGTTCTTTTCTACACCAGTTTCTGAGCGTGTCTTACTTTGCTGTTGTTGCTTTGGCATGTTGTGTAGCCAAAATTTATTTCGTAATGTTATGTTGACAACGGTCAACCTGTGTGCTTGTATGTCACGCGACTGCACCACTAGATTTGCTTGCATAAGTCCGCAAGTTCGGCCGCTATTGGATTAAAATACTTCCGTGTATTATTTCAGTGTGAATATTTGTAAGGGTAGGGTATGTCAGTAGTTATTATTTCAGTGTTAGCCATTTCTTGTAGTGTGTCCCATATGCCGTAACGTCGTTCCACCGTACGGGAATTCACGACTTATCCGAAAGGTCGTTTGGAAGTGAATTCTCGTCAATTGTGCTCATTACCTGACTGTTTGTTCACAGTCGCACACAACTCATAAATGTTTACATTTCATTGGAGGTGATATTTTATTCACCATATGTTTTTGAGCACAGCCTTTCAGGCTGATGCATTATGGTCTGACATGTCTGCGTCAGTCAGTGTTACTTGATTTTTGTATTTTTTTGTGGATAAATTCAGGGTGGATTTGTGATATATTTAGTAATGGTGATTCACTTATTAAATGTTTATCAGTTTAACCTGTGTTTTTACGTTATTCATAATTTTGGTTAACCCTATGAATCCTGGACTTTGTAGGAAGCACTAAATCGTCTATAACACTATGATACAAGAACCGATCATGACCCCGAAAACAGAGTCTTGTCAAATGCCTCTTTCCAATGGTACAATACAAAGACTGAACAGGAAAGTAAAGAAAGGAGGAATCGAATTTACTGATGAATTGTTGGCAAATTTATTCCTAGCTGGTTTGCCAGCCAAAGAGTACGTGGTGTACATCCAGAAAGTACTCAAAGAAGAAAATTTAACTACTAGATTGGTGAAGGGCCGAATGCTTGATGAAGATAGAAGGAGACAGCACCACTCCGAGTACGAGACGAAGGCGACGGCGTTAGCAGTTTAGAATAAGAACGGCAGGAACTTCAAGAGTACCGGTATCCTGAATAAGCAGAGCCCCAACAGTACCAACCAGAGTGATGTTGGTATACATTAAACACTTTAGAGGGAGACATCTTTACACTTTCAGCTACCACAAAACACTAATCGACTGCATCAGTAGTGGGGCACGGCCGGTTTAACCCCCCACCACCTCTCCCTCAGACGTCACATACTAACCCGCAATACATTCAGGGGCAAAGCTCATATCTCGCCAGCCTATGGTCCGATTTTCACATACGACATATCATTGGCCTCGGGCTGACGCCCTCTTTTTAATGGATCACTCGTTATATTTTTCAAAAAAAATTAAAAATTTTGTTTTTGAAAATAGGCAATAGTTTAAAAACTAAACATGATAGAACGTTGTGCCATGCTCGAAACGAGTGGTCCTTATGTCCTTTATATTTTATAATAAAACTTATTTTATTTTTGATGTTTTTTTGAAAAGAGTTCAATTTTGATTTTTTTATATTTTGGAAACTAAAGAGTTAACAAAAAATTTTGTTTGACATAAATGAAAGGCCCTGACCCCCTTTACCCCCAAAATAAATTTCAAGTCTCTAGGACTAAAACTGTGCAGTAGTGGGGTGCAGAGAGTTCTGAGTCGCCCCCTACTTTCATATAAACTTTGCCGATATCTCTCGAACGCGTAGTCGGATTTTAACGAACGAGGTATTGATGGCGTTGGGATGACGTTCTCTTGGCTAAGCATGTGTGTTGGAATTTTTTTTAAATGTTTGAACATTTTTCTTTATGGATTGGCGCTATTTTGGAAACGGTGAATTTTGGGAAAAAGTTTGCTTGACGTTAATGAAAGGTGGGTATGCCCTTTAGGCGGGCAGTAAGTTTCAAGGGTGTAGGAGGAAAAACAAAATTATAACCTGCTTTCTCGCGAACATTGGTGATCATTTGCAAACGGTTGGTCGGATTTTAACAAATGAGAAGTCGTTGGACTCGAACGGACGTCCTCTTTCCTATAGACCACTCGTTATTTTTAAAAATGTGTTTTGAAAATTTTGGTTTTCGAGAGTATGTGACAATTTGAAAACCAAACACGATAGAATGTTGTGCCATAGTTGAAACGAATGGTCTCTATGACCTTTATTTATTTATAATAAAACTTTTTAAATTATGAGATTTTTTGAAAACCATTAAATTTTGAATTTTTACTATTTGGGAAACTAACACGTTGACAAATAAGTTTATCTGACATAAATGAAAGGTCCCTACCCCCTCTACCAAGTCTCTAGGACAAAAACTAAGCATTTTAATTATATATTTTTTTAATAAAAGCGTGTTTGTAGACAGAGAGCCGGTAGCGCTTGACGTATGTTACAACGAGGCTATCATTGGCCAAGGTGGATACTGGAAAAGGCTATTTCGACGGGGCGATGTATGGCAAAACGATGGGTTGCTTTTCCAAATTTTATTCTATGACGAATGAATGAAGGCGAATATTTTGAAATGTGACAAGCATGCTAATATTTTTTACCCCTGAAGGGGATCTATAACGTTTTAGGTAACGGTGATGAGCGAGATTGCTCTCTGACACAACAGACGGTTGTAGGATATGACCAAGTGATTCTTAGACGTTGGCGATCTCGGTGACCGTGCCCGGAAGAAATGAATTGCTATTTTGGTGGAATGGCGGGGGCAGCATATGACGGTTGGTTTTGTGACATTTCCTATGACGGATAGAGGCGAATATTTGAAAATGTGTTAAGTGTGCTAGGATTTTTTTACCCGAGAAGGGGATCTTTATCATGCTAGTAAACGGTAATAAGCGAGACTGCTGTCTGGCACAGTAAATGGTTTTAGAATATGGAAAACTATAACATTTGCTCGACCAAGTCATGTGCAAGTATGCAAAGAGCCAAAACGGTAAGGTCATTGGCCTGAAATGTTATAAACTAAATATTGAACTGGGTAAAGTCATGTGTTTTAGGGTGAAAATATGTGGTTTACATGATCAAGTATTGAGGATGGCCGCTTGCTAGTAATTATTATTATTACAGTAAAATGTTATATAATAATAATAATAATAATAATAATAATAATAATAATAAGACACACACATGTTTTGAATGCTAACACGCACACAGTCCAGCTCACTGGAGACTGAATATTGTACCTAGCCAGAGGTCTCGTGAGAGTTGTTGCTGGTGCTGACGAGGAAGGAATGTCTACGTCAGCAGGAAGTGTGATATCAACTCACTTGCCTCGTGGTGGCTAGCAGGTCTGGTGATTTAACGGAGAGAGAAACCGCCATTTGGGTTCCTAGACAGCCATACTACCGATGTATAAGAGGCAACTATTTTGGTTCTTTATTAAAAACATAAAACTAGTATATGGAATACGAATTTTATTCAGATTGAGGAATGTGACGAGGCGTGGGAACACGTGCGAGAGAGAGACAGAGAACCATTCAAGGTCAAAACGCTGAGAAAATACAACTTTTTCTGTTGCTAGGCTAACTGATATCGATTGCGTTAGTCATGCACTTGTTATTTTAGCACACGGACGTATACAGTAGAGCTGTGGAAGAAAAGTCCTTTTATTTTTTGGTAAGTACCTATGAATGAATATTTTAATAATGTGACGCTAATGAACCTTAAATTTGTAGTTATTGATTAGGTAATTATTGATTTTTTAATTTATTTGTTTGCAGATAACCGGTATACCTTACATGTCGGAGATACAAGAAACCAGTTTACTTTTGAGCCCACTAGAAGGAAACAGCAACAAACCCCTGCAAGTGAAGGTGGGATTATTTTTTTAAACTAACTTGTTTCATTTTTTGTTTCATATTTTATTTTTTGATATGCATTTATTAACCTGAATTTAGGTATTTATAACGGTTTATTTTATTTATTTTTAGAAACTTGGAAAGAAAAGCCTTACCGCCGTAGCAGTCGCTGAAAACCGAGACGCAGTAAAGTGCAACCATTGTTTCCAGGCAGAGAACTATTTAAAACTCAGGTAAGACTAATATAAAATGCTATTCCATTTTACCACTACTGAAAACTCCTAGACAAAAAATTAATTACCTGTACATGACTAGGACGATGATTGCTTTCTTGATTAATGACTATGTATTGGCAACCGGTACAAGACAATATTGGTTGTTTATTGGGAAAGTACAAGGCCATCTTGGATTTTGTAAAACACTAAAATTTTAATTTAACTGACATGTCGTTCCCTATAATAATAATAATATATTATTAATATTAATATAAATATCGTGTGGCCCTGGGTGCCGGGTGCAAGCTATGTTATTTGACACACAGAGGGTAGCTTGCATGTCGAATTTAGTTGTTCCTTGACTATCAAAGTCAAGGAGGTTAGATGTTAGATATCTAAACTCCTTAAACTCTGTAGCGTTTTCTAGTAGAAAAATTAGGAACTTTGTACCCTATGAACTCAACGAATATTCACTGGTTTGAACATGATAAACTGAACAAAATGACATGACATTTTTATTTTTTGTTGATGTATTTGTTAAATGGGAATGTAAATGACTGCAGCTTTATAAAAAAAATAATAAGTACGTGGGTTACTGTTAGTGCCGACATACAGTTTCTTATAATTTTTATGGTGTTTTGATATACTAATGCCAATTAACGTTAAAGTTTTATTTACAAATATTGATTGATTGATTGATTGATTGATTGATTGATTGAGTGATTGGTTATTTTGTTGACTTTTAGGTGTCGTCATTCGCCATTAACGTAATGGACTGACAGTGAAAAAGCATACATTGTGCTTTAAAGTACTCTGTGCAACGTTAATAACTTACAATAAGAAAAAGTTTTATTATAAAACATGACGTTAGTACCAAATACAACAAGTGAGCAAGTTGGTTTACCACATGGGTTAAATTTAAAATCAGAACATGATCGTTGGTTAACATTTGAATCCTGGCCTGTAGGCTTTTTGTCGACACATAAACTTGCAACCGCCGCTTTTTTTTTACTTGAACCGAGAGGATGTGGTGCGCTGTGTATTTTGTCGTATTGAACTTTCACACTGGGAAGAAGGGGATGATCCCTTTAGAGACCATTTGCGATGGTCTCCTTGTTGTCCTTACATGCTTGGAAAACAAGTGGGTAACATACCCGTGTATTCATTTTACCGAACCACAAGACCATTGGCCGCTACTTAAATTGCTGATTCACAAATAAATAATAAAAATAATGATGTATTACCAACCAACAACGGTAGGGACGATATATGTGGTCCATATGCCATAGACAGTGTTGAGTTGGCATGTGCTTTTGAAAAATTGGGAGTTTGCAAGACTAAAGCACTAGCACACCCAGAGTACAGCTCTGTTGAAAAACGTTTAGAATCTTATAAAAATGATTGGCCATTAATATTATAACACCTTACCAAACAGCTAAGTGAAGCTGGATTTTTTTATACTGGTCAAGAGGATAAAACAATATGTTTTTATTGTGGATTTGCTTTAAAGGATTGGCAAATGACTGATGAACCTTTTGTGCAACACGCTCGTTGGTTACCTAACTGTAAATACATGGTGGTGCTTAAAGGTCAGGAATTTGTGAACACTATTCGTAAAGAAAACGTGATTGCAGCACAAGACATAAAATTGCCTTTAGAGTTAGAACATGTGGAGTAAATACATGAGGCTGAAAAAAAAAGACTTGTCTCACGAACAGATACAAAAGTGTCACCAACAATTATGTAAAATTTGTTATCAAGATGTACTTGGTGTTGTACTTTTGCCTTGTGGACACATGATAGCCTGTGTCAAGTGAGCATTAGAACTTAACACTTGTGCTATATGCAGAAAAGCAGTATCTGCTACAGTTAGGGCATTTCTTGCATAAATAGTATAATTTATTATTCATGCATAGTGCAAAATCTCTAATTGCACAATATTTTTAAAGCTGTTTTAGAGTGTAATAGATATGCTATTGTTTTGTTTATAGACCACTACAATGAATGTTTTGAATGCTGTGGGTCAAGCATTTGGCTTAGAGACAAAGAAGCTCAGCGAATTACCAACGCATATTCTATTCCGCATTATCAAGATTCGGAAATTGAAAACAGCGTTTGGCGATCGTGTACTTTGTGTATGTGAAAACTTTGAGACATTTCTGCCTACACGGTTTAATGATATGTCGGAGAGTGTTTTTGATGAAGTCAATAATGCTGCACAACCTGTACACTTAATTTATGAAGGTTTTAAAAACAATAGGTGCTTGGTTCTTTTTAATTAAATAAAAAAACAAATGTCAAATAATAATGGAAGATATAAGTCATGACAATGAACTGAAGGAAAAGTATGTGTATAGAATATTAATGTTTTAGTGTTATTATTGCCTTTAAAAATATTATTATGAAACCAAAAAAATGTATATAAAGTTTGTAAATAAATGAAAATAATGGTACAATGTTGTTTAATTTTCTACAGAAGTCAGAGAATTTAACATTGCAGAGTATACATGATTATGACAATAAATGCATACTTAATACAAGTCTTTGCCTTTACGATAGTGTGATACAGTTAAAAAAACTTGTTGTAGATCTTTTTTCCACGGCGAGCAATAGGTATAAAAACGTCATTATCACTATCAAAATGATAAGCAGCATTATGATTATCATTATAATGACCATTATTAACCTCAACATAACTAAAACCAGTCAAATTTCCCTGTTTCTCTTCCTGTTCCTCTTCCTCTACAGTGTCCTCGTATATAGTCTGAGTGGCTTTTGATAATGTTAAGGGTTTTTTGAACATTGAACTCTTTTGAGCAGCAATATTATTTTCTTGTACTCGCTTTTTAACATTTTCATGTTTTTCTGTTGACAGCAACAGTGTTTCATGCAGTACACTACATTGATGATCACTGACACTTAAAACCTCACTATTTTTACTTTTTAGCTCACTGCGACATTGTTTTGAAGGTTGTTTTGAACAACGCCAGATAACAGTTCCATTTTTATTGGTTCGATTCACGATATATGAATATCCTTTATAGAATGCATGAGGCTTACCATACCTTGTCACAGATACTTCCATATCAACTGTCAAGCATAGACTAAGCTCTAGTAAGGCAACTAGTAGTCACTGATGAATGGCGGTGGCAGGCTGGCAAATAGGGAAATGTTTTTGTGTAATAAAAAGTCATGTCCAGCCTCCCACCGCCATTCATCTGTGACGTCATAGCCAGTCTCAAAGCAAGTCTATACTTGTAGAACATGTCATGTGACAAGGTTAGGTTTAGTGAGCTGAGGTTAACTTAGGTTAGCTAGCTCTATCTCCCTCCTAGCCAATCATTAACCTTAAAAGCACTCTAGTGTCCTTGGAATCTGTTCATGTAATTATTATTCTTGACAGTACTTTGGAAATTACACCCTGTAAAATGTCAATCCCCTTGAATTTTTTTAAACTGTTATTATTATTATTATTTTTATTATTATTTTTATTATTATTATTATTATTATTATTATTATTATTATTATTATTATTATTATTAGCCAAGTCACTTTACTAAAATTTAATTTATGTGTATTAGTTGATATGAAAGTCTCAACAACCAGCCATGCTTGCACCCGCTTTTTGCTTTCACTTTTGCTCTCATATTAATGCCAACTCTTATTACTATATGCAACAGCAAAATGTAAATGGAATAATATTTCTGATAATGTTCAAAACAAAAGTTTGAATTCTCAACTATGGTTGTCAGCCAATGAGTAACACTACAGGAAACTTTTATTTTTGTGTTGTGTTGCATGATAATTTGCGCATCTCGCGGTGTAGTGGCTAGTATACTTGTGTGTTATCCCAGAGGTTTTGGGTTCCAACTCGACTATGGCCAGAATTTAATTTTTGATCTGAGAGTTGGAAGGTTAGGTTAGGTGAAGTTAGGTTAGGTGAAGTAAGGTTAGGTTAGGTTAGGGGATATTGTTTTAGTAAAACACCACATTTGCCCCCACTTTTTACTCACACATTTTGCTCCCAATTTGTACACTCACTTTTGCTTGCTCTTTTTGCTCTCACTTTTTGCTCCCACTATTGCTTTCACATTTGCTCCCACTTTCTGCTCCCTTATTTGCTCACACTTGTTTGCTCTCACTTTTGCTTACACTTTTTGCTCCCACTTTTTCTCCCACTTTTTGCTCCCATATTTGCTCTCACTTTTTTTTCTCTCATATTTGCTCCCACTTTTGCTTACACTTTTTGCTCCCACTTTTTTTCTCTCACTTTTTGCTCCCACTTTTGCTTTCACATTTGCTCCCATACTTGCTCCTACCTTTTTGCTCTCATATTTACTCCCACTTTTGCTTACACTGTTTGCTCTCACTTTTTTTCTCTCACTTTTTCCTCCCACTTTTGCTTTCACATTTGCTCCCATACTTGCTCCCAATTTTGCTTTCACATTAGCTCTCATACTTGCTCCTACTTTTTCATCTCACTTTTTGTTCCCACTTTTTGCTTCCAATTTTTGCTCCCACTTTTGCTCACACTTTTTTCTCACACTTTTTGCTCCCATATTTGCTCACACTTTTTTTTGCTCTCATATTTGCTCACGCTTTTGTTTACAGTTTTTGCTCAGACTTTTTTCTCTCACTTTTTGCTCCCACTTTTGCTTACACTTTTTGCTCCCACTTTTTTTCTCTCACTTTTGCTCCCACGTTTGCTTTCACATATGATCCCATACTTGCTCTCACTTTTGCTTTCACATTTGCTCCCATACTTGCTCCTACTTTTTTTTGCTCCCACTTTTTGCTAACAATTTTTGCTCCCACTTTTTTGCTCCCAATTTTTGCTCCCACTTTTTGTTCCCACTTTTTTCTCCCACATTTTCACCCATATATGATCGCACATTAAACTATTGTTCTTATTACCAAGTTTTCTTTACTAGAGCTTAGTCTATGCTTGACAGTTGATATGGAAGTATCTGAGACTAGGTATGGTAAGTCTCATGCATTCTATAAAGGATATTCATATATTGTGAAACGAACCAATAAAAATGGAACTGTTATTTGGCGTTGTTCAAAACAACGTTCAAAACAATGTCGCAGTGAGCTAACAAGTAAAAATAGTGTGGTTTTAAGTGTCAGTGATCATCAATGTAGTGTACTGAATGAAACTCGGTTGCTGTCAACAGAAAATCATGAAAATGTTAAAAAGCGAGTTCAAGAAAATAATATTGCTGCTCAAAATATTTCAATGTTCAAAAAACCCTTAACATTATCAAAAGCCACTCAGACTCTATACGGGGACACTGTAAAGGAAGAGGAACAGGAAGAGGAACAGGAAAATTTGACTAGTTTTATTTATGTTGAGGATAATAATGGTCATTATAATGATAGTCATAATGCTGCTTATCATTATGATAGTGATAATGACGTTTTTATACCTATTATTCGCCGTGGAAAAAAGATATACAACAAGTTTTGTTTTAAAACTATATCACACTTTCGTAAGGGCAAGGACTTGTATAAAGTATGCATTTATTGTCATAATCATGTATACTCTGCAATGTTAAATTCTCTGACTTCTGTAGAAAATAAAACAACATTGTACCATTATTTTCATTTATTTACAAACTTTATATACATTTTTTTGTGTTCATGATAATATTTGTAGGGCAATACTAAACACTAAAACATTATTATTCTATACACATATTTTTCTTTCAGTTCATTGTCATGAATTATATCATCCATTATTATTTGGCATTTGTTTTTTCATTTAATTAAAACGAACCATGCACCTATTGTTTTTAAAACCTTCATAAATTAAGTGTACAGGTTGTACAGCATTATTGACTTCATTAAAATCACTCTCCGACATATCATTAAACCGTGTAGGCAGAAATGTCTCAAAGTTTTCACATACACAAAGTACACGATCACCAAACGCTGTTTTCAATTTCCGAATCTTGATAATGCGGAATGGATTATGCGTTGGCACTTCGCTGAGCTTCTTTGTCTCTAAGCCACATGCTTGACCCACAGCATTCAAAACATTCATTGTAGTAGTCTATAAACAAAACAAAAGCATATCTATTGCACTCTAAAACAGCTTTAATAATATTTTAAAAATAGGGATTTTGCACTATGCATGGATAATAAATTATATTATTTATGCAAGAAATGCCCTAACTGTAGCAGATACTGCTTTTCTGCATATAGCACAAGTGTTGAGTTCTAATGCACACTTGACACAGGCTATCATGTGTCCACAAGGCAAAAATACAACACCTATTTCATCTTGATAACAAATTTTACATAATTGTTGGTCACACTTTTGTATCTGTTCGTGAGACAAGTCTTTTTTTTTCAGCCTCATGTATTTGCTCCACATGTTCTAACTCTAAAGGCACTTTTATGTCTTGAGCTGAAATCTCGTTTTTTTTTACGAAAAGTGTTCACAAATTCCTGACCTTTAAGCACCACCATGTATTTACAGTTAGGTAACCAACGAGCGTGTTGCACAAAAGGGTCATCAGTCATTTGCCAATCCTTTAAAGCAAATCCACAATAAAAACATATTGTTTTATCCTCTTGACCAGTATAAAAAAAATCCAGCTTCACTTAGCTGTTTGGTAAGGTGTTATAATATTAATGGCCAATCATTTTTATAAGATTCTAAACGTTTTTCAACAGAGCTCTACTCTGGGTGTGCTAGTGCTTTAGTCTTGCAAATCCCAATTTTTCAAAAGCACATGCCAACTCAACACTGTCTATGGCATATGGACCACATATATCGTCCCTACCGTTGTTGGCTGGTAATACATCATTATTTTTATTATTTATTTGTGAATCAGCAATTTAAGTAGCGGCCAATGGTCTTGTGGTTCGGTAAAATGAATACACGGGTATGTTACCCACTTGTTTTCCAAGCATGTAAGGACAATAAGGAGACCATCGCAAATGGTCTCTAAAGGGATCATCCCCTTCTTCCCAGTGTGAAAGTTCAATACGGCAAAACACACAGCGCACCACATCTTCTCATTTCAAGTAAAGAACGGCTTTTGCAAGTTTATGTGTCGACAAAAAGCCTACAGGCCATGATTCAAATGTTATACCAACGATCATGTTTTGATTTTAAATTCAACCCACGTGGTATACCAACTTGCTCACTTGTTTGGTACTAACGCCATGTGTTATAATAAAACTTTTTCTTATTTTAAGTTATATTAACGTTGCACAGAGTACTTTAAAGCACAATGCATGCTTGTTCACTGTCTGTTCATTACGTTAATGGCGCATGACGACACCTAAAAGCAAACAAAATAACCAATCACTCAATCAATCAATCAATCAATACTTGTAAATAAAACTTTAACGTTAATTGGCATTAATATATCACAACACCATAAAAATTATAATAAACTGTATGTCGGCACTACCAGTAACCCATGTACTTATTTTTTTTATAAAGCTGCTGTCATTTACATTCCCCTTTAACCAGTACATAAACAAAAAATAATAATATCATGTCATTTTGTTCACATTATCATGTTCAAACCTGTGAATATTCGTTGATTTCATAGTGTACAAAGTTCCTCATTTTTCTACTAGAAAGCCCTATAGAGTTAAAGGAGATTAGATATCTAACATCTAACCTCCTTGACTTTCATAGTCAAGGAACAACTAAATTTGACATGCAAGCTACCCTCTGTGTGTCAAATAACAAATCTTGCACCTGGCATCCGAGGCCATACGATATTAATATTATTAATAATATATTATTATTATTATTATTATTATTATTATTATTATTATTATAGGGAACGACATGCCAATAAAATTATTTTTTTTGTTTTTTACAATATCGAATGGGGCCTTGTACTTTCCCGGTAAACAACCAATATGGTCTTGTACCGGTTGCCAATACATAGTCATTAATCAAGAAAGCAATCATCGTCCTAGTCATGTACAGGTAATGAATTTTTTGTCTACGAGTTTTCAGTAGTGGTAAAATGGAATAGCATTTCTTGTTAGGCTTACCTGTGTTTCAAATAGTTCACTGCCTGGAAACAAAGGTTGCACTTTACTGCGTCTCGGTTTTCAGCGACTGCTGCGGCGGTAAGGCTTTTCTTTCCAAGTTTCTAAAAATAAATAAAATAAACCGTTATAAATACCTAAATTCAGGTTTATACATGCATTTCATAAAATAAAATTTGAAACAAAAAATGAAACAAGTTAGTTAAAAAAAATTATCCCACCTTCACTTGCAGTGGCTTGTTGCTGTTTTCTTCTAGTGGGTTCAAAAGTAAACTTGTTTCTTGTATCTCCGACATGTAAGGTATACCGGTTATCTGCAAACAAATAAATTTAAAAATCAATAATTACCTAATCAATAACTACAAATTTAATGTTCATTAGCATCACATTATTAAAATATTCATTCATAGGTCCTTACCGAAAAATAAAAGGATTTTTCTTCCACAGCTCTACTGTATACTTCCGTGTGCTGAAATGGCAAGTGCATGACTAACGCAATCGTTATCAGTTAGCCTAGGAACAGAAAAAGTTGTATTTTCTCAGCGTTTGACCTTGAATAGTTCTCTGTCTCTCTCTCGCACGTGTTCCCACGCCTCGTCACATTCCTCAATCTGAATAAAATTTGTATACCTTACACTAGTTTTATGTTTTTAATAAAGATTCAAAATGGATGCCTCTTATACATCGGTAGTATGGCTGTCTAGGAACCAAAATGGCAGTTTCTCTCTCTGATAAATCGCCAGACCTGCTAGCCACCACGGGGCAAGTAAGTTGATATCACACTTCCTGCTGACGTAGACATTCCTTCCTCGTCAGCACCAGCAACAGCTATCATGAGGCCTCTGCCTAGGTACAATATTCAGTCTCCAGTGAGCTGCACTGCGTGCGTGTTAGCATTCAAAACATGTGTGTGTCTTATTATTATTATTATTATTATTATTTGTTTATTATTATTATTCTCAAACATTTTACTGTAATAATAATAAATACTAGCAAGAGGCCATCCTCAATACATGATCATGTTAACCACATACTTTCACCCTAAAACACATGGCTTTACCCAGTACAATATTTAGTTTATAACATTTCAGTCCAATGGCCTTACCTTTAGGCTCTTTGCATACATGCACATGACTTGGTCGAGCAAATGTTATAGGTTTCCATATTCTAAAACCATTTACTGTGCCAGACAGCAGTCACGCTTATCCCCGTTTATTGCATGCTAAAGATCCCCTTCAGGGGTAAAAAAAATCCTAGCACACTTAACAGATTTTCAAATATTCGCCTCCATCCGTCATAGGAAATGTCACAAAACCAACCGTCATATGCTGTCCCCGCCATCCCACCAAAATAGCAATTCATTTCTTCCGGGCTCTGTCACTGAAATCGCCAACGTCTAAGAATCACTTGGTCATATCCTACAACCGTCTGTTGTGTCAGAGAGCGATCTCGCTCATCACCGTTAACTAAAACGTTAAAGATCCCCTCCTGGGTAAAAAAAAAATGTTAGCATGCTTGTCACATTTCAAAATATTCGCCTTCATTCATTCGTCATAGAATAAAATATCGAAAATCGACCCCTCGTCGAAATAGCCATTTCCAGTATCCACCTTGGCCAATGATAGCCTCGTTGTATCATACGTCAAGCGCTACCGGCTCTCTGTCTACAAAAACACTTATATTTTAAAAAAATTAAAAAAAAATCCTTGTTTTTTTTGTCCTAAGACTTGACATTTATTTTCGTGGTAGAGGGGGTAGGGACCTTTCATTTATGTCAAACAAATTTATTTGTCAACGTGTTAGTTTCCAAAATAGTAAAAATTCAAAATTTACGTGTTTTCAAAAAATCTCAAAATATAAAATGTATGTTATAAAAATATAAAGGTCATAGAGACCATGATTTTCAACTATGGCTTAACATTCTATCATGTTTGGTTTTCGAACTATCGCCTACTTTCGAAAACAAAATTTTTCACTTTTTTTAATAACGAGTGGTCTATAGCAAAGAGGACGTCAGCTTGAGTCCAACGACACCCCATTTGTTAAAATCCGACCATACGTTCGCCAATGATCACCAATGTTCGCGAGAAAGTAGGCTATCATTTTGTTTTTCCTCCTACACCCTTGAAACTTACTTCCCGCCCAAAGGGCATACCCACCTTTCATTAACGTCAAACAAACTTTTTCCTAAAATTCACCGTTTCCAAAATAGCGCCAAATCAAAAAACAAACATTTTCAATTTTCTTTTTGAAATACCAACACACATGCTTATCCCAGAGAACGTCATCCCAACGCCAACAATACCTCGTTCGTTAAAATCCGACCACGCGTTCGAGAGATGTCGGCAAAGTTTTTATGAAAGGAGGGGGCGATTCAGAAATCCCTGCACCCCACTACTGCACAGTTTTAGTCCTAGAGACTTGAAATTTATTTTGGGGGTAGAGGGGGTCAGGGCCATTCATTTATGTCAAGCAAAATCTTTTGTAAACTCTTTTGTTTCCATAATATAAAAATATCAAAATTGAACTTTTTTTTTCAAAAAAACATCAAAAATAAAAAAAGGTTTATTATAAAATATAAAGGACATAAGGACCACTCGTTTCAAGCACGGCACAACGTTCTATCATGTTTGGTTTTTAAACTATTGCCTATTTCCAAAAACAAAATTTTTCAAATTTTTTTTTGAAAAATATAACGAGTGATCCATTGAAGATTGGCCCGAGTCCAACGATATGTCGCATGTCAAAATCGGACCATAGGCTCGCGAGATATCAGCTTTGCCCCTGAATGTATTGCGGGTTAGTATGTGACGTCAGAGGGAGAGGCGGGGGGGGGGGGGGGGTTAAACCGGCCTTGCCCCACTACTTGCATCTATTGCGTCTCTTATATATACCATTACTCAATTCTCTTTTTTAGATTAGGACGTCACCAACAACACACCTCCCTCACCTAATCCAATATTAAACGAAATAGTTTATGTTTTAACTATACTACAAGCCTCCGTGGTTTAGGCGGCAGCACACTGGCCTCTCACCGTTGAGTTCCGTGGTTCAAATTCCGGTCACTCCATGTGAGATTTGTGCTGGAAAAATCGTAGGCAGACAGGTTTTTCTCTGGGTACTCCGGGTTTCCCTCTCAATATTTTATTCCAGCAACACTCTTTACTTTCTTTTCATTTAATCTGTCATTCATTTAATCATTGCCCCAGAGGTATGTGACGGGCTTCGGCAGCCGGCACAGTTCTTATCCTCGCCGCTAGATGGGGGCTTTATTCATTACATTCCTGACCCGATCGGTCGACTGGAAACAGGCTGTGGATTTTCATTTTAAGTAACCATACTAAATCCTGCTTCACCTCTCCTTGGAGGGAGTTGTGTTCCTTTTATAAATAATGTATAACCAAATGCCTGTATTTTATTCTGTATACAGTAGATTATTATCAGCATCTACAAATACTTTATTGCTGGAAATTATATCAAAGGAACTATACAGCATTATTTTTCGATTCCGAGTACTAAAAATATTTTACGACAGTCTACAACATACCACTCTGAAGACATTTTCTAAATAAATTTTACTTTGAAATTAATTTGCAATTTGGAAATGGTATTCAAGAATTTCGAGATGAAGGGGAGAAAATCGTCAATGATTGAGAACGTGGAGATGGCGTACTAAAATTCCAAGGATTGGGAAACGGAGTAGTTGAACGTCACAAGAATGGAGGGAGTGACCTGGTATTTCAAAATTTCACTCCACAATGGAAATTTCACGAGAGATCTTCCAGAATTTTTATCTAAGAAGACCGATGACGGCGCAGAGTGACACGATGTCTGATGCAGATGTGGACGTTTGAGTTGCTGGTTCGAGTCGAGGTTGTTCCAGAACGAGGAGGAGATAGAGTCGTTCAGCCCAATGTTGTTTCGAGATCCAGAACCAGTCGAAGACTGGCATGGTTACATCAACGCGGAAACCAGGGAGCGACACCCATATCCATCCGGGTATGACGAGGCAATATCATCTATGCAGCAAAGGTGCAAATAAGATTGTATTCCTTTTATGTAGATAGTTGAAACATGTAGAGAATTTAAGTTAGACCATATTTACTAGTTGGAGATTTTAGTTAAGGTTTATTAAATTAATTTTTCTTGCTTCGACGATTGCGATTTTATGTCAATACTGGAGTGAAGAATGGCATTACTACGACAACTTTGGAGCATTGCATTGCGATGTTTGAATATTCGCCGTTTCCAGAAGAAGATGTTTGTATGTGAAATAATAGGTTGGATATTAGTATTTTCTATCTTTTGTAAGAACAGTTATGAGACGTGGAAATCGACGATAGAAGTGTTGTGAGGATTGGATTAGATTATTTAAGCCGGGAGTTTCTCAGGATTTCAATCCTCTTTTTGAGATCGATTTTATAATTGTTTTACTCTGCCTAGTCTTTATATACTGTTTTTGGCATAATAGACGATGTTGTAGGCAGAGAATAGGTAGCTAAAAGCTACAATTATCACGTAAAGGGAACATACTACACTCGATCACCGACAATGTGTTTGGAACACATTTGTCGTGTCAACTGTTGTTGCTATTTTTTAACAAACTTAAGAATGATCGGAAGGAGGAGAGACCTACTTTGTAATATTAGACCAGTAGTCATTTTAGAAGCTGGTTATTTTCTACGTTACAGAGAGTTACATTTAAATTATGACTATTGAAACTAGAAAGCTGTGGAACATTAAGGTTAATTGACGTTATTTTAAATTGTGGTGTTTGAAGCCATATTTTCAGTGTTGCCTTAGTAAACAAGAGTTTAGTGCTTTTCAGTCGGTCAACAAGAATGTACCCAAAAGAGATGGGTTATGCCCTAATCCTGAAATAAATTACATGAGATTAATAAAACACTAGGATGACCAGTTTCGATCGTCAAGCGATCATCATCAGATCCATTACACTTAGGCTACAAAATCTATGTTTGAAATGCAGGTGAAAATATTTACAATATGTACAATTATTTAGTTGCAGTATTGGTACTGAAACTGTCAGTGTATGCTAAATGCAGTATATATGTTAGGTGAAATGCTAAATGGTGATAGTTATCCGGAGATTGTACTTTAGAGAGATTATATGGTTGTAAACTATGGTTAAACTATAAAATTTTTGGCTAACTACTTATCTGATTGTCTTCCGTATTACAGCTACTCGCAGTTTTCGTGCTCACTGAAACTCGCTGTGCGGTCGACTGCGGTGGTTATCTTAACGACTGGTTTTTCCCTGCCTCCTCCCCCTGTCCCTACGTGCTGTGGGGAGTGATATCGATGTGTTTATGTGAGGTGTTGCCAACCTAGATAAGATGTATGTTATTGAATGAGGTGGGTCTACAATTATTAAAGACCGTGGATTAGCCCTCGCCACGCGTGGAGCATAACCCATTCGAACTAAGCGTTGACGGTCTTATGACGACGTCCCGGCACCTTTAATACTGCCGCGAATATGGGCCTTGGTTTATTGCAGAAGAAAAGTACATCGTACACCTGATCCAGATAACATTTACCTATTAAAAACCCCCTAATTTCCCCCCTTTTTTATCTAGCTTGGCTGTGTCGCTAAATTGTGTTTTGTTTCCGACGGGGTGTGTTTTTTAGTAGCGTGAAGAGGGGTGAGCTCTCCATGAACGTGTGTTCATTTAGATTGTTGGGATTGTTTCGTTTGGCTAGGTGTATCTCGATTGCTTCCTTTATGTCAAGAGCTCTGCCTTTCGATTCGTGATGGATTATTTTAAGGTCCGACTCTATGTTGGTAAAGCTGTGCCCTGCGTCACACATATGTTCGCACACGGCTGAATGTGTTCCGTATCTTATCGCATTCCTATGTTCATTATAACGTGTGTCTACTCGCCTTCCACTCTGCCCGATGTAATTAGCTTGACAATCGGTGTCTTGGCACGTTATAGAATATACCCCTGACCTTGAATACGGATCACTTTTATTTAGATTACTATTTAGGAGGTGCCTAGCGGTTGTGTTTTTCGTCGTGAAAGCTATCTTTATGCCTTTTTGAATAGGTTAGTGATTTTATATGTATTCGCATTCACATAGTTGAAACGCGCAAATTTTTTCTCATTAGTGTCTGGTTTGGGAATCGTTTTATCTTTATTTTTATGTTTGGCTATAATTTGATTTATTTTGCTTGGCGAGAAGTTGTTTTCCTTTGCTATTTGCATAATAGTTCTTATTTCCTTATTATAGTTGTCTTTTGACATGGGTATGTTTAAAGCTCTGTGCACCATTGAATTGAAACCCGCTAGTTTGTGCGTACTGGGGTGATTAGACTGATTGTCGATTGCATGCGAGGTTTGTGTTGCTTTCCGGAATATGGAATATAAAAGGTCGTTGCCGTTACGTTCAATAGTTATATCGAGATAATTTATTTTCCGGTCTATTTCGGATTCCTTAGTGAATTTGATAGAGTGGTGAAGGCTATTAATGGATTGGAGAATTGTTTCTTCGCTTGTTAGTTCAGTATCGTAGATGCAAATTACATCATCTACGTAGATACGTAGATACGTAGATGATGTAATTTGCATCTACGATACTGAACTAACAAGCGAAGAAACAATTCTCCAATCCATTAATAGCCTTCACCACTCTATCAAATTCACTAAGGAATCCGAAATAGACCGGAAAATAAATTATCTCGATATAACTATTGAACGTAACGGCAACGACCTTTTATATTCCATATTCCGGAAAGCAACACAAACCTCGCATGCAATCGACAATCAGTCTAATCACCCCAGTACGCACAAACTAGCGGGTTTCAATTCAATGGTGCACAGAGCTTTAAACATACCCATGTCAAAAGACAACTATAATAAGGAAATAAGAACTATTATGCAAATAGCAAAGGAAAACAACTTCTCGCCAAGCAAAATAAATCAAATTATAGCCAAACATAAAAATAAAGATAAAACGATTCCCAAACCAGACACTAATGAGAAAAAATTTGCGCGTTTCAACTATGTGAATGCGAATACATATAAAATCACTAACCTATTCAAAAAACAAGGCATAAAGATAGCTTTCACGACGAAAAACACAACCGCTAGGCACCTCCTAAATAGTAATCTAAATAAAAGTGATCCGTATTCAAGGTCAGGGGTATATTCTATAACGTGCCAAGACACCGATTGTCAAGCTAATTACATCGGGCAGAGTGGAAGGCGAGTAGACACACGTTATAATGAACATAGGAATGCGATAAGATACGGAACACATTCAGCCGTGTGCGAACATATGTGTGACGCAGGGCACAGCTTTACCAACATAGAGTCGGACCTTAAAATAATCCATCACGAATCGAAAGGCAGAGCTCTTGACATAAAGGAAGCAATCGAGATACACCTAGCCAAACGAAACAATCCCAACAATCTAAATGAACACACGTTCATGGAGAGCTCACCCCTCTTCACGCTACTAAAAAACACACCCCGTCGGAAACAAAACACAATTTAGCGACACAGCCAAGCTAGATAAAAAAAGGGGGGAAATTAGGGGGTTTTTAATAGGTAAATGTTATCTGGATCAGGTGTACGATGTACTTTTCTTCTGCAATAAACCAAGGCCCATATTCGCGGCAGTATTAAAGGTGCCGGGACGTCGTCATAAGACCGTCAACGCTTAGTTCGAATGGGTTATGCTCCACGCGTGGCGAGGGCTAATCCACGGTCTTTAATAATTGTAGACCCACCTCATTCAATAACATACATCTTATCTAGGTTGGCAACACCTCACATAAACACATCGATATCACTCCCCACAGCACGTAGGGACAGGGGGAGGAGGCAGGGAAAAACCAGTCGTTAAGATAACCACCGCAGTCGACCGCACAGCGAGTTTCAGTGAGCACGAAAACTGCGAGTAGCTGTAATACGGAAGACAATCAGATAAGTAGTTAGCCAAAAATTTTATAGTTTAACCATAGTTTACAACCATATAATCTCTCTAAAGTACAATCTCCGGATAACTATCACCATTTAGCATTTCACCTAACATATATACTGCATTTAGCATACACTGACAGTTTCAGTACCAATACTGCAACTAAATAATTGTACATATTGTAAATATTTTCACCTGCATTTCAAACATAGATTTTGTAGCCTAAGTGTAATGGATCTGATGATGATCGCTTGACGATCGAAACTGGTCATCCTAGTGTTTTATTAATCTCATGTAATTTATTTCAGGATTAGGGCATAACCCATCTCTTTTGGGTACATTCGTGTTGACCGACTGAAAAGCACTAAACTCTTGTTATTTTAAATGTTAAAGGTTTTTGGCGCATGGTTTATGTCTAGTTTGTGAAGATTTGTTCCACAAGTGAAGGTTATACAGGCTGTAAAAAAAGTCCTGCACCAAACTTAAACTCCGCATGCGGGTGGGGGCAGGGAGTAATTTGAGATAGGGAACCCATGTGCGGAACTCAACCGTTACGCCCCTATGAGCGATTTTAATTATGAGAACATTTGGCAACGTCGCGTGCTTCCCACGGCAGAGGACCGATTACGGCTCACAAGTCAACCTAGCTATAAATCCACATCATGGCTCAGTGGCAAGGCGTTAGACTCTCACACGCGAGGTGACCGGGTTCGAATCCCCCTTCCAACATTGCTGATTTTTTTTATTTGAGTCGTTTGGATTTGCATCAATTAATTACTACATAGGGCTGGATTAGATCCTTTTTGTTTCTAATTTCGTTTTAAAAGGAGCTAAATTATACGCCGCAATTTTGCGTTTTAAAAGAAAATCAAATTGGTTCTGTTCGTTGCCGATTTATTTCTTCGCGGTAGGATTTTGTTTGGACACAAATATTGCTGTATGATTGTTTCGCAATGATATCTTTAAGATCGCAATTTGAGGTAAAGGTCATAGGCGGTTACTTTACAAGCAAAAGATAGCGAGTTCAAAAATGTTACAGTGAAGATTCAGCGATCGTTGGAACTGAGGAACTTATCAATTATTTTATTGAATTGTGCGTAAGATCACTTCTCTGTGTCGCTTTTCTTAGATTTCCTAATTATTGTATGTTAATGAAACTCCGAATTTTCTAACCGTTGTTTTGTTGCTCCCAAGCCTTATTGTTACACGTTATTTCAATCAAAGTGAGGTAGCCTTTGGTCTGCGTGCTGGCCTACGAATCGGGCGTTCCCGGTTCGAATCCGAGTAACTACAGGTATTGGAACTTCAGGAAATTTCGGTGTTTCCGGTTTCTGTAAAGTCTAGAAAATTCTGTCAGGGTATAAAAGCCCTCAAGAACATCGATGCGTTATCACTTCTTCCGCGAGAGTCTTCTAAACCGTAGCTTTCCTGAAAATTCGCAATGGACGGATATCCTAACGAACACCTCGCAGACATCCACTACGTCTACGGATTGTCCGACGGGAATAGTCGCCAGGCCCAGCGCATCTACCAAGAGAGGTTTCCCAGGCGCCATATCCCACACTGCCAATTTTTTACGCGAATTCACAATCGTTTGCGAGCAACAGGATCGATTCAGGTAAGTACCATATCTGTCAATGTGTATCTCTTCCTATTCGTCTTTTGTTTCCCTGTAAATGTGATAAAATAATAGCTACGTCTTAGTGTTTTAAACAATTTAAAAATGGAACGGTGTAGGTACTAGAAGCAGGGAAGAGAATGTCAACATTCTCCCATCGAACGTAACACTTTCGCATCTCGCTTTTGGCTCCTAAAACCCAAACCGTTCCAAATAGGTCAAAGATATCAGATATGAAAGTTACTTTAAAAAATAAAACGCACCTTATTCAACTCCAATATTGTATTTGTAGAAAAAATAGTGCCCAGTCTGAACGGCGGGTACCGATACCCAACGTTTGAAAGCGCCTGTACGGCAAACGGTGGGTTTCCGACCGTATGTTCTTCGATTGTGAAGCCTTAAAATTTCAAGGCGGATTCAGGGTTTTTGGATGCAAAAATAAACTCAACACTCCCTGAAAATAATTTAATTTTAGTGATTCATAGTGTTCATTTTGTTATGATTAAGGGTATCCGTCGGTGATTTTTCTGAGTACCTTTCCTATTAGAGGTATCAGTTTTGAAAGAAGATTTTCTTTACGAACGGTGCTTTCTATTCTGCTTTGTTTGTAATCTGAATTTTAGGTTGGATTTTTAAAGTTATCGTTTAGTGGGAACAAAGAAGAACGTTTTAATTCACATTGTTTCATTAAGTTCTTTTTCATTACAAAGGCTCACAACCCCCGACCGGGAAGAACGCGGGGGAGGAGAACTCCAGAAATGGAAGAAAGGGTTTTGGAGCGTGTACGCAACAATCCTTCCACAAGCACGCGTGCGATCGGACGTGCGGAAGGGTTAACGCATACCACTGCTCACAGCGTGATACAAGATGATGGCCTGTATCCGTATCATTTTCAAAAAGTTCAAAAAGTAAAGCCTGAGGATCTTCCAGTCCGGATGGATTTCGCCAATCAAATGATCGATCGCTTGGGGAAGGACCCTGATTTCTTGTCGAAAATTTTATTCACCGACGAAGCGACGTTCACCAGGGATGGTTGCTTCAACATCCACAACAATCACACGTGGAGTCACGAAAATCCTCACCAGACAGTCGGGCAGGGAAATCAAGAAACATTATCTGTGAAAGTTTGGGCGGGTATTATTGGGACCATCTAATCGGGCCTTACATTTTACCAGCCAGACTCAACGGACGCGTTTATCTGCGGTTTATTCAAGAAGTTCTCCCAGAACTTCTGGAGGATGTCCCGCTGGAGACAAGGGCTGAAATGGTCTTCCAGCATGACGGCGCCCCAGCTCACTGGCTCCGAGCAGTTCGGGACATTTTGGACGAAACGTTCCCCGAAAGATGGATCGGCAGAGGAGGTCCAGTTCAGTGGTTTCCTCGCTCTCCTGATTTGACGCCACTTGATTTTTTTTTCTTTTGGGGATATATAAAGGACCTGATATACGATGGGATAGAAATCGACAGTCAAGAAGAGGTTGTCGGAAGAATAGCTGTAGCAGCCGGCGTCGTTCGGGAAAGAGCAAAAGAAATTTTTGGACGAGTCCGAAAATCACTTGTTAACCGTTTTCATATTTGCCTTCGTGGCGATGTGCAAGGAGGCAATTTTGAGCAACTGCTTTAACGAAAAATCATTTGTAAAACTCTCCCAAAGTAAAGATAATTTAGTTTGCTATTGTTCATTTCTTCCAAGTCTACTTTTCTGGAAAGATATCTTATGTATTGAAAATGAAAAACAATTTGAATTAAAACTGATAAATTGTCTGATTTTCAAAACGAGAAATTTTTGTTTTTTTAATTACAGACCTCCCTCCGCAACAATAATAAAAAAATAAATACTTAAATTAAATGAAAAAGAGAACTGCCATAGCATCTTAAGAAAAGACACAGTCGCAATATTGCTGAAGTTTGAACCGTTACCGAACACGTGGCTATTAGGATAAGCGTAACCATTTCATTAAGATTCTTAAAACGTTCTTGAAACTTCTACCTGAAAACATCATGCTTACGGTAATTGAGTTGCTCCTTCATCAATTTACTCGGAGAAAAAAAATGGGTTGGAAGAAGGATTCGAACCCCAGCGTGTAGTCACCTACGCCTGAGGGTCGAGCGCTTTACCACTGAACCAGGAAGTGGCACTGGAGGTAGGTAGAATTGTGAGTGATAATCGGTCCTCTGCCGTGGATAGCACGCGACGTTGCCAGATGTACTCATAATTCAAATCGCTCATAGGGGCGTTACGGTTGCGTTCCGGACATGGGTTCCCTATCTCAAATTACTCCCTGCCCCCACCCCCATGCGGAGTCTAAGTTTGGTGCAGGACTTTTTTTACACCCTGTATATGGGCATTGTTTAAGAAGCTTCGTTACTTGAAAGATTTTTCCGCAGAGTTGTTATGATTGGTAAGGTAGTGTTGTAAGGAAAGTAATGTGAGGGTTTATGCCTCATGTTAATGAAGGTAATGCTATTATTTTGAGGAAGGCTATAGTAAAATTAATTACGATGTAAAAACAGATGTTTATTGAATTTGAATTAATAACTGATGTGTATGAGATGTACTAGGAAATCGATATAATTCGTGAGAATTTATCTTATTATTATCACGAATGGAGGATTAGACACAATCATGAAGTAGAAGACCTGTACCATGATGCCAACATAGCTGGAACCATCAAAACCAGAAGACTGCAGTGGGCTGGACGTGTAGCCCGGATGGAAGACCACCGATGGCCACGGATGCTACTGGATTTCATCCCCACAGGAAGAAGACCACCAGGGAGACCAAGGAAGCGGTAGAGTGATGGACTCCATGAAGATCTGCAACAGGCAGCGATACGTGTGGACAGATGGCGGATGGCAGCTATGGATAGGAGACGATGGAGAAGGAAACTTGTAGCAGCGCGCGATCCACTGGGCCTGATCGCGTAGAAGAAGAAGATTATCACGAATGAGTTTGACGATATTGGTTACTGAGCCTTATCGCTTTGGTTAATAGGCCAGAACAGACTGTGATTCATTCTATTATAAGGAAAGGTGGTGCTATTAATGTTTTGATGACATTTTGATGTCGGAGTGAAGTGAAGTTTTCTGAAACGATTATATTCTCAGTCGATAATTTACAGACGTTCTTTGAATGACAACCAGGGTGGTAAATATTTTATTCTTGTCTATATTTGTGTCGCATTTATATATATTAGAATAGGATTTGTTATTTCATCGAAGTTTAGATTTAGTTACGTGTTAGTAAGAAATGTTAGGAGGTGCTGTCTAGAGTAAAATTTATTAATGTTATTAATATTAAGGATAAGTGCGCTCAATGTGCATTACATTAATTATTTACAAAATTCTGTAAGCGATGACAACCTTTTAGTACACACGAGAGCGTGGTAAGTATCGCATGACTTTTGATACAATTTACAAATGCACTCTGGTGTGGGCACATGGGACACCTCTGTCTCTCAAATCCTGTGGTGAAAACCGTGCACCGCGAATCGGGTCACTGTGTGTCTCAACTCATAGGCAGTGTCCTTCCATTCTGTTGACGTCATGGCCGTCGTGGAGTAGAAAGCAATTGGGATCTCCTCCTTTTTTGCAAGTTGTTCTTGTAGCAAACCGTTGTATTGTCTTGTGGATGGTAGTTGGTGAAGCAGTCGGAGTTCTTCTAGAAATAAAAGTTCCCCCACTAGTTCATACGCCAGTCTCGATGGGGTATATTTTGACAAACAAAGAAATCTTTTTTAGGAATAAGGCTTTTACTTTCTCTAAGTCTTTCAGGTTATTTTTGGTTAAATTAACCCATATTATATCCAATCCATACGTTGCAATTGGTGTAATTTTTGGTTTAAAGAGTCTCAGTGCCGATTGCAAAGACATATCCCTGAGATGGTAAATAATTTCACTTGTATTTGCAAAGTAATTCCTATATATTTGTAATAACTGATTTGAAGCAAATGTTATTTGAATTAACGATTGCACAGACCAGGGTGTACTGTCAGTTATTTTCATATTATGTCTACGCCTCGTTAACCGCATTTTCTTTGCGAGTTATTTTATTTTAAACTCCTAACAACTATATAGACTATTTCTAAGTGGTTATAAAGAAGATGCAAGGTCAGCGACCTGTGGTTGCATTCATTTATTTTATTATTTTATTTTAGGTATTTTAGGTAGGGTTTCCAGGAGTGTTTTATTTTTAAATAGTGTATTTTGTTTATCCTGAATAAATTTGCGAGCACGCATTGTTCTGCTCGTCCTTTATATTGCCATAGATAGGAAGATGATGTGCTATGGATCATAGGCGCCCATTTTCATTTTATTTTACCCTTAGTTATCCGAGATTCAGGAATCTCTGCTTTTGAACCAATTAGGAGTTTTTTAAGTAATCCATAGTACACCATCTATTTCCATCTTAGATAGATGTCCAAAATAAGCTACTTGTCAGCGTGCAACTGTGGTTGTTTACATGGGGACCTCAGGGCCCATGCAATCCTCTTTCATCCTTGGATTGGCAAGTACCGAGGGTGCTCAAGCTTATTTCGGGTACAGGACCTTGCATACCATGGTATTCTAACAACGCTATCTTATCTGTTTCCCAGCTAGTAATAACTCCTTTGAATAATATTTTTTCCCTAGCTCATCCCGTGATCTTGGTTAACGCGTATTTATAAAATAGGGGTAATGCACCTTCCCTATTTATTTATCCAGCTGTGTCTACGTTCGCAATAAGTTCCTTCTGTGTGCCGTCAAATTCTTTACCTATTAGCTTATATCCTTCCGATACTGTGATATAAGGCTCTGTCATGCTCAATAGAACTGCATCAGCTGTCGCTCTCTCAGTTGGGGGAACAATACTAGTTTTAGTGGCCAATGTATTTTAAGTCCACTCACCGTATCGTCTTCTGATGCTTCTGGCTGCTTAGTAGGCCTCTGGTTGCTGCTGGCTGCTGGCTCTTGCTGGCTCCTGCATGAACTTCTTTTCTCCGTTCTTGCGCAACGTGCCTCTTGATGGCTACGCGCCACTTGTTTGGCTTATAATTTTTGAAGGTCTTGAAGATCTCTGGTTACTGGTGCTGTAAGTTCACACTTGTCAGTGCGTTGAACTCGGGACTCCATAATCTGACTTCAAAAATATTTCTACTGTCGTGACCCGGTTGCTTGGGTGTGACAAGGTAGTTTTCCAAAGGTTGGCCTTGGGAATATGGATGCTGAGTCCCGGGAACTAAGAACACCAATGTTCGTTGCCCGTAGTTTTGTGCCGTACTATATACAAATACACAAATTGAATATACTGCTCTCGTTCAGCACGGCCAGTTTGTCTGATGAAAATGTGCTCAACTTCCGCAGAATGACTACTTATAGACTGAGGCCCTAAAGACTGACTTGAAGATATTTTATTAGGTACCAGACCATTGTCTGCTGTAGGTTGAATCACTTGATTCACGATGACTCGACTGATGATTAACCTCCAGTCCCTGACTGTAGGCTGACGTAGATTGATCTACCATGATTGACAATACAAGGTTGGCCTCGTTCCTCTAGAACCCCGGTCTCATATCGGGATATTCCATACTCTCTAAATTGATCTTTGACAACCCCGTTGTCCAGAGAAGTTGGTGGTAACATATTGCTCTGAGCTGAGCTGCCCTGCATAATATTGCCCACTAGTTACCACTGGCAGACATGACACCGGTACAGAGTCCATACTCGTGACCCCGAGTGATTCAGGCACGGCTGTTTGGACCTTGTCTCAAAAATGAGCAACTATGGTTATGAATCATGTATACACATGAGATATCAAGCTATGACAAACTGACTTTTCTGACTGTTCGAGTCGTGCTATTTCTCAATGACCAGGAATATCAATTCTATACATTAATTTACATCAAGTTTTTACAAATACATCTTATCTGAACGTTAGTGTTTTACACTTTTTCTTAGCTATTTTACTATTTAATTACCGCAAGCATGGAGTATGGTCCTGAGGTTGAGCCTCACGACACAGGATCGTATCCTGGTGCAGTCAATGGGCATTTAATTGTGTGCAAAAGCGAAGGACCCGTGTCAGTAGATGGACTGGTATGTTAAAGATCCCCTTAGGCGCGAAATTCTGGCATCCCGGCGTCTCTAAAAGCCATGATAGTTGAAAGGGACGTAAATGCAATAAATTATTCAATTCACGAGCTAAGTATCTCTGGGTCTGGTAAACTCACATCCAACTCTATTTCTCAGCGTTTCCTTGCTATTATTGAGTATGACTTCGAGATAAATCACAAGAAAGGTAAGTATAATATAGTCGCTGACTAGTAGAAATGTCAGTGGATGTGAAGGAGGGTGTTGTGATATGCCTGACTAAGCTGAGTGATTGTGTTGAGTAGTAACGTTGCTTAACCAAATTGCTCGCTGAGCAGGAGCAAGATACCGAGATGGTTGAGGTCATTAACCAGTTAAGGGAGATGGATATAAACAGTAGACTTAAAATGTAAAAGATTTATTAAAACCTAGAGCAGGGATTTCTATCCAGGTTGTGTTATCTAGATACGTGGAGCATCTGTGTACATAGTACCTTGCAGAATTTGATGATTTGGTAACATCATAAGGCTTTAGGGCACTTTGGGGCGGGTCATTCCAGAGCGTTTTATTTGGAGGAATATGGGAAGGAAAATTAGGACATTTCTTGCATTTTGCGACTTGTCACCGCTGCAAATGCCCGACGAGATAGCTTGAGGGAGCCCGACAAGCGGTAATCGCAAAAAACTCAATGATTTGCTAGGCATGGATGTGTATTGTCCATTAGTCAAGTCTCGGTAAAGATATTTATTATTGTTGACGCATTCAGCAAATTCATCAAATTGCATCCTCTGAGAGTGGCTGTTGGGAATGGTTGTGCGACAGATATATTCCTGAGTCTGGGAAGCCCCTAAGAGTTTTGTCAGACCATGGTACTCAGTTCACCTCAAAAATCTGGAAAACCCAGCTGAATGAACTGAGTGCCAACCATATTTTTTCTCTATTAGGTACATTCAGAGAAATATGACCGAACGAGTTATGAGAAATTTAAGACTTTGGTTTTGCACCTATGTAAGTGATAGACACAATGCTTGGTTTTCCATAGTAGGTGATATTGAACAATGGTTAAATACTACGGTGCATGAGAGTATAAATTGTACACTCTATGAGATTCAGTATGTTAGAAAGCCTACCAATGAACTTTCAAGAATGTTTGGTTTAACTACGGGCAAAGTGATCGTTAAGAGTGTTTGCATCCAGGTGGCTGGGAACAACTTAATTAAGTCAGATTAAGAACACTAGCACCAGCAGAAAAGACTTTGAAGCCTTAAAAGTAGGTGAAAGAGTGTTGCTCAAATTTCCATAATTGAATCAGTCATTGTTAGAAGGCACGAAGTCATTTTTGTAATAATTGAGATAATTGAAAAAAACTGTTTCTCTCACATAAACGTAAAGCATAGTCGCTGTCACGTGTAAGTATCATTGTCCGCAATAATACTGTTCTAGAAAGGTCTATTTGAATGGATTTATCCTTTTAAAAAGGAAGAAAATAGAAAAAGAAATGTATGTCTTAAGTTAGTTCCCTTTAACAATGAATCAGATCTTTAAAAAGTAGTTAGTTCTCTTTTATCACAAATATACAGATTTATAGATACCAGTAGAGCACATTACTATACTTTCAATGCTAGCAATGCAGTAGTGGGCAAATAGAAGCAAAAAAGTCTGGAACTAAGTCAATGACTTGGTTCTCTTTAACACTGAACGTTAAATTCAGCTAGTAGTGACACAGCATACAGAACGGGCAGACTTATTTCCTTATAACATAGCAAGATGCGTCGACATTCAAACTATACGTATCCATGGAAATCGCAAATTCGTCAAGAATTGACTTAGTGCCTTCTAAAATTAATGATTCAATGCACATTTTTAATTTGTTTAAAGGTCCCTCCAGTGTCATGAAACGCATTGGAGAATGCTCGTATAGTCTAACAAACCAAAATGAGGAGTCCATAACTTCCAATAATATTAAGAATTTAAAAAGGCATTACTCTCAACAGACATGAGCATGGATTTATACAAGTGTAGCCAACTAGGCTTGAACAAGGTGACGAAGTGACCTTAGCGTCAGGTGAAGTACAGTGAAAAGAAGAGATTGAAATTGCACTTAGTGCAGATAACGCTCATTGAAATTACACACGTGAAATGTATCAACAGTGTTCCACGCACTGTCAACGTGTGGTCATTTAGTATAAAAGAACACAAAAAATATATAATTATGACATTTGTTCAATCTATGTTAAATAGAAAAAAGGAAAAAACATTTAAATATGCATTTAGAGGTAAAGGACGATTGCAACATCGAGATGCTGATTCTAGAAATAATCCTTGATGGTATTTCTTGCCTGTGTGTATCATGTTTACATGATGTAACTGAGCTCATTGTTGAGAGTGTGAGTTTCAAGCTCATAAAGGTATTCGCATAAACACAGGGTGGCAAATTGTTAGCACCCAAGCAACATAGGGTCGAACCCTCACATCTTAAGTTTGTAAAGAGCTTTTATTGAAGTGTCATGTATTTTATTTCATATAGTGTGTATCATTTTATTATGTCACCAAGTTATTGAATTATAATTTCTAATATATATGGCAAGATCTGTACGTGACAGAAAAATTACTTAATATACGTGGCTTTGTGACAGCCAGAAACCCAGCTAGCCACCTATTGTGAATTTATGGCGCAACGTGTCCCAAGTTAGAACATCTAAACTCATTTATTCTGAGAATACTTGGACCGGTGGGGTAGCAACGATCTGGAAACAAAGAAACTTTCAAACAGAACATTTGAACTTGGCATCACCAGATTTTAAAGTGATTGTCTGGTATGAGAGTAAGGGTGGTGATATAAAGAGCGTCTTGTGAAGCGCTCATTTCCCTTTTAACTTCTAAAGAGACCTTTGCAGGTTCAATCATTTTTTCAGACAGTATCACGAGTTGATGACACATATTGTAGTTCCAAGTAGCCATAAGTCATGGGTATTCCGCTTATGAGTTGTACGTGTTTGGGCACGCAACCAGGTCTAAAGTACTAATATGCAAAGAGCGGACGGACATGGTGGTAAGAGAGATACCAACGTGTGAAATAAGTAATTTCAGATGCACCGAAAGTCTCGCAGGATATAATAGGAAGAATTTCTTTGGAAAATCTGTCCAGGAATTCCTAGATTAGGACTGGTAAACAACACGACTCCAAGGAAGATGACATGACCTCCATGTCTCTAAATCCAGCCACATATTCCATCACCTCATCCAGATGTATGTCACAGTTCAGGTCACTGTCATTTTAGTCTACTTGTAATGGCACAAATCAAAGCTTATGTCTGTTGATAATAGGATATAATCTTATTTTACCAGATGCCATTCTCTTTAATTGGACTAGGTATTCATCACCTTATAAGTAAATTATATTGATCATTTATGTAGTGTTGGTTCTCACGTGTGCCCAACACCCCACCACTTTGGATTGTTGTGTAGAAGAAGGAATCATTACAATACATTGTGATTCACTCAGGCTATGGTTTAATATTATTAATATCTACAGTTGGCAGCCGTGGCGACTATGAATATACGCGATGTTTTATCTCTTAAGGTTCAAAATGTGCATACATATTTGGAGGAAGTCTAACAGATAGTATGGATATTAGATGCAGATAAACTACCAACCTATCAGCTGGCATAGAATACTATTGGCAACACTCTCATGTAAGAAAATTAACATGAAAAGTTATGATCTATATATTTACAGTATACCTGAACGTATCAGCACGCTTAGAATCATGTTGGCAGCACTGTCGTATATTGGTTACTAGAAAATTATCTCCTAATGCATGTTCTATACGTGTGATAAGTTTAGAATTCTTGACCTGCATCCATTCTAAGGCTAGGATAAAAATAGAGCATTTATCAACAGTTGGCACCATTTGCGACTCTAAGAATAAGCACAGTCATATCTGCTGTGATGCATAAACCATATACGAAATGTGATTGAAATCCGATTGATAGTATGGAGGATACAAGCATATAAATATTGAACCCATTAGCTTGCATAGAATCATGTTCGCAACAATGTCATGTATGGGCTTCATAAAATTAGTTTGAAATATTGTTGTCTATATTTTAACCTTTCAGTACACTATCAAAGATCTTCCCACTGTTGGGTGCCAATTGTAACTACTCAGCTCCACTGTTAGGCCAATATCAACTTCTTAATTATCCAATTTAATTCAATCTCACTGAAGTCTACATTTCATTGGGGGAAAAACACCGCAACGAAGTTGATACTAACGATATACATTCCACCCTGCTATGGAATTTCTTGAAATAAAGGCCGAAGGATCTGGTAAAATCATAAAGATATTCTATTGTAATGGCAATGGCAAGGATCTTCGTCGCCTACTGACTACCTAACACACTCCCTATCATATGTACATGGCAAATGTAGTGACACACTCCCTTGGAACTTGGTCATGATGATGATCATGGTACTCACGGTTTGATGATCTCTCTAACTGATGACAATTCTACTAGTTCTGGGGTAGATCTCCCATAGATCTGGACCTACATTCATTTCCACTGAACATCTTGCTAGCTCACTTGCTTCCTAATTTGATGCTTACTGAGTTGGCTCTCACTAGCCGTTTACAAATATCGCCCGAATAAAACATAACTTAACTCTCTGACTTGTAAATACTCGAATTCAGCAAGGAGCTTGTTTTCCGTTATACACAGAATTCGCTCTGAGCCTCAAAATCTGTACCTTAAAGCATAAACTAGCTGGTACTAAGACAATCATTTAGGGAACTCATAGACTCCAGAACCTCGTGACCCTACATGAGTTCAGAATACAGCCAATCACTTAGATATTGGAGACTAATTCTTCTCCTAGATCTCGACTTAATATCCTCCAACATAATAAATATCAGTCTGACTAAATACAGGAATTAGCACAAGTCTCAAAAATCAAGTAAACATCTCAAGCGTAAATTCACAAGTGCTTCGTAGAAAAATTAGAATTCAAGTGTCTCCTTAAAAATCTAAATTTCTTAAGTTACTCTCAAGTGTTTTTTACAAAATTTAATTCACAAGTGGTTTCAGATCTCATCCACCAACCAGCAATTAAATCTTCCTCCCATCCACAGTCCAATAACACGTCACCAGGAATACCTTCCCGGCAATTGCACTAGCCAATACCGCTCGGGTAGCAACCCAGTTGATACCTTCCTCTCATACATGGATGCCCTGCATTGGCGTGGCCATGAACGGCCAATTCATCGCCAGCGCACGAGAGAAACCTCGCTAAAAACGTAGGCGGGATTAACAAGATAAAGCAATATGTTGTGCTCTGCCTTGCCTCACTCACAAAGACTAACTTCAGGCAATAAATTTACAATATCTACCGTCGACTTGAATCCTGGTACAAAATGTTTTTTATTAAATACTTAAATTAAATTATATGGTAATGGTGAATGTTACGTAAAATGCTCTAATAAAATAAAAATACTAGATAATTACATCACATAAAATGTGTACACGTGTCTAAAATATTTAAATTTGAATTATGAGGGTTCGATCCCTTGTGATTTCGGAACGTTACAATATGTATGCTCATTTTGGAATAGTTTCCATGGATACTTTCAGAGATATCCAACATCAAGCTCCATCTTCAATTGTGATTTTTCAGCAGTTGGTAGCACTGACGTATTTTTCAATTATAATCGTGCATTGTTCTAGTATGGTTGTTTACTCATACCAAAGTTGGTTATAGTCCACGTCACCTTAAATAAGTTACTAAACGAAAACAATGTAGCCAACTTCAACATCCATCCCCTATGCCTACGTGCATGGTGGTTTATGGTCGAATTTCTTGAAGTTAAATTGTGTTCTTGTGTCAGCACATTGTCGCCAACCCTGCTTAAAATCTCGCCATCTCCAAAGACCACAATACCACTAAAATTTCTTACCACACAGGTGCTGACAGGTGTCTCGCCGATAACTTCCAGAATGCATTGCACTCAATGTATCCAACATTATACGAGTATATACATATTTCAATGATGCCCATTTCACAGTTTTCTTTGGAATTTCAAGTCTAATGAAGTTGTACTATGATACGTCGATTAAAACAGATATTACTGTTAGTATAGAATCAGATCATAGAACATGTGTGGGTTCAAATTCACTCGCCTGAAATGATTCGAAGGATTTATTTCATTAATTTTTACATAAATTCATTTTAGATTTCATCAGGATGCCTAAAACATGCAACAACAAGATCGGAGAAACTGTACATAAGATAACTTGCCAAATGGATTTTGAATTTCAGGAAGTAGCCCAGGCGTATGTCTACATACGAGTTAAAGAACTAGGTTACTATGTCGTTGTTTAATTTATTTTTATGTTCAGTTAGGGCACAAATAACGTAATAATACGTTAGTGAACTTTAGAAATTTTGAAATATTCTTCTGACTGCAATTTTTGTATAATTTAAACCGAATATAACCTAAACATAGCCTAAGTAAATATACACTCAGCAAGGAACATATTCGTAGGTTACATTCGCCTTCTAATACTGTAATTTATCTTATTATCGACCTCCAAGTGCTGTGAGCCATTATGTTATGAGTTATTTATAAATTGGTTTTGCAACATGACCTGAAACTATGTAGGCCTGACCTACAATACGAAATAATCATTATTCAAGACTTTGCTGTTAGGAGGGATATATAACATATTTTTCAGGGTGCAATGTTACTCATAATATGGAAAGTATGGTTCACACTTGGTTAGTGGTAGTTCATATGTGTGAATGTATTGGTGGTTATTTAAGTACGGAAGCTTATATGTAGTACTGACCGATACTAATTAGTTAGCAGATAAAATGTTAATATTACTTCTATTTGTTTCAGTCATGGTTGCGACAGATTAGTGTGCACCTCCTTATAATGCAACACAGGTTGTCCAGCATGAATCAATGATCTGAAGAGGTATATACTCAACTGCACATGTGTCACAAATGCAAAATTTCGGAGAATACCAACAACATCTAATAGCTCTCAACATACTTTACCAGTGAATGTCTGGACAGAAATTACTGATGTATTAAAGTTGGGTAAGACAAAGCCATTGGTCGCTAATTGCTTAGATGACACGGTCTGGACGAAGACTTTGTTTGCTGATATGTTAGGCCAATATGATTGGGGGAAATTACTGATGTACCAAAGATGGGTAAGACAAAGCGATTGGTCGCTACTTGGTTAGATGACACGGTCTGGACGAAGCCTTTGATATGATTGTCTGGGCAAAACTATTGGGTTTTTGTCATCGATGTATGGTACTGCCCCCGAAAACTGAATTATTCTGGGACAAAATGAGAGTATTTTCCGTCCCCATGATAAAATTTAACCAGCAAATATAAATTCTGGAAGTGTGACACAGGATGGTAGTGCTACAAGCTCGAGGCCCTGGGAGAGCCCGATCACGTGACGTATTGCACAATAGACGCTTCTAGAAGGATGAAATTCGCATAGCAACAGTGAGTTTGGAAATTAATATTATAAATATTGTTATAAATTATGCTATTGGATCCCAGCACAGAGCCAATGAGAAGAGGTCTTATTGAAGACGGGATCAACTTCAACTACATAATTTGGTGAAATTATGCATTCAGGCTCTTAGAAGAAGATTTTCTTATTTGGAAATGAAGAGAATATTAAAAGAAATTATGTCTGATACGTTAAAAACCGCAGATCGGTTAATCTACGCAGTAATAAGCATTAGTAATCTACGCGCTAAAATTATGGTGGGAGATTGATATGGCCGCCAAAATTTCGAATTTAAGGGGGGGATCCAAGGATCGAGGTTCTTATTCCATCAGTCTTTGAAGAGTGAGGAAGGGTTTTACTGGGTTAACGGAGATCCCAAAGCTTTGTCCGAGTGCGACGACTGTCGACTTGTGGAGACGCTAGGATAGCTAGGTAGAACGTTGGAGATTGCCGCACTTCCTCTTTAAGTGAAGTTGTGAGAAACATTGAAATAGTATATCTCTTATATAATTAAGATTTGAGTTCAACTAAGTGAATATATATAAAGAACAGGTCGAATACTACATTCTGTTGAAAGTCGAGTGTTCTAAAATTTACCGTTTCGACAATATAAGCCTGTTAATACAGATTTTCAAATGTGTTGGAAATAAAGCTGAATATCATTTTAGATTGCAACGTGAAGTTGGCGAACGCAGTTCAAGTGAACAGTAGCGAAGGACTTTTAACATTGGCGCAGCAAATAAACATTATCATAATGACTATCATTATTCTTCAGGTGGTATCATTCAACATAATTAACATTGTTGATATGATGAACTAAATAGTCATGCGCCAGAGACATATTCGATAACAGAATTTAAGATACAACGATGGAATTTCGTTAGACGACGTATTCCTGAATACAGACGTAGTGTACGGTCCATCTTGTACATTTTCGTCAGTCTACGAACACTAATGTAACATCAATTAGCAATAGAAATATTTCATTCACCATCTATATGAATATTTCTATAAATTATTTACCAATGATGAGGCTGATACATATTTGCGACGGAGAATGAAGATTCTACAGAAGAGATTTGTCAAGATGCTAGGGGTAGCCCAGCAACAATGGAAGAATTTGCCAGAAAGATGCGTTCGAGCCCAGGCGAATGTTGGTGAATTCCGGAGAGGGAACGTGTTTCCTATCTCTGAGGTCGCAGATCCGAGGTTCGAATGCAGATCCATCTCAGTATCTCGAACTGAGGAAACATCTAAAGTATTGTTTGAATACTTACATACATCTTCAAGTTTTCGTCTAAATAAGGTAGCTGTGTCTTTTATTTTTAGTATAGAGCTTGACTAGTGACATCCTGAGCCAACGATCTTACTCCATATTTTCACATTTCATGTAGTTCATTGTTCTCATGTATTTTACACTTCAGATGTGTGATAAGATTTTTATGCTTCAAGATTATTTAGGAGATGATTGCCTTTCATCTATTTTTCAATTTTATTCTACGGATCAAGAGTTTAGTGCTTTTCAGTCGGTCAACACGAATGTACCCAAAAGAGATGGGTTATTCCCTAATCCTGAAATAAATTACATGTGATTAATAAAACACCAGGATGACCAGTTTCGATCGTCAAGCGATCATCATCAGATCCATTAACCTTAGGCTACAAAATCTATGTTTGAAATACAGGTGAAAATATTTACAATATGTACAATTATTTAGTTGCAGTATTGGTACTGCAACTGTCAGTGTATGCTAAATGCAGTATATATGTTAGGTGAAATGCTAAATGGTGATAGCTATCCGGAGATTGTACTTTAGAGAGATTATATGGTTGTAAACTATGGTTAAACTATAAAAATTTTGGCTAACTACTTATCTGATTGTCTTCCGTATTACAGCTACTCGCAGTTTTCGTGCTCAGTGGAACTCGCTGTGCGGTCGACTGCGGTGGTTATCTTAACGACTTGTTTTTCCCCTGCCTTCTCCCCCCTGTCCCTACGTGCTGTGGGGAGTGATAGCGATGTGTTTATGTGAGGTGTTGCCAACCTAGATAAGATGTATGTTATTGAATGAGGTGGGTCTACAACTATTAAAGACCGTGGATTAGCCCTCGCCACGCGTGGAGCATAACCCATTCGAACTAAGCGTTGACGGTCTTATGAGGACGTCCCGGCACCTTTAATACTGCCGCGAATATGGACCTTGGTTTATTGCAGAAGAAAAGTACATCGAACACCTGATCCAGATAACATTTACCTATTAAAACCCCCTAATTTCCCCCCTTTTTTATCTAGCTTGGCTGTGTCGCTAAATTGTGTTTTGTTTCCGACAGGGTGTGTTTTTTAGTAGCGTGAAGAGGGGTGAGCTCTCCATGAACGTGTGTTCATTTAGATTGTTGGGATTGTTTCGTTTGGCTAGGTGTATCTCGATTGCTTCCTTTATGTCAAGAGCTCTGCCTTTCAATTCGTGATGGATTATTTTAAGGTCCGACTCTATGTAGGTAAAGCTGTGCCCTGCGTCACACATATGTTCG
The DNA here is from genome assembly GCA_946902985.2 of Meconema thalassinum. Lineage (NCBI taxonomy): Eukaryota > Metazoa > Arthropoda > Insecta > Orthoptera > Tettigoniidae > Meconema > Meconema thalassinum. The sequence continues at coordinate 1,519,256,044 of OX336389.2, read as the reverse complement.
CACACGGCTGAATGTGTTCCGTATCTTATCGCATTCCTATGCTCATTATAACGCGTGTCTACTCGCCTTCCACTCTGCCCGATGTAATTTGCTTGGCAATCGGTGTCTTGGCACGTTATAGAATATACCTCTGACCTTGAATACGGGTCACGTTTATTTAGATTACTATTTAGGAGGTGCCTAGCGGTTGTGTTTTTCGTCGTGAAAGCTATCTTTATGCCTTGTTTTTTGAATAGGTTAGTGATTTTATATGTATTCGCATTCACATAGTTGAAACGCGCAAATCTTTTCTCATTACTGTCCGGTTTGGGAATCGTTTTATCTTTATTTTTATGTTTGGCTATAATTTGATTTATTTTGCTTGGCGAGAAGTTGTTTTCCTTTGCTATTTGCATAATAGTTCTTATTTCCTTATTATAGTTGTCTTTTGACATGGGTATGTTTAAAGCTCTGTGCACCATTGAATTGAAACCCGCTAGTTTGTGCGTACTGGGGTGATTAGACTGATTGTCGATTGCATGCGAGGTTTGTGTTGCTTTCTGGAATATGGAATATGAAAGGTCGTTGTCTTTACGTTCAATAGTTATATCGAGATAATTTATTTTCCGGTCTATTTCGGATTCCTTAGTGATTTTGATAGAGTGGTGAAGGCTATTAATGGATTGGAGAATTGTTTCTTCGCTTGTTAGTTCAGTATCGTAGATGCAAATTACATCATCTACGTATCATTTCCATGTTACTATTCCCTTTGTTGAAGTCTTTTCTAAGAACGCATTTTCTAGTGCATTGATGAAGATGTCAGCGATTAACTCACTTAGTGGCGATCCCATTGCTAGGCCTTCTCTCTGTGTGTATATTTTATTGTCGAATTGAAACACGTTTTGGGTGAGAACGACCCTCAGTAAACTCACAATCTCTTCAATTTCTTTTACCTAATTGTTGGATTTTAAGTTGTTTTCGATAGTGTTGATTGCTTCAATAATCGGAATATTGGTGTACATGTTAGTTACGTCGAAGGATACTAGCCTGAAGCTAGGTTTCATTTGTAGGGTGTTCAATGCTGTTACTAGATCTGTTGTGTTCTTTACAGAGATGTTTTTGTCGTTGGAAAGACGGCATTTTAAGATTTTTAGTAACTCTTTGCTGATTTTGTAATTAGGGGCATTCCTACAATTGACTATTGGTCTCATTGGGCATTCCTTTTTGTGTATTTTTGGTTGTCCCCTCAATGATGGTATTTTCGGGTTCATGTTTATTAGTTTTGATTTTTCGGCTTTGGTCAGTATGTATTCTGTTTCTTTTAACGCACTTTTTATTTGTTTTTGGAATTTGTTGGTGGGGTCTTTTGTTAATTCCTTGATTTCGTTGTTGTTTAGGAATTCGACTGTTTTTTCAATGTATTCTGTTTTGTTCAAAATTACTGTAGTGTTTCCCTTATCTGCTTTTGTGATGATTAAGTCATGTTCTTTTATTTTTTGTTTCAACGACTTTATTTCTTTGAGTTGTTTGTTGTTTTGAATGTTATTGCTATCGCCCTCTCGTTTGAGGATTTTTTTGGCTTCGTTGGTGGCGAGATTTTTGGTTAATTCCCTGTCTTCTGCTGGGAGCTTGTGACTGGCTATCTCAATATCTGTGATTAACTGTTTCATATTGTGGTTCGTGTGTGCGTCTGTGCAGTTGTATTTCAAACCTTTGTCTAACATATTCATTTCACCTTGAGAAAAGGTTACAATCGTTCTGTTGTTTACTCTGCTGTGGAAATTGAATTCATTTTTATTCGTGTCTTGTTCGTTAGATTGATGGTTCTGTGTTTCTCCTAGTTTTCTTAATTTATTTTCTAGCGTTTCATGCTTCCTCGTTGCTCTGATTTTGATGTTGTCATGTAGGTGCTCGGTGAAGCTGTCACATTGGGCCACGTGCCAGAAATTACTTAGTTGCAATTGAATGTCGTATAATTATTGGTTAATTTTTTGCTTTCTTATGTATGCAAATCTTAATTCGTTTTTTATCCAAAGCGCTTTGGCTTGTTTGGTTGAAATGATCGTGGCTGGTGTGTTCGGTACGGGTTTAATTGGTACGTATTTAGGTGTGAGGTTTAGTTCTATACATTTTTTGTTGAACCAAATTGACTTGTCTAAATTCATGAGTTTAAGCCTGAGTGATTTGAATTTCTTGGCTTCACGATTTGCCTGACTAGCCGTGAACATTGTGGTGTTTGAAGCCATATTTTCAGTGTTGCCTTAGTAAACAAGAGTTTAGTGCTTTTCAGTCGGTCAACACGAATGTACCCAAAAGAGATGGGTTATGCCCTAATCCTGAAATAAATTACATGAGATTAATAAAACACTAGGATGACCAGTTTCGATCGTCAAGCGATCATCATCAGATCCATTACACTTAGGCTACAAAATCTATGTTTGAAATACAGGTGAAAATATTTACAATATGTACAATTATTTAGTTGCAGTATTGGTACTGCAACGGTCAGTGTATGCTAAATGCAGTATATATGTTAGGTGAAATGCTAAATGGTGATAGCTATCCGGAGATTGTACTTTAGAGAGATTATATGGTTGTAAACTATGGTTAAACTATAAAAATTTTGGCTAACTACTTATCTGATTGTCTTCCGTATTACAGCTACTCGCAGTTTTCTAGCTCACTGGAACTCGCTATGCGGTCGACTGCGGTGGTTATCTTAACGACTGGCTTTTCCCCTGCCTTCTCCCCCCTGTCCCTAAGTGCTGTGGGGAGTGATAGCGATGTGTTTATGTGAGGTGTTGCCAACCTAGATAAGATGTATGTTATTGAATGAGGTGGGTCTACAACTATTAAAGACCGTGGATTAGCCCTCGCCACGCGTGGAGCATAACCCATTCGAACTAAGCGTTGACGGTCTTATGAGGACGTCCCGGCACCTTTAATACTGCCGCGAATATGGGCCTTGGTTTATTGCAGAAGAAAAGTATATCGTACACCTGATCCAGATAACATTTACCTATTAAAACCCCCTAATTTCCCCCCTTTTTATATCTAGCATGGCTGTGTCGCTAAATTGTGTTTTGTTTCCGACAGGGTGTGTTTTTTTAGTAGCGTGAAGAGGGGTGAGCTCTCCATGAACGTGTGTTCATTTAGATTGTTGGGATTGTTTCGTTTGGCTAGGTGTATCTCGATTGCTTCCTTTATGTCAAGAGCTCTGCCTTTCGATTCGTGATGGATTATTTTAAGGTCCGACTCTATGTTGGTAAAGCTGTGCCCTGCGTCACACATATGTTCGCACACGGCTGAATGTATTCCGTATCTTATCGCATTCCTATGCTCATTATAACGCGTGTCTACTCGCCTTCCACTCTGCCCGATGTAATTAGCTTGACAATCGGTGTCTTGGCACGTTATAGAATATACCCCTGACCTTGAATACGGGTCACGTTTATTTAGATTACTATTTAGGAGGTGCCTAGCGGCTGTGTTTTTCGTCGTGAAAGCTATCTTTATGCCTTGTTTTTTGAATAGGTTATTGATTTTATTAGTATTCGCATTCACATAGTTGAAACAAACAAATTTTTTCTCATTACTGTCCGGTTTTGAACAAAAGAGAATACATTAAAAAACAGTCGAATTCCTAAACAACAACGAAATCAGGGAATTAACAAAAGACCCCACCAACAAATTCTAAAAAGTGCGCTAAAAGAAACAGAATACATACTGACCAAAGCCGAAAAATCAAAACTAATAAACATGAACCCGAAAATACCGTCATTGAGGGGACAACCAAAAATACACAAAAAGGAATGGCCAAATGAGACCAATAGTCAGTTGTAGGAATGCCCCTAATTACAAAATCAGCAAAGAGTTACTAAAAAACCTTAAAATGGCGTCTTTCCCAACGACAAAAACAACTCTTTAAAGAACACAACAGAACTAGTAACAGCATTGAACACCCTACAAATGAAACCTAGCTTCAGGCTAGCATCCTTCGACGTAACTAACATGTACACCAATATTCCGATTATTGAAGCAATCAACACTATCGAAAACAACTTAAAATCCAACAATTCGGTAAAAGAAATTGAAGAGATTGTGAGATTACTGAGGGTCGTTCTCACCCAAAACGTGTTTCAATTCGACAATAAAAATATACACACAGAGAGAAGGCCTAGCAATGGGATCGCCACTAAGTGGGTTAATCGCTGACATCTTCATCAATGCACTAGAAAATGCGTTCTTAGAAAAGACTTCAACAAAGGGAATAGTAACATGGAAAAGATACGTAGATGATGTAATTTGCATCTACGATACTGAATTAACAAGCGAAGAAACAATTCTCCAATCCTTTAATAGCCTTCACCACTCTATCAAATTCACTAAGGAATCCGAAATAGACCGGAAAATAAATTATCTCGATATCACTATTGAACGTAAAGACAACGACCTTTCATATTCCATATTCCGGAAAGCAACACAAACCTCGCATGCAATCGACAATCAGTCTAATCACCCCAGTACGCACAAACTAGCGGGTTTCAATTCAATGGTGCACAGAGCTTTAAACATACCCATGTCAAAAGACAACTATAACAAGGAAATAAGAACTATTATGCAAATAGCAAAGGAAAACAACTTCTCGCCAAGCAAAATAAATCAAATTATAGCCAAACATAAAAATAAAGATAAAACGATTCCCAAACCGGACAGTAATGAGAAACAATTTGCGCGTTTCAACTATGTGAATGCGAATACATATAATATAACTAACCTATTCAAAAAACAAGGCATAGAGATAGCTTTCACGACGAAAAACACAACCGCTAGGCACCTCCTAAATAGTAATCTAAATAAACGTGACCCGTATTCAAGGTCAGGGGTATATTCTATAACGTGCCAAGACACCGATTGTCAAGCAAATTACATCGGGCAGAGTGGAAGGCGAGTAGACACGCGTTATAATGAGCATAGGAATGCGATAAAATACGGAACACATTCAGCCGTGTGCGAACATATGTGTGACGCAGGGCACAGCATTACCAACATAGATTCGGACCTTAAAATAATCCACCACGAATCGAAAGGCAGAACTCTTGACATAAAGGAAGCAATCGAGATACACCTAACCAAACGAAACAATCCCAACAATCTAAATGAACACACGTTCATGGAGAGCTCACCCCTCTTCACGCTACTAAAAAACACACCCTGTCGGAAACAAAACACAATTTAGCGACACAGCCAAGCTAGATAAAAAAGGGGGGAAATTAGGGGGTTTTAATAGGTAAATGTTAACTGGATCAGGTGTACGATGTACTTTTCTTCTGCAATAAACCAAGGCCCATATTCGCGGCAGTATTAAAGGTGCCGGGACGTCCTCATAAGACCGTCAACGCTTAGTTCGAATGGGTTATGCTCCACGCGTGGCGAGGGCTAATCCACGGTATTTAATAGTTGTAGACCCACCTCATTCAATAACATACATCTTATCTAGGTTGGCAACACCTCTCATAAACACATCGATATCACTCCCCACAGCACGTAGGGACAGGGGGAGGAGGCAGGGAAAAACCAGTCGTTAAGATAACCACCGCAGTCGACCGCACAGCGAGTTTCAGTGAGCACGAAAACTGCGAGTAGCTGTAATACGGAAGACAATCAGATAAGTAGTTAGCCAAAAATTGTATAGTTTAACCATAGTTTACAACCATATAATCTCTCTAAAGTACAATCTCCGGATAGCTATCACCATTTAGCATTTCACCTAACATATATACTGCATTTAGCATACACTGACAGTTGCAGTACCAATACTGCAACTAAATAATTGTACATATTGTAAATATTTTCACCTGTATTTCACACATAGATTTTGTAGCCTAAGTGTAATGGATCTGATGATGATCGCTTGACGATCGAAACTGGTCATCCTAGCGTTTTATTAATCTCATGTAATTTATTTCAGGATTAGGGCATAACCCATCTCTTTTGGGTACATTCGTGTTGACCGACTGAAAAGCACTAAACTCTTGTTTACTAAGGCAACACTGAAAATATGGCTTCAAACACCACAATGTTCACGGCTAGTCAGGCAAATCGTGAAGCCAAGAAATTCAAATCACTCAGGCTTAAACTCATGAATTTAGACAAGTCAATTTGGTTCAACAAAAAATGTATAGAACTAAACCTCACCCCTAAATACGTACCAATTTAAACCGTATCGAACACACCAGCCACGATCATTTCAACCAAACAAGCCAAAGCGCTTTGGATAAAAAACGAATTAAGATTTGCATACATAAGAAAGCAAAAAATTAACCAACAATTATACGACATTCAATTGCAACTAAGTAATTTCTGGCACGCGGCCCAATTGGACAGCTTCACCGAACACCTACATGACAACATCAAAATCAGAGCAACGAGGAAGCATGAAACGCTGGAAAATAAATTAAGAAAACTAGGAGAAACACAGAACCATCAATCTAACGAACAACACACGAATAACAATGAATTCAATTTCCACAGCAGAGTAAACAACAGAACGAACGTAACCTTTTCTCAAGGTGAAATGAATATGTTAGACAAAGGTTTGAAATTCAACTGCACAGACGCACACACGAACCACAATATAAAACAGTTTATCACAGATATTGAGATAGCCAGTCACAAGCTCCCAGCAGAAGACAGGGAATTAACCAAAGACCTCACCACCAACGAAGCCAAAAAAATCCTCAAACAAGAGGGCGATAGCAATAACATTCAAAACAACAAACAGCTCAAAGAAATAAAGTCGTTGAAACAAACAATAAAAGAACATGACTTAATCATCACAAAAGCAGATAAGGGAAACACTACAGTAATTTTGAACAAAACAGAATACATTGAAAAAACAGTCGAATTCCTAAACAACAACGAAATCAAGGAATTAACAAAAGACCCCACCAACAAATTCCAAAAACAAATAAAAAGTGCGCTAAAAGAAACAGAATACATACTGACCAAAGCCGAAAAATCAAAACTAATAAACATGAACCCGAAAATACCGTCATTGAGGGGACAACCAAAAATACACAAAAAGGAATGCCCAATGAGACCAATAGTCAATTGTAGGAATGCCCCTAATGACAAAATCAGCAAAGAGTTACTAAAAATCTTAAAATGCCGTCTTTCCAACGACAAAAACATCTCTGTAAAGAACACAACAGAACTAGTAACAGCATTGAACACCCTACAAATGAAACCTAGCTTCAGGCTAGTATCCTTCGACGTAACTAACATGTACACCAATATTCCGATTATTGAAGCAATCAACACTATCGAAAACAACTTAAAATCCAACAATTCAGTAAAAGAAATTGAAGAGATTGTGAGATTACTGAGGGTCGTTCTCACCCAAAACGTGTTTCAATTCGACAATACAATATACACACAGAGAGAAGGCCTAGCAATGGGATCGCCACTAAGTGGGTTAATCGCTGACATCTTCATCAATGCACTAGAAAATGCGTTCTTAGAAAACACTTCAACAAAGGGAATAGTAATATGGAAAAGATACGTAGATGATGTAATTTGCATCTACGATACTGAACTAACAAGCGAAGAAACAATTCTCCAATCCATTAATAGCCTTCACCACTCTATCAAATTCATTAAGGAATCCGAAATAGACCGGAAAATAAATTATCTCGATATAACTATTGAACGTAAAGACAACGACCTTTCATATTCCATATTCCGGAAAGCAACACAAACCTCGCATGCAATCGACAATCAGTCTAATCACCCCAGTACGCACAAACTAGCGGGTTTCAATTCAATGGTGCACAGAGCTTTAAACATACCCATGTCAAAAGACAACTATAATAAGGAAATAAGAACAATTATGCAAATAGCAAAGGAAAACAACTTCTCGCCAAGCAAAATAAATCAAATTATAGCCAAACATAAAAATAAAGATAAAACGATTCCCAAACCAGACATTAATGAGAAAAAGTTTGCGCGTTTCAACTATGTGAATGCGAATACATATAAAATCACTAACCTATTCAAAAAACAAGGCATAAAGATAGCTTTCACGACGAAAAACACAACCGCTAGGCACCTCCTAAATAGTAATCTAAATAAACGTGACAGTATTCAAGGTCAGGGGTATATTCTATAACGTGCCATGACACCGATTGTCAAGCTAATTACATCGGGCAGAGTGGAAGGCGAGTAGACACACGTTATAATGAACATAGGAATGCGATAAGATACGGAACACATTCAGCCGTGTGCGAACATATGTGTGACGCAGGTCACAGCTTTACCAACATAGAGTCGGACCTTAAAATAATCCATCACGAATCGAAAGGCAGAGCTCTTGACATAAAGGAAGCAATCGAGATACACCTAGCCAAACGAAACAATCCCAACAATCTAAATGAACACACGTTCATGGAGAGCTCACCCCTCTTCACGCTACTAAAAAACACACCCTGTTGGAAACAAAACACAATTTAGCGACACAGCCAAGCTAGATAAAAAAGGGGGGAAATTAGGGGGTTTTTAATAGGTAAATGTTATCTGGATCAGGTGTACGATGTACTTTTCTTCTGCAATAAACCAAGGCCCATATTCGCGGCAGTATTAAAGGTGCCGGGACGTCCTCATAAGACCGTCAACTCTTAGTTCGAATGGGTTATGCTCCACGCGTGGCGAGGGCTAATCCACGGTCTTTAATAATTGTAGACCCACCTCATTCAATAACATACATCTTATCTAGGTTGTCAACACCTCACATAAACACATCGATATCACTCCCCACAGCACGTAGGGACAGGGGGAGGAGGCAGGGAAAAACCAGTCGTTAAGATAACCACCGCAGTCGACCGCACAGCGAGTTTCAGTGAGCACGAAAACTGCGAGTAGCTGTAATACGGAAGACAATCAGATAAGTAGTTAGCCAAAAATTTTATAGTTTAACCATAGTTTACAACCATATAATCTCTCTAAAGTACAATCTCCGGATAGCTATCACCATTTAGCATTTCACCTAACATATATACTGCATTTAGCATACACTGACAGTTTCAGTACCAATACTGAAACTAAATAATTGTACATATTGTAAATATTTTCACCTGTATTTCACACATAGATTTTGTAGCCTAAGTGTAATGGATCTGATGATGATCGCTTGACGATCGAAACTGGTCATCCTAGCGTTTTATTAATCTCATGTATTTTATTTCAGGATTAGGGCATAACCCATCTCTTTTGGGTACATTCGTGTTGACCGACTGAAAAGCACTAAACTCTTGTTTACTAAGGCAACACTGAAAATATGGCTTCAAACACCACAATTATTATTATTATTATTATTATTATTAGTATTATTATTATTATTATTCCTTTTCATACTGGTACGCCACCTGACGTTCGCTGATTTGCCCAGCCCCATTCACCAAACAACAACAACAACAAGCGCTGCCACTACACGGCCTGGTTTAAACCTTAGAAACACAACGTAGCGAACGAATAGAGTGCAACATAAAACACAAACCACTCTGTTCCATATGCATGGGGCTGGCAACACTTTATTTATCCTATAAATCACGCCCACAGTAGCCCACACAACGGAAATCGGAAACGCTGTATGACGTATCACTCCCACGTAACTTTTGAAAAGTACAAGAATTACCCAAAATAACTGTAGTTATGTTCAGGAAGGAATATGGAGATGATGTAGTAATAGATGTTGATTCCCAAATAGGATCACGAATTATAGAGATTAAATTCTAGCCGAGTCCGCCATTTTTGCCGTTAATTATGCACAAGTACAGTATTGGCAACCCCACTCTTACGGTACTACTTTGTATACGCGCGGTGCCGTGAAACAAAATAGCGCCAAGTTTGAACCAGTTCGCAATGGATTGTGCAAACTGTTTTTGTCTAGACCAATTGTTAGGTCGTTAGGCCATACTAACATCCCTAGTTTTTGTCACGCACAGTGGGGGTAGACACGCACCAATAATTTTCATTCAAACCAATGGTTTGTGCCTAGACCAGTAATAATTAGGTAGTGTAGCGCTGGTTTTGCCACTTAGTTCGAAACATGGAAACCTTGTGATCAGCGTTCATTACAGTGGTGAATATTCATCTACATACACAACAAACTTAACTTGGGCTTATGCTCCAGACCGCCTTGCTTGTAGTGCAATCAGTAATCTTCCTCCAGACAGTGGTATAACCAGGAAGGGCCCGATTATTTCTTTTTTCACATAATTACAACATTACATGTGCCATCTAATGTATTTTGTATCGGACATGTTGGTAACTAATGACATCAATGTGTGCACGTCGTTGTGATCGCTCTCTGAGGCAGTTCCACATACTAAATACGCTGTCGGTTGTTAAATATACAATAAATTAAAACACATATTTACATGATGTAACACATATATCCGGTGCAGACGTGATCAAGGTTAGTAGTTACAATTGATAATCCCCCCCCCCCCCCGCACACACACACACCAATAGGTGAAATGAGGTATGGAAATGATATATTAACAAAGTGAAATAGAAAAGGAATAGAGTGATATGTGGTACGTGTAATGAAAGGGGTTACAGATAGCGAAGGAGAAAACATCTATTAGGACATCATTTCCACAATTATTATTCACCATTACACAAGGTACAGGGTCTTTAAACATGTGCGCGCCATTAAACACAGCAAGCTAAGCCGGCTGTGACTAGCGCAGATCGCGGCCGCGCACTCCCAGTTCAGCCGGCAGTGGCGCGCACTTTCACACTTTTACCAAACATGTTCAATAATGTGCACTTACAGTGCTCATAGCTGATGCTGAAAATGTCCTCCCCCTCTTGTAACACACACCTGACATCTTCTGATGAATGGACTACAATCTCATCTAATTTTTGCTGTGTGTGAACTTATTTATTATTTACGGAGATTGTTTTCTTGAATCGTTTAGCGATCCTCCTAATTGTACTGGCATTTGACACAAGTCTTCCTGGAAACTTGATTCGAAATTTTCGTCTTGTTGCAGAACAAGATTTTCTGCTTTTCATGTACGAATTATCGATATACACTCGTTCACGCAATGTGAATTGGTGTCTAGGTATGACCAACAATCACAGTAATCACAATACTCACTAAACGTGCAACACCAACGTCTAGGCTTTGGAAGTACACGCCTATATGGATGACAAAACACGTGTGAAGTAGTGAGGCACGTCACTACCGGCTGACCTGGTTGCTCGCGGCCGCCATCTGCGCTAGTTACAGCCGTGTTTACTGGCGCGCACATTTTTAATGACCCCGTATTTAGACTAATTAATGTATTCTACTTGGTTGATCACTCCTGAAGTGTTACCTCTGTTATGTATGTCGTTTTGCCTTGAAAATGATTGCTTAAGACGGGCTATAATTTTATTTAAAATATGCACTTAAAATTTTAAGCAATATGATTTTTTAGAAACCATTTGAGTAACACTCTTATAATCATGCTATTAATATTATGATCATGTAGAAATGAGCGGAAGTGCAGAGGACATACTGTACCCTTATATCTGGATGATCCACCAAAATCCAAGGATGAAAAAAATAATGGATTGTAGCATCTTGAAGTCCCGGCTAAAAACAACACAGTGATAATTGGCGAAACACTCAGAATTAGGAACAGGATTTTTTCAATCAGAATGTGCTATAGTAAATAACTATAGAACAGAACAGTAGGGTTCTCTATCTACTCAGGAAAGACGAGAATCTACGAAAATCTCGGGCGTAAGGATGCGGATCAGGTCCCTCGGGAACTTCCACCCTACAGCACATTCCACTACGATTTAACTACAAAGACAATGCCAAATTTCTATAAAAGATCAGGGAATGGTAGAAACATGCCTGTCATATTAATTGACATTAACAAATACACGTTTCCTAACACTAGCATTCATTATATGCATTATTAACGTTCAATTAGATCAAATGACTAAATGTCATTACTTTGTAACATTAATACTACATGTTTGTTTCTTCTAGAAACCGATAAAATTATTTTAAACGCTTTCATAAGCTCAAATGAAATAATTAAATTAATCGCAGCATACAACTGCTGTGCCCTAGGTAACAGGAGTTTTATAACAAGATAAAATGTTATTAAGTTTAAAAAAATATCCCCAAATAAAATGAATTTACCCCTGACGTAGACCTCCGTCATTACAAAAACTATTCATTACTATATACAATTTATATCCCGTCTCCTATCACTTAAATCCTTCTCGTAGAAGCGATAAAAAATTCTACTCATATTTAAACTACAGATTAAACATTTTAATACGCATAAATATAACTATTAACCTTTCTTTAAATTCTAAATATTATTGATATACAACACAAATATTATCGCTGTAGTTCAGCAACTACTCAATTTAAAAATAGAATATATACAACGGGCCAACTGCCTTCTTTACAGACAATATGGACATAAATTGTCTCCCTATTTCTTCTCTACTTTTCAATGGACTTGAAAATATTATCATTCACCATACTGTCTTATTGGTGAAACTGTTACAATTCGGGATTCTATAATCCATAAAATTAAGTAAAGACAAAGTTCATAGACCTCCTACAACTGGTCTGTCATCAAAATAAAAATACTTAATAAAAATATAATCTTCCAATTCGTTGAATAATTACCGTAAATACAATATCTGATTAAGAACCATTTAAATAGAGCTCTGTCTACTCTCAGTTTCAACAAAGATCCATTGATCCTATAATTTCTTTCAGATTCAACTTCATATAGGACCCGCTGTCCTAATGCTTTCAATGAGTTTCAACTCTATGAGACTATTGCAATAACTTCCAATATTAATAAACATCAACAATACTGATCCTTCATAAAACATCTTATTTCAACATCAAAATATGCACAAGTCTGTCACTACAGACATTCCTTCAACAATTGGCTTCACAATGCTCATTTTTATACAACAAATACCTCCGTCTGCTACGGGAATAAATTAATCTCTCTCTTAGAGATGCTTCGCAGTTTCTTCCAAAAACATATTATTCTGAACTAACTTCTGGTTAAGAAATTCTTTTCATAGTCTAAACATCCTTAATAAAAATATGTAATAAAATACTGGTTCTATCGATGAATTAATTTAACAGGTAATACGATAAAATACTAGTCTTCTAATAACAATATTATTTCTTTTATATATGACTCACATTTCCACAAAGCTTCCTATTAGCTGTGATATTTCCTTTAAATTCTTTCTTCAAAATCGTATTAATTCAACAATACGCTGTAATTAGTATTTACTAACTTCACATTATATTCTTTTACAAATTATTTCTTTAATATATTTCTCATAAACTTTTATACTTCATGTTTGTTAGTCATCAAATATTTATAACCAAATCTGTCTATAAGTTATCAGATCGCGACTTTACATGGATCTCTACATATGATCTTTAAGAATCGAATTCTCTAAAATATACCTCTGTATAACATTCTTGGAATAAATTTCCATTATTATCATCGTTGTCAAAGAACAACATCTTACAATTCAAAATCTGACAAAATGTGATCTAAACACATTTTTAACTTGACCATAAAAATATTCTGAACTAAACTGTAAAATCTCCTCATTCAAATTTCGAAAGTCGCAAAATTCCAAAAATTCAAATAAAAAGTCTTAATAGTCAAAATCGACGAAAATCGTGAATAAACATTTGCATGACGTAGGTATGAAAATATAACATCAAGAACTATAACAATATTATGTAAACGTAGAAAATTTGCATTAATAAACAGTTGTCGGATATTTTCAAAAGTTTCTACAATGCTCTACAAGATGGGATATATCGTTGGTCCTTAGACTACCTTGTGTTGCGTTATAGATGACTAGAAGTGGGCTTTCTTCGCTATCCTTCAGAAACGGATTGTTTCTAATAGCGCGAGACTGTATGATGTCGTGTGGGCTTCCACGGTCTCCTACAGAAGTCCCCATGCGGTCAGGTACGGGATTCCAACTCCATCATCTTCGTGTGGGCGTCCTTTCTGCTGGTGAATCTTCTTGTGTGAGATGGGATAACCTTTCTCGCTTGATGGCACTGGGATGAACCCTAGCTGCCCTCGTTCGTGAATTCTTCTGTATTCTTTCGCCAAAGTTCTGATATATGTATTCGTCATTTAATTGGTGGAATGACATTGTTAATGTAGAATATTTTAGATGGGAGAGACGAGATGTTAATCTGCCCCACGAGATTGATGTTATGTCATTTCTAATACTCTCGTTGTCGTCAGAGTTCTGTTCCCATTAACATCTTAGTTGGTCATTATAACTCTTGTAGATTCAGTCGTATATTCCTCCCTCAATTTCAGTAATTTCGACATGGTTAAAAATGTAGATTAATTTCAATAAACTTTGAAATATCGTTGTATGTCGACTTGATACATAATTGCACAAACTAAGTGCCTTCGTTCGTTAATATCTTCTTCAGAAATATCGTAATCTCTATCAGCTTTGTTATATTGTTGAGTATTTCGTTGAGACGTCCTTCTCTCATGAAGATTTAAGTATTTAGAGCCTCGAATCTTCTCTCTCATCCCCCTCGTCAATGCTCAAGTAAGCGTCCCTTTCAGAAATGGATCTGATTGGTTGCTTATTATCGATGATAGTAATAATCCTTAATTAAACAAATAATTAGCCGCAATGTTAATAAATTGTTCTTATTTATTATTTAATATCTTCCATGATATAACGATGTGTTAAAACATGCTAGTAATTAGCTATGCTTATTACATTGTTTTCTCTTGTCTAAGTAAGGTCGCTTCTCATTGGCTGTGCGACACATGTATTGCTCGAGTCTTCCCCTACCATGCTCGAGACACACTTACAGCGCGTGCGGGAATCGGCCCGCCTCTGGAGTCCTCGATAATCTCCGTGCAACATAGTTCCTTTCTGCTAAGAACTGTGCAGTCTAGTGCCAAGTCTCCCACGTGACTGCTAATTTTCTCATTGGTCGGCTCGGTTAACTGGCTAACTCGGCGAGGTACAAACCTGTTCTGTGGCTTGTTTCCAGAGTCGCCATATTTTATCATGGGACAGTTTAGAAAACTTTTGAAGAGATGAATATTTCCAAGCTCATATACAGATAAGAACACAGTACGCACATAGTAGGCATAGCCAGCAGCATTCGCGACAACGCTGCCATCAGTTCAATGCTGATACCGTATTCCCACTCATATATTCCACTCTTGCAAGTTAAATATCTCAGCTCTCCACAGAAAATTGTTTTGTGTTGGTATCTTATACTTATAATTTTCGAGATATTACTCCGTCGATAGAGATTGCCTTTCAACGCCTGTATTTAACTCGTCAATTTGTCAGTGAATTAATGAGCCAAGTGACGAGAGCTTAGGAGAGTATTCTACCAACCGTCTCGTGCTGTGCGGCTGGAATTTTTTGACAGTTGGTCCAGGTTCGATATCCGGCTCTGCCATATATTTCAATTTTGGTCTGTGGGATGGTACAAGGTACACTCGGCCTCGTGAGTCAAAACTGAGAAGGGGAGAGTTCGACTCCAATCTCAGCCATCTTGGAAGAGGTTTCTCCACTTCCACTCCAGACAAATGCCGGGATGGATCCTAATTTAACGCCATGGCCGCCTTTTCCCAATCCTCATCTGAATAATAAATGCAAACACTAGTACAGCCATCACAATAACACAGGTTATCACACAAATTCCACACGCCCAAGTACACGGATCTACATGACCATGATATCGCAAAGCCCCAAAATCAACCAACAACTGCATTCTACCATTCCAAGGAGAAATCTTAGAGTTGTCATTACAGTCTTATGCCCCTAATATCCACGACTGTTTCGAATGGCCTTAGGCCTAATCATTGGAACAACCATCTCCTTGCATATCAATAGGGATTTGCCAATAGGCTTTCAACAGCTTGTCTCAATTCAGCCTTCATATATGTAGGCCTATACAAGCAAGAAAAGAGTACTGTACGTATCAAAAATAAAGAATTAATAAGCTAATATTTACCCTACTATTCTACTGTATTTCTCTCCTAATCCTAAATCCTTCCTTCGCTGAACACTAATCTTAAAACAGAATGGTCTGCATTTTTGGACTAATTATAAAAATGTAGCCTATAAGAATAAATGCACATCTCATCTATAGCTCCCCGGCAAAACTGGAAAAAACCTTGAGTAAGTATTAATCTTTCTGTTCTTATGCTTTTTATATGATGCTTTAAAAATCAATCTAGAATACCTAATTTAAGTTACTGTAACTTCACTACAATATTACTGCTTAAGAGTGAGACTGTTGAGGACTGATGACCAAGATGTCCCTAACTTGAGCAAGGATTGCTTCACAACTTTTTGTAAAATGTATTTTGGTAAGAGGGCCTTTACTTAGTTGGGATCATTTGCGATACGTGTTACATGGGTGTATGTGCTGACTCTTTTGGTGTTAAATAATGTAAGTTGGCAACACCAAATGTGGCGGCCATGTTGGTTTTTTAGGCACTTACTTAAGGTGGTCTTGACTATACGGATGCTGCGGCCGTTTAGGAGTTGGTAGAGGGTCGCAAAGAAAGACAGACAGGCAGAAGGACGGACACACATTTGCCTGGATTGATCTCACAAGTCTACTTTTTCATCATTTTCACAAAATATGAAAAGTAGGCTAATTACCAGCACTATGAATGTAATGTAGAACCAATTTAACGTTAAAGCTAACAGTTAGTGTAAAATGAATGCGCTCTGCATTCTTGAAGGGTATATCCAAATTACAATCATTTAATTAGTGCACACACACCATTCTGTTCAGTGGAATTAAGACTAAGTGAGATGTTATTCCATAAGGTTACTCACATTTTCAATGATACACACGAGGCTGATGGTGCTGCCCTCTCCAATGTGGTACTCGCCACTGCCGAGGATGAAGGCTGCGGGAACGACTACGTGGAGGTTGAAGTAGTGAGAAATTGTGCCAGCTCCAGTCGCCACCTGGAAAACAACAACAACAGAAACTCACCAACACAGTCTTTATACTCAACCCACTCGACTACAGCCCCATTGTGCCAACAGAAGTCACGGAGTCAGAGGACTGTGCTTTCTCTATGAACTAACAGGTATACATATTGACCTGTACAATCTCGAGAAAAGTTCATAATTTAAAATGTATATAACCAAATAAAGCAGGGTTCAGATTCAGAGTATCTCACATCAATAGTTTGAATACGTGGAACACGCTACCGTTTATTTAATTGAGTCCGAGAATTCGAATCATTATAAAGTGCTGCATGACAATGGATATGGAAATGCATGGTACACAGGCAAGGCTCATGAGCTTGCTAAGAGCTCTCCAAAACTGGAACAGCTCTGTCCCTTCCTGACGTGAAAGGTGCGTAACATACCAGCACCCTCCATTCTGATTGCTGACATATCCGGTTCTAAATTTGAACCTCATTTATGACGATTCCCCGATATGTCAAACTGAAGAACAGACCTTTCTTCATACCATTTTTCTCTAAGGATATACAATTTGAATTGGAGTGGTTTCTTAATAATTTACCTTCATATTCAACGACCATTCCTTTCGTATGGTACCAGGCACCGCACGCCAAATACCACTCAGCTAATAATGCAATTCCATGGAATTGAAGGCACCAACAGGATTTTACTCTACACAAAAATGTTGTAATTTAATCGAAGAAATCGTAACTCGAATATAAAGGGCAAGAAAGCAGTAACAGTAATGAATGACGCAGATTATAAACTTTGGGGTAGATAAACTCATCTAAGCAACAGTCATCACCAAATTAGAATATTTTCAAAAAATGTCCAATAAATGGATGTGAAAAAGTTGAATGTACAATGTTGTAGGAGCTCAGAGTGTTGCGTGTGAGCACACACATCTCTGTATCATGGAAGCTAAGTATGACAAGTTTAATTTCCCATTCTAATCGAAAACAATTATTGTTCGGATATATTTCCTAACCCTCACTTTCCAACTATCAACAATGCGTTCTCAAGCAACCTCTTGTTACATCTATAAAGTAACAAGGTTCCCCTTTTGTAAAAATCTTGATAAATATAGGTCGTATTACATAAGTATAATTAAGATATATCATTGAAAGAAACGTCCACTCCTGGCAAAGACCGTCCAGAATTTGTCTGAAAATTTAAATTAATTGAAAGACATACTGATTGCGAGCCGTCTAGCTGTCGGTTGATGGTCACCCATTCTTCACAACTAAGAGCTGCAGGCGCCAGGGAGTGAAATCTTGGCCATTCCTGTCATCTGTTTTCGACCTCCCCTTTTCTTTCTTCAATTTTTTCTTCATTTGTTCCGTTTTTCTTAACTTTCTCCTTTGTTTTACGTTATAGCAATTTATCAACTGCCATTGTAGTAATCATATTACTTCCACAGCATACATTATCTTCAAAACCATGAATATCAGTCATACTAAGCTTTACGTGTCTTTAAATCAACATCTCCTGTTATTGGGTTCATTGGAAATTGTAAAATAATTTGCAACTGCTGCACTGAGACAGTTAAAGATGGTAGCGAACTATTTTAAATATAAATTAATCATAGTTCGTAAGATTCAGTTTAAACGCAGTTGAAGATGATTTTAATGAACTGAAAACATACAGTTTGAACTTTAATCAGAACTGTGACTGTCCGAAAATAACTTAAGTGGACAAAGTTAAATACCTGGGACTATTTATAATGTAGATAGTGACATGAAATGCAAAAGCCGATGTAACAATATTACAAATCAAATAAGAAGAACAATTCATATATTTCACAACTTAAAACATATTGTCGATTACAAATTAATACGAGTCATCAAGTTCTGCTCTAGTTCAGTCAGTTCTTGCCTGCGAAGGTGCCTATGGAAATGTACTGACAGTTCTGATAGTACAGAATCTCATGCTGCGAATAATCTTGAAGAATGATAGATTATTTCCGACTTTGTGGTAAGGTAAGTGTCTTCAACATTTAAACACGTGTGTAAAATATATATTCTCAAAGGTAGACATAGAATTCAAGTTGGAAGTCACGGGTATTATAGCGAATCGCTCTATTTTGTATCAAAACGTAAATTACTGTATTTATTACCATAATTATATAACATTCTTCCAATTAAATTTAAATTTAGTGGAAATCATGCAAACCTGAAGATTCATATAAAACATTTTCTCGGGGAAAACAAAATGAAAATTGAAAATATAAATAGTTGAGCCTTCAAGTTTATACACACACACATTTTATTTTTCTTTCTTATTCATTATTTTTAGTTCGGTACATAAAACATATAAATAGAACTAGTTATTCGAATAAGGCATTAGAAATCGCAATCAATGATATGCATGCACAAACAAGGTTTTACCTTTTAGTGGCATATGTGATTGCTCTTCCTGCTCTGATTGAATTTGATACCCTATTTCAACATGTCTTTATCATATTGTATTAATACATTTCAATAATTTGACAAATTGCAGGTTAAGCAAATGAGTAGAATTTGAAAGAAACTTCATCAAATGTGTACAGTCTTTCTGAGTTTTGTAAACTGTGTATATTGTAACGACATTTTTAATAATAATAATAATAATAATAATAATAATAATAATAATAATAATAATAATAATAATAATAAGAGTTTAATAATAATGGAGTGTTGATGATTTTCAGTATGTCAGCAGGATTGTGGGTAATTCCCTAATTGTGAAAAGAATTGCATGAGATTAATAAATACACTTGGATGACCAGTTTCGATCGTCAAGCGATCAACATCAGATTCATTACACTTTGGCCATAAAAGCTATGTCTGAAAGTATGGGTGAAAGTATTTACAATATGTACACTTACTTGTGTGTTTAGTTGCAGTATTAGTTAAGATATTGCAACTCGTCAATATTTGCCAGTTACAGTCTATGTGATGTTTTGTTAAGATAAACGAATTGGTGGTTGACTTCCAAAATTTCCTTGTTTAGAGTGACTATCTAATTGTTGTTAAATGGTCAGTTCAGATTGTATTGTACAGGCTACTGATCTGGATGGGTCTTGCCTGGTCCTGGAGAGGGTAGATAGTGATGAAGTGAACTGCTCTCTAAAGGACCGCGCAAGTAGCCTGAACAATACAATCTGAACTGACCATTTAACAAATATAACATAGTCACTCTCAACAAGCAAATTTTGAAAGTCAACCACCAATTCCAGGATCTTAGCAAAATATCACATAGAATGTAACTAACAAATATTGACGAGTTGCTTTATCTTAACTAATACTGCAACTAAGTGTATATATTGTAAATACTTTCACCCATACTCTCAGACATATCTTTTATGGCCTAAGTGTAATGAATCTGATGATGTTCGCTTGAGGATCGAAACTGGTCATCCTAGTGTATTTAGTAATCTCATGTAATCTTTTTCAGGATTAGGTAATAACCCAGAATTTGGTACAATCGTGTTTACCGACTGAAAACATCAATCTACGTTTACCAAGGCAACACAGAAAAATGGCTTCAAACACCATGATAATAATAATAATAATAATAATAATAATAATAATAATTATAATTATAATAATAATAATGTATAAAGCTTGTTGTAGTTGTTGTTTGAGTCTTCAGTCTTTTGACTGGTCTGATGCAGCACTCCATGCTTCCCTGCCCTGAGCTAATCGTTTCATATCTACTATCTATATAGCTACCACGCCCTACAGCCGAGGCAATCTGTTTGACATATTCTAACCTTGGTCTACCCCTACAGTCCTTATCCTCGACCCTTTCTTCCATAACTAATTTTGCCATTCCTGGGTGTCTTGGTACCTCTTCTCTTCATCAGCAGTCGCCAGAAACATCTCTCTTATCCCAATCACCTTAATATCTCTTCATTTGTAATCCTATCTACCCATCTGATCTTTATCATTCTTCTGTAACACCACATTTCAAATACTTCAAAATTCACCTTTTTGTGCTGATCCAACAGTCCAAGTTTCACTTCCATTGAGTGCCACGCTCCAAACAAAGGATTTTAAAAGTGACTTCCTAATACCTAAATCTATATTCGATATCAACAGATTCTTTTGCTGTAGAAATGCTTTCCCTGCCTGTGCTAACCTACTTTTTATATCCTCTTTGTTTCGTCCATCAATGGCTATTTTGCTTCCTAGGTAAAAAATAGTCTAATACTTCCATTAGCATTACACCTGCCACATCGACGTCCATAAGAATAGGGAGCTAGTGCCGATTCTGCGCCCCCCCCCCCCCCCCACTACTCCCAATGCGAGCCGATAACTTCCGAAACTGTGGTCGGAGATTAACGAATGAGGTGTCGTTGGACTCGAGCTGACGGGGGCTTTGCTATGGACCACTTGTTATTTTTTTTTGAAAATTTTTATTTTTGAAAATAGACAATAGTTATAAAACCGAACATGATAGAACGTTGTGCAATAGTTTAAACGAACGATCTTTATGTCCCTTTTTTATAATACAACGTTTTAATTTTTTATGCTTTTTGAGAAAAGTGTAATTTTGAAATTTAATATTTTGGAAACTTAAGAGTTAACAAAAAAAAATTGTTTCACATACATGGATGGCCCTGACCCCCCCCCCCCCCCCTACCCGAAAAATAAATTTCAAGCCTCTAGGACTAAAACTGTGCAGTAGTGTGGAACGGGGGGTTCTACCCATAATCGCGTGTGTACTTGAATACGTATGGCTATGTTGGAAAAAGTTGGTGGTGGGGGAGGACTAGGGTCGAGTGAGGGGTCGTATAGATGGTATTTTATCCGCTCTATTTGATGGTGAGTTTATTTTTTACAAACGGTGGAATTTGGAAACGCAATTTGAGGTAAACGTGCGTTTTTGAAATTTTGGTGATATTTAATGAGCTTGTAAGGCTAGAACGATGCGTTGTTTAGGAACGGGGTGACGTCCTCTTTGCTATGAATGTGTGTTGGTATTTTAAAAAAATGATTTTTTTTTTTTGGATTGGCGCTATTTTGGAAACGGTGAATTGGAAAAAAGTTTGTTTGACGTTAATGAAAGGTGGGTATGCCCTCTAGGCGGACAGCAAGTTTCAAGGGTGTAGGAGGAAAAAAAAATGATAGCCTACTTTCTCGCGAACATTGGTGATCATTGGCGAACGGATGGTCGGATTTTAACAAATGAGGTGTCGTAGGACTCGAGCTGACGTCCTCTTTCCTATAGACAACTCGTTATTAAAAAAAAGAAAATTTTTGTTTTCGAAAGTAGGTGATAACTTAAAAACCAAACATGATAGAATGTTGTGCCATAGTTGAAACGAATGGTCTATATGACCTTTATTTTTTTATAATAAAACTTTATATATTTTGAGTTTTTTTTGAAAACCCTTAAATTTTGAATTTTTACTATTTTGGAAACTAACACGTTGACAAATAAGTTTGTTTGACATAAATGAAAGGTCCCTACCCCCCCCCCCTTCTGCTATGAAAATAAATGTCAAGTCTCTAGGACAAAAAAACTAGGCATTTTTTTATTTATTTTTTTAAATAAAAGCGTGTTTGTAGACGGAGAGCCGGTAGCGCTTGACGTATGTTACAACGAGGCTATGCTTGGCCATGGTGGATACTGGAAATGACTATTTCGACGGGGCGATGTAAGGCAAAACGAAGGGTCGCATTTCGATATTTTTTTTCCTATGACAGATGAATGAAGGCGAATATTTTCGAAAATCCCTCATGGCGATCGTTTAAACAGGTTAGTAAACACTGACCAGTAACCAGACAAAATTCATAATGCTATGAGACGAATAAAAATAGTCGACAACAACAGAACTTGCTTTGTATGTATGTATGTCTGACTGGCGACCAGAACGGAAAGAATATATTTTTGAGGCATGGCTAGTCGGCTAACACAATGGAATGTCAGTCAAGCTGACAACACTGCTGTCATATGATAGCAGTTGGAATCATGTGGCAACTGTGTAAAAAGGTGATAACGGCTAGCCAGGCGAGCTGAGCAGCAGCAGTAGGCAGGGGCCCCGCAGAGAGGAAAGGGGGAGGGAAAGGAAAGGAGGGAAACCTTTACACAACAGGAAATCACGTGACCTACTGCAGAGTGGTGAGGGGGCAGGGCCAGAGAGCCGGAGAAGAGGTGAGGGGAGGAGTGGGGGAACCCATGACAGCCAATAGCTGAACGAGTTGTATATCATCATGGAGTGAAGGAGTGAGACGTAGGTGTGGAGAGAGAAAGAGAAACATTTATAGGCAAGCACGAAGCGCGGAGCGTTGTACACTGGGCTCTTGTACAACGTAATTCAATAAATAAAAAAATTCACAGGTTCACAGGATATGTAATTTATTGATCCAAGAATTAAACGTTCAGTTAAATCCCAACCATTTGACATATTGTATTGTATCTGTGAGGGATGCCAATACAAATATTAAATCTAAGGGATGGAATTAATCTAATTTGGGGTTGTAGCTTGGCGAATTTGTAAGAGGTTGGGATTGTCTTATTAAAGGAGACTGATTAAGTGATCAGCCCGGAGAACTCCCCAAGGTACTGCTTAACGGGGTAGTTCTAGTTAAAGGGGGTAGTTAGTAGAGCTATTAAGATGTGGGCCACGGCGCGAGGTCGGCGCCAGGCGGTCTATAGAGAGTTATAGTCACGCGAGCAGTAGCGCGCTAGCTGCGGTCAGCGCGTATCAAGGACACTTGCTGATCAAGAGTAGCGATTAAGCAATAAGGCTATTTCCAAGTCCTACCTAAGTGGAAGCTAATGGGGTAGGAACTTACTGACTAAATAAGTAAATAAGTAAGACCAGTGGCCACTGTTAAATAGAGTTTTAATATGTATCTCTATGAAGAGATACACCGAGAGCTAGCAGATCCAAATAGTGAATAATAATAATAATAAAATACAGTCCAAGCACAGGGGCGGGGATTGTGTAGTGTAGTGGTTATAGTGTGTAGATCGCCAAGACACTTACCCGACCTGGAGACAGCAGCGGTGTGGCACGTCGTAGCACTGAGAGGACTGAGTAATTAGTGAGCCCGGTCCCTGACCTTTGGTGGGTTCTTATAGCTTTGGTGTGCATGGTTTGCGGATTCCTGCATTCCTCCCGTGTCGTGTACCTTCCTCAGGTCGTTACCTTTGGTACGAGCCTACCTGACTTCCTGAGTGTGCTACTTCATGTACTTCATGTTGTATTTTACTAGAGTTTTATATTAGAAGTCTGTATTTTTATAAATTTGTATATTTTCCTTAAGGGATGGTATAGCGTACCCTAGGGGTACAACAATATAGTTTATTTCCTTTTTGTTTCAACACTTTTTCCACGAGGTAATGTTTCGGAAATGCTGTTTTCTGAAGTTCATAGAGATAAAATCTATCTTTTATGGGTTGATGGTTGAGTTCTTGCAGTAAATAGGTGACTGGACTGTCCAAGTTGACTTGACGAATTCGAAATAGTTCAGTCCCCCACTGAGGCGTGTAGCCCTTATTGAAGGCAGACTTAAATTTGCTCACACGATCAAAATCCCCAATTTTCAGTCGGTGACGTTTAGGATCGGCTGTTTTTATGGGGATAAACAGTTTATCCAATCGCTGAATATTTATAGTCACGAGGCGTGGCTTGGTCCCAATCGTTCTATGTTTGCTGTCATTGTAACGTGATACTAGCTCAGGTAACATGTCCAACCAGCGATAACTGCCCTGAGCGGTAAACGCTTTCCACATATGGGTTTTCAATGTTCGGTTGAACCACTCGACCACACTGGCTTTGAGATTGCTGTACGTGGTGTAATGGTGAATATCCTTAGATTTGAGAAAATTGGAGAAATCCTTGTTGAAAAATTATTTCCCGTGGTTGGTTTGTAGCAACTGAGGTTGACGTTTGGAGTGTTGAATAATATGTTGAAAGGCCTTGGTGACTAGTGAACCAGACTTGCGACGCACAGGTTCAACAAAGGCCATTTTGGAATAGACATAAATGACAGTCAACATATAGCTTACACCGTCGTTAACGCCAGCATAGGGTATCATTTCAACCAGGTCAGCCTGCCAAGGTTCATACACACCTCGTGAAATCACCTTAAGTCGCGGATAGTGACGCCTAGCTGGGCGATGCAACTCGTGAGCAATACCCATTTTAATGGGTGAGGGCTTAAACAATAAATTTGGCATATCGAAGTTCTTGTTCAATTTCTTGAATTTCCCAATCGTGACCAGTATGGCCAGCTTGACGTGAAGCATGCAACAACTGTAGCCGCTGGGCGAGCTTATTGGGATTGTGCCAGTAGGTAACATTCTCAAGGGGTTTTAATGGTTTAAATGTCACTCCCGAAGCGGACACTTTACGACGAGTACTTTGACTGGTGGGAAACATTTTTGCAATGATGGTTTTATATTTTTGAGATATATTGGCATTCACTTGTTGAGTGGGATCATACTGTCTTTTGTGGGCATGGGTGTCCAATAAAATGGATTTATATTTGCCAAGGTCCTCTGAAGTATAATCATGGAATGAGGGTGTTCGAGAAAAGAGCAGCTTTAACAGTCCTGACGTCAATTTATAGTTGATGTTCTTAATGACAGTTTAGTACGAGAAAATTAAATGGATGAATCCCCAATTTTAAAACTATCATCCTCATAGCGAACACCATACGTGGTATCTTTGTTTCCAATAAATAGATCAATGAGATAGGGTTCTAGTGTTGATCCATAATATTTTATTAAAATGGTTTTCAGTTGAGCCATATTTTGAGGGGTGGCCAAGACTTGTGAAAACGGAGACGATCTGGAAGGGCAAGGTGTTTCGACCATGACCAAAGATTTTTTTTCTCAAAAACTCTGCAAAGGGTGCAGCCTTTTTTGAGGCGTAAACAATTGTTCCTCGTCATCCTCAACTTCGCTAACACTAGTCAAATCTTCCTGTTCCTCTTCCTCTTCCTCAGGGTCCCCGTGCAGCGTCTGAGTGTCTTGTGAATCGGTGGGTAGCGTTTCATATGGCTTGAAAGAGGGTTTCAACATGGCTTTTAGCGTAGGTGCTAAATGATGTTGAATAAACAAAGCATGATCTGCACGTGATCGTTTCAATTGACGAAACTTTTGGCGAATAGTATTTTTTGCTCTAAGAATATCCTTTTTCAATTGACTCTCTGCTAACGCCAGGGTGTCTTGACAAATGAATTGAGAGGGAATGAAACAGGGCCTTAAATAGCAATAAAATGATCAAACCCTAAGCGATATCGTCCTTGGTTGAGTTCACTTTGTTTGTCAATCACTAAACAGGCATGACGTTGAGTGTTCCAGCACTTGCCAGACAATTCAGTAAATATTTGAAAGGTCATATCCGGATTCACATGTTCATTATAAATGTGTCGACTGTTCCTCTCGTAGGGGCCGATAACCTCGATGTTAGGCCCCTTAAAACAGCAATTATCATCATCATCATATTCCTCTCGTCCTGGCGAAATAAGACAATGACATTGGCATTGTCGCGAATCAAGTGTTTGGACATTTTTGAATACGTTTGTCCAAGATAAAAGCAATCGATAGGTTTGTGTCGACCCATGCTTAAATAGCTTTGAATAATGCCTTGATGTTCAGTGGATACATCATCGAAAATCATGAGTGAATCAGGCTTTACCTCATCCGGTGAAATAACATATTCTTGCGTGGAAAATGTGAAATAACCCATATTTTCTTTTTGTAATCCAGACATGACTTGATCCACAAACACGTAGAGGGGTTGGTAGAGAGATTTTGCAAAAATATAAATATTTTGAAAACGCAGACCATTGGGCGCTTTGACGAGTGTTAGCAAAAGATTGGTATTTCCACAGCCGGAAGGTCCCACAATGATGCAGCGAATGGAAGATGGAAACAGTGAAACATGGTGTTGTTCGCGTTATGTGGGACAGAGATGGGAAACCATGTCCCCCACGGGGAGTGACTCTTGCTGCTTAATAATCTTCATTTCAACTAAGGCTTAGACAGGCTAGCAGGCTGTCTATATACAGGACACCGAGCCTTGTCATAGAAACAGTAGACTGGTACTACAGGTTGACGATGGATGTCTTTGGACGTGCGTTGATGGCCAAAGCTAGGTCTGTCCCCATGCATGATCCTAAACAAGAAACAGGTCCTGCTTTTCCCAAAGCTAGGTCTGTCCCCATACATGATCCTAAACAAGAAACAGATCCTGCTAATAAACACTATGTGAATAGGTCAGTAGTGCCACGCACAAAACAGGGAGATTATGACTTTAAGGGAAAGCGGTTAACCCATGTAAAACATCCTCAAGTGTTTACAGACGTTACTACAAAAAAGTATGTCGATAACAAAGTGTATGAGTTTTATGACAAAGTGCCCCAGCTTACAGTGAATGGCTATAGCGCTAATCACCATCGAATTATTCAGGTGGAAGACCCGCAAGACGAAGGCGATGTCTGTACCAAGCGTTACGTGACCTATGAAATGAAGAGACTTTATAAATTTATCCCATCTGTAATTTTAGTGTATCTGACAAATGAAAAACCTGTGAATGACAAAAACCATTTACTGCTAGTCCATGATCAGCACTTAACCTATGTGCTTGTTTCGGGTTTAAGCCACTATCGATCATACTACGATGGAACCATTCACATCAAATATGCCATACCTGATGAGAACCACTTACAAATAAAGATAAATGGTCATAGGATGTTGGTCCATAACCATGAAATGGTCAATGCAGGTGACGAATTATCCTTTCATCTCATGTTGACATGGGATGAAAAGCAACCGGGAAAAACCATAAACGATTTCCCACTATATGTGGAATTGGAATATACAGCCATGAAATTACAATCTGACGTTAGTTGTGATTTAAACTTTCTTATGAAAAGTTGTTGGTCATTATCATCATGGCGAAACAAAAGTATGTGGTGAGAAAGACTAAAAAAAGGACTTTGTCCTTGGCAAAGCCTGAGCTTACGACATTCGTGGACAAGCCGTTGCGAAAGAAAAAAAGAAAAAATAATATATTGAACATAAGGAAAGCCCTTCGAGCAGCACAGAGACATGTTATTCCAAAACGTCGGCGACAGGGTTCAAAACAAGGGCGAGTGATTCCCGTCCCCAAACGAGCGGGAATTTTACCTACTTTATTTGGCGGTCTGGCTGCTCTGGGTTCACTTTTGGGCGGTGCCAGTCCAGTGGCGAAAACCATTAAAGCCGCGCAGCAGGGCAAGCAACAACTCAAAGAAAGTCAGCGACACAATGAAACGATGGAAGCGATTGCATTGGGGGCTTGAAATGCCAATTTAAAACCAGCGTTTTATCAACAAGGATTTGGGATTTCACCATTTCGAAATATTAAAAATATAACCTCAGCCATAGCAAGACATGCCCCGACGCATCAACAAGTGGAAAGCTATGCTAAACAACTAAAGCTTTCTCATTTTCGACGTGTGTTTATGCGAAACCAATTACCCCCGCGACCCTGGAAACAGCAATGTGCTGTTGTCAATTTGGATGATCACCGAGGACCAGGAACGCATTATGTAGCTTATGTCAAAGAGGGATCCACCGTATGGTACTTTGATAGTTTTGGGAATTTGCCCCCGCCCATGGAACTAGTGACCTATTTTGGAAACAGGATCAAGATATATTATAATGTAAAACGTGAGCAAACGTTTAACAGCCAACAGTGTGGACGTTTGTGTTTAATTTTTTTATATAAGACGCAGCATAAGCAAAAACGCCAACAGTATGTTGGCAGAAAGTAAAACGTTTACACTGCATGAAGGTGGACCTGAAGTCAGCCTAGACTTTTACCCGCCTATCGAATTGAGTGAAAAACCCTATGGTTTGGGACTTGTTTCTCTTGAAACCTACAATCGAATATACAACATACGTGAAAATGTGAACAACAAGTTTTACTATGATGATTCTGTGCTCACCCTGAACTCTGGTGGATACACGATCGATGACATTTATGAACACATTTATGTGGTGTTGATCAATGAATATGGTTTAAAGTCATTTATGGATGGAACGCGCGAGTTTGAACTTGTAGGAAATACCAACACTCATCGCTGCAATATTTTATCCACATTCAAAATTGACTTTAAAACACGCCCTGATTCCATTGGTCCATTACTAGGATTTAAACCACGCGTGTTGGAGCCCAACAAGGAACATGAATCGGATCATGAAGTGAAATTCATCGAGGACCATCATGTGTCGGTAACGTGTTAAATTATTAGCCAAGTGTACACCAATCAAGAACCATCGCATTCGCTTTATGACTTTATTGTGACATCGCCCAATGGCTATATTATTCGTGAAAACCCTCCAGTGGTGCTTTTTCATTCTGTGGCTGTCGATAGTATTAGTAATATAACATTAAGACTGATCAATATAGAGCAACAACTCATTGATCTAGATTCTACCACACCAGTAACTTACAAGTTGGTGCTAAAGCCACTATGAAATTTGTGTATAAAGCAACAACACCGTCTAGGAATGGTGTTAGTTGTTTGCAACGTGAATACACGTTAACATCTCAGGACAAGCAGATTTTACAGCATTTGGGTTACCACGTCAACCCCCATAATGAATTATATCCTAGAGGTAGCCAACCGCATCGAGGAGCATCCAGGAGTGGTAAGAATTGAACTCCATTCCTATCAAGCTCAAACACCTGGACTCAATAACTATGATGAAATTAAATTTGTTATCAACAACCAAGATATTTACACCCTACCGCATGAAAGTGTCATTCAGATCGAAGGTCGGCTCACCAAAGCCGATGGCTCTACTCCCACCACATCCAAGTTGGCCAACCATGGTTTGGCATTTCTCTTTTCCTGTGGTGCGGTATGTCATTAACGATATCGTGGTGGATAGCACTCGAAATGTGGGTATTTCCATTGTCATGAAACTATACCCCTCTTACAGTGAGGAAGAAGGTAAAATACTTTTCATGGCGGGTTGGTGCCCTGACTCGACCAATGACTGGATGGTACACACCGATGGGACCTTTACTGGATATTTACCTCTTGAACTGATTTTAGGCTTTGCCGAAGACCACCAGCGCATTGTGGTCAACGCGACGCAAGTGCTTTATCTGGTGAGAGACAGGAGTGATGATAATGCACACAAGGGAGCTGACAATGCACCCATAGATTCAAAAATTCAAATACAACGCTTGCTATGGAAAGTGCCCCATGTGACCCTTGACGGTAGCAAAAAACTGGACATACTCAAGATGGTAAAGAGAGATATGCCTCTACCCATGGAATTCAGAAGCTGGGCACTCTATGAGTACCCACTATTGCCCACCACCAACACACACAGTTGGTCTGTAAAAACAGCTCGCTATACAGAGAGACCTCTCTTCATGATCGTGGGTTTTCAAACGAATCGCAAGTATCAACAAACCAAAGATGCCACGCAATTTGATCACTTGCAATTGAGAAATGCACGTCTTTTCCTCAACGGAGCTGTGTTTCACTATGAAGGACTGGATTTGGATTTTTCAAAAAATAAGTTTGGCCCCCTGTACGAGTTGTTTTCTAAATTTCGATGGTCGTATTATCAAAAAGAGAAAGGCCCCATGCTGCTACCCCAAGAGTTTAATGCAAGGGCGCCACTGATTGTCTTTGACTGTTCTTACCTGGAAGAGTCCGTCAAGCCATCCAATATTGATATTCGACTAGATTTTGAAACGCATGACGATGTACCAGCCAATACGACAGCCTACTGTTTGATTATTCATCACAAACAAGTCAACTATTATCCACTGTCCAACCAAGTGATGGGTGTATAAATAACAGGTCAACCCACGTCAAGCCGATCAGTCATGTCTTGCTTTAAAGCATCAAGAGAAGTCTCATCCATGAATTTAAACTCGGAGGAACAACGTTTGAAGACTTTTGCAACATGGCCAGTGCCTTTCATAAACCCTCATGCCTTGGCGGCCGCTGGATTCTAATATTTAAAAACAAGAGATGAAGTGAAATGTGCCGTTTGTCCCATCATCATAGACCAATGGCAAGAGAGCGATGAACCCATGCAGGAACATCAGCGCTGGTCACCTGCCTGCCCCTACCTGTGCAGAATGAAGGTGGGAAATATACCCTGTCATTCAAACTACCCCTCACTCGTGCCTCTGAGTGATGAAAAAAAAGTTACGATACGTGTGGACTGTATGGTGTCAACGGTGCTTCGGCGAGCAGCTTACCGTCAAAAACTCCTAGTTTAGAGACATTGCGACATCATCGGTGTTATGGACGTTACAAACACAAGAGACTATATTGTTGTATCAGTCGGTATCGTCCTTATCCCAAAATGACAAAAGCCTGTAAGACGTGTTATGATAATAAAAAGATGTAATATTTAAATTCTTATTTTTTTCATGTCCCCTGACCTACCATAACCTAATTTTTTTTTCAAACTAGCATGGCGGGTAAGTCCATGTCATGACCACACCTTAGTGGCCAATGGTTAGTCAGTCGTCAGTTGAACTTGGTCCAGGCAAGCGACAACATGTTGCGCACACTCATTTTGGATTGCCAAGGGATTAAAATTGGTGACAACAAATTTATATTTAAACTAGTGGCCATTATCGATTGTACCACGTTTTGGATATCGCAAGCTAGGAATTTTCTATTTAAACCGCCCCATGCTCTTGATTTGTTGTGTGAAAATGATCTTAAACAAACCCAGTGGATTGAAAATCATAAGCAACTAGACTGGAATCAAGGAACCATTTCCTATAAATATTTGGACGTGGTCATGAAAGCACACTTGTCCTCTGCTAATGTGGTATTTGTGAAAGGTAATGAAAAACGTGAATGGTTGCAACCATTTTTGGCGTCTTACTGTCAATGTATCGACCTCATGGACCTGGGCTGCCCTTCCCTGCAAACGCTAATGGATACTTGTTCCTGTGGCAACATTACCCATACAGCCCTAGCGCATGCGTGGCATCTCTTTCATTGGTTAACATGCCTGCTGAGAGTTGTTGAACAAAATTATAACTCAAGATTTACCTGTGAATGACGCCAGTGAGATTTCTACAAACGACGTGTAAACATCTACAACACGTGATACCATGGAGAAAGGCAAAACTACGGACAAAGCCATCAGAATGTTCTTTGTATGAAAAAGAAACTAGACAGTTTTACCAAGGAAGAGATCTTGGCGCTGCCCAAGTCGTTCATTTATTATGTGGCCGCCAACGTGGTGAATGAAATCTGGCAACATGTACTAAAATCATGGACTCAAGACCCTGTGTTGAGTGAATTGCAACCCTGTACGGATTACGATCACCATAAGCAAGTGGCCATGGCAAAAATACCCTCTATGCGTAAGTGCGTGACTTGTCAGCTAGTGAAACTGTATCACGGTCCTAAGAGTCCGTGTAAAGACTTTGTTGAATCATTCCACGGGTGTCATGGCGAGAAGAAGCAGCAACAACAACAACAAACACAAACATCGTCCACAGAGGAGGAGGAAAGCCAAACCTTTTCACCATCGATGGAAAAGGATATGCCAGACCTGTACTGGCAATGGCGTCATTGACAAAGTGATTCAATACTTACCTTTCGAAATCCATCTTCCAGGTTATCGTTTTTGTGGCCCTGGAACTCATCATGAAAAACGTTTGCAGCGTGGTGATGTATCCACTAATCTTTTGGATCAAGCATGCAAAGAACATGATCTATCTTATTGCCATAGTCATCCTGGTTTAAGACATGTGGGGCAGATAAATTGTTATTGAAAAAAGCTAAACAACGTTTCACATCCTGTGATGCCTCAGTAGGTGAAAGAATGGTAGCCCTGATTGTGATGAGTGCTATGAAAGGAAAGTTGATGATGCGTGTATATGAACATTAAGGAATTGAGGTGTGAGGAATTGGGATTTGTTTGTATTCTATTTTTTCTTTTGTCAATTCCCTATGGTTATGAAATAAAAAACAAAGGTTTACCAAAACACAATGTTTCATTTTAATTTTTAAAAAATCATGATGTTGATGGACTGATTTTTCATTTTCACCTTTTCACACATTGTAATTTGCCAATTTGCAATTTACAGTTCATAAAAATGTCTGTTTCAAGTTTTACGTTTTTGATGAAATGGATTTTCCATTTTGTTGATGACACTTTTTAAAAATGTCCGTTTTATGTTTTTGAATTTTTATATTTCACACATAGCCATTTCCAGTTTTTAAAATGACTGTTTTACGTTTTTTTTAAATGTTGGTGTTATCGAAACATGGATTTTCCATTTTCCTGTTTTCACATTTTTCCATTTGGTGTATGTCGAAAGTTGAGATTTGTCAATGATTTTGATGCGAGTGCTTGACCATGATGATGCTGCAATGTGTTTATGTGTGTTTTAAGAGACATCGAGGTCTACGACTACTGCAGGTAAGACTGTTTTTACAAAAATAATTTCTATTCACCGCTACATTTTAAAGAAAAAAATAGTATCGACAAAACAAAATGAGTATATAAGTGAAAATTTCCCCCTCCCCACTCACCCCACCTCACCGTGTTTGCTTTGGTCATACATACACACCAGCTTTCTCTCTACTCACACAACCATACCTGTCTTTTTGGGAACAAACACAACCTCTTTATTTATTCCCAAAAGCACATTCTCGACATGCACACTGATTCCAAAAGAACCTTTTTAGTTTACCATTTACGTTTTACATTACAAAAAAAATAAAGTTACTAAAAAAATACGATTACTCATTTGATATTTACATAAAAACTACAACTTTGTACAGCTTTAAAAAAATCAAACTATATACCATTTTCCAATTCCCAACTCGGTTAAATTTAAAATAAAAATAAAAATAAGTTTGCATAAAACTTTCAAAAGAGCAAAAGGTCCAAGTGGGTTGCCACTATTTACAAAATCTACTATTTACAATGACAAAAACCAATATTTACAAAATACAAAATACTATATCTACAAGTTACAAAAAAAGCCATGACCCTAAACGAACAAAAAGAGAAATCACACCTCCTCCTCCTTGCTGTCATAACCCCAGGGCAGGCTGGTGAGCAAGTCATCAGCCCACATACGTTTGTTATCCATGGAGGCGAGGGTACGTTTTCTCTGTTCCACAAGATACAAATGATGGTTGCTGGATTATATCCTGTACTGTGCATGGGACATAGATTTGCCAGTGCGTAAAACCGCTAAGTAATCGTCTACACGTAGCGATTTTACCACTGCCCTACCTACACCTTTTGCTCTTTTGGCTTCCTTATAGTCTAGTGTGCGATAAGCATACATTTTCGAGGCAAACCTATGAATTCCGTCATAAGGGAAGCACCGCATTCATCTTTTAAAACGCCCATTTCCTTTTTGTTTTTATGGGCATCTGAAACACGTTGTCAGCGCTATACGAAGAGGTGTCGAACCAGTCACTATGCTGCCTCATGATGTCATAGGGGTTGCAGTGGCGAAAGTGGTAAATAAATTAGTCCGTATCCATATACAAAAGAGAGACGTCCTCAAAATGGCGTTTGGCAAACTCATAGTGGAATCGATACATGACCGATTTAGAAAAGTCTAAAATGACTTGGCCCAAGTAAATGGGCTTATCCATGGTCACGCTGGTCTTTCTCAATTCAATGGTGGCCAAATCCTCATCGATAATGTTGATCGATTTAAAATTTGGTTTGGCAAAGTACCGCCGGGCACCCCACCGCCCGTCCCAGACATTCACCAATTTAATGTCACGGTATTTGCGGACATTCTACATAGACTTGCCATAGATGCAGTTGTTCATTAATTTGAAAAAAAAATCAAACTGCTGTGTTGCCATTTGTCGCTGCTATGTGTTGAGTTATATGTATGGCTTGAGCCATGGTTTTTGGGCAAAGGAAATACCCCTATGAATTTTCTTCAACACCAAGCCTTGGGCGAGACATTGCACCAACATTTGCATATGTAGCACATACAGATTTTTGTTGTCAAGTGTGCCCATAAGTTTTTCAATTTTCACTTTACTGTCAGGGGGAACCATTTGCTAAAGGCAGAATGGGAAATCGGCATGTTGATCATACAAGAATTAGGGATATTCAATATCTA
The DNA here is from genome assembly GCA_946902985.2 of Meconema thalassinum. Taxonomy (NCBI): domain Eukaryota; kingdom Metazoa; phylum Arthropoda; class Insecta; order Orthoptera; family Tettigoniidae; genus Meconema; species Meconema thalassinum. The sequence continues at coordinate 1,519,220,913 of OX336389.2, read as the reverse complement.
CTTCTAAAACATATCCACGGCCTCTTTGTTGGCTAGTCTTAATCACATCAAATTCTAACACTTGTTTGTCTGTCGGCCAAGCAAACTTGCCACAGGGCAAAGGCTGACTCATGGCGTAACCATATAAATTATTCAAGTCATAGTACATTAAGTACGATTCTGGTTTGTCTGGTGAATAATCAGGCATGTAGACATTGTTCGCTTCGGCATGGCGCTGGTTAAGCGACACAAAGCCACCGCGAATGCCCTTTTCAAAATATAGAACTATGTCTACTTCAGTGAGTAAATCCAAATCCACTTGAGTGTATTTTAAAGCGGCATCAAACGAGAGCCCATGACTCGTATAGTAGTGAGCCGGGTGAACACCATAAATGTGCTGACAAAACTCACGAAATTTTTCAAACACATCGGTGAGCGGCAATACATCCAGTTTTAGGTAATGCATAGCATTTTCACTTAGCGTCTTAATGCCAAACACTCGCCAAACTTGACATGCATGTGCATAGTCTTCATCGGAAACGGTACTACGTGTTAGTTTTGAGTAAAATTTATCTTGTGGTGGGAGTTTTGATTGCTTTAACACGTCCCAGCTGTTGCAGAAATCATATGGGAATATACCTTTCCGAATGCACAATTGAAATTGCTTAGGATCATTAAAATGCATTCTGGTATTTTTTAATTCCTCTTCATCCAAGCCATTCACTAGACTGTCTAGCGAGGATGCCATAAACTTAAAGGAATCCAAAAATCGAATGCTTATGTATTCAACCGCCAGGTCAGGGCTGTAAAACGCTCATGGTTTTGGGGGATAATGGTAAACGAGCCCTTGTTGACATGACCCAATTCACGAATCAAAAACTGAATGTCATAATTTGCCAGATTGTGGAAAAAGACACTGATGAAACGAGGAGCTGAAAAGTTCAAATTGCATTTACTATGCGCAGCTCCACGAAACTCTCCCGTAAAGTGTGAGTGATCACGAACGGTGTCTTCAGCACTGATCAGTGGCTTTTCGCAAATATGGCATGCTGTGGCATGCTCATACTGCTGTTGCTGTTGTGGCGTTAGGCTCATGGGTACTAGGTGGTCCAGTAATCCCTGCACATGGTCGGCCAACTTAACAAGTTCATCCAAAAACCATCTGGCACAATCTGGCCCCTCACGGTATTTGTAAACGGATTGTGTGGGGTCATAGGCACACACCACATTAAATCCTATGGCAAAAGGTTCAGGTTTTTGAATGGGTGTGGTTGAGCTAATGGTGGGATCTGGTCCACATCCCGCCATGGGTGTAGTGAGTGCTTCGAAATCTGCATACGCCACATAGCGGACAGTGTCAAGTTTGTGAATGTCCTTAAACTTTAACACAGCCTTGTCCCCTTGTGGCAATATCAATCTCACCGCCTCCTGATAAACGCAATCTACCCTATGACGTTCTAAAAGCGTAGGGGTTGTAAACTATTGCAGGCAACGATCACAAATATGTGTTTTATGTCTATGCTTAGACGTTTGACTGCTTAGCAATCTACTCAGGCTTTTAATGAGGCAATAGTGATTCACTTCTCCCTAAGACATATATAAAAGATGAATGTGGTGTCGTTTCGGTTCTTTTGTGGCATAAAGAGGACCCACAATCTCATCACCATCAAGGCCATACTCCATGAATGAAAAGTCCTGGTTGTCTTGTTCAAACCTATGGATTTCAGTTAAGTCAATAGGGAACGATACTCTAGTTAAATTTAATGTTTGTTTTAATTCATCAAACTTGGCCTTGTACTTTGCTGGTCTGTTAACATGACGGTTTTGAGCTGGCTGCAAATACGCAGCCACAGCCCACAGAAAACCTTCATCATCAAAATTTTCAATATTCACCACAATCTTTTTCAAAGCTATTGCTGGTGGTGTTTTAATATAGCTAGACCCAGCATTCAACGGGTTGAAATGACAAATGTTGATTTGCAGGTAATGTATTTTGTCTAACGCTAAACCACTTGGTCTTTTTGCAGTTTATCAAATTTTGATAGCAACATCATGGCTTTGATACCACTCGTTCAGATTACCGGCTATCAAAAGCTCTTGCATTTTACTGCCAATATAAAATGGTATTTTATGCTCACCGTCCTTGTTTTTATATATGAAATCGCACACGAGTTGTGTATTAACCTTTAAATCTGTATGCAACCTTTGCGCTGTACAAATATGTTCTTCAAAAATTTCAAAACATGATTCCATAAAGTCTTTTGGGATCAAACTCTCTCTAACATTCACTATGCGACCAGAGCACACACGTGACTTGAAACAGGACTCGAGAGGCTCCCAAGTTAATGTATCAGTAGCAGTGGAAAAATACATGATTTAAAAAAAAAACAATCTCACCAGAGTTTTCAGCCGTAGACTGCCTGGTAAGCAATAGCCCCAAACACACACGTTGCGGGTTTTCATCAGTGGCTGTAGTGGACAAGCCTTTTTCCAACACACACTAAAAAAGAAATAAAATAAATCACCATGAGCACCTTTCATAAACAAAAATAAATAAATAAATAAATAAAATAAAAAACAGGTTTTTTACATATAACAAAAAATCTTACCTTGCTTTGTAAAAAGCCCTGCGTTTGCCTTTCTCTAGGTTCGTGTGGAATGGGGTTTCTGTCTCCTAACACCAGGTATGCCAATTATCTAAAACAAAAACAAAATAACAATACATCAATCAAATGGTAACCCAATAATCATTTAATCATTGATTAGCATAAAATAAACTAAACTGGGTTATTCCAACACTTACCTCAAATATATAATGTATCCAATATAGTAACCAACTGTGGTTGAGCACACGAATGCAATTAATTTTATACACATAAGACACAGCCTATGTTAACACAGTAACGTGTAAAACAGTAATGACTGACTGTGTGTCATAACATGATCAACACTCTAAAACCCCCTGCCCTCCTCTCCTCGCCCAGCCCCTTGCCCTGTGTCCCTCTTACCACAGCTGATAACATCGCTCTTGTCCTGTAATTGGCTATGGCAATGGTAGGGGGAGGAGTTATACTCGCTTACTGGATTATTTCTCTGACGTCATTGCGATATTGTTCGACCTCCAAGTGACCTCTACGTCACTGTAATTTTCCATTGGCCTGCTGTCAGCTCTGGCCACATTCCTGAAACGCGATAACATGTCACATCCTGTCACCCAGCCAGCCAAGGTTCTAGCAGGCCTCTCGAGCAGATATTCTGTTTTCCCATTCTGGCTGCCAGGCAGACATAGAAAAAACAAGTTCTGTTGTTAACAACTTCCCCTCATAGCATTATGAATTTTGTCTGGTAACTGGTCAGTGTTTACTAACCTGTTTTAACGATCGCCATGAGGGATTTTCGAAAATATTCGCCTTCATTCATCTGTCATAGGAAAAAAATATCGAAAAGCGACCCTTCGTTTGGCCAAACATTGCCCCCCTCGAAATAGCCATTTCCAGTATCCACCATGGCCTATCATAGCCTCGTTGTAACATACGTCAAGCACTACCGGCTCTCTGTCTACAAACACGCTTTTTTTATAAAAAAAATTAAAATGCCTACTTTTTGTCTTAGAGACTTGACATTTATTTTCATGGTCAGTAAGTTCCTACCCCATTAGCTTCCACTTAGGTAGGACTTGGAAATAGCCTTATTGCTTAATCGCTACTCTTGATCAGCAAGTGTCCTTGATACGCGCTGACCGCAGCTAGCGCGCTACTGCTCGCGTGACTATAACTCTCTATAGACCGCCTGGCGCCGACCTCGCGCCGTGGCTCACATCTTAATAGCTCTACTAACTACCCCCTTTAACTAGAACTACCCCGTTAAGCAGTACCTTGGGGAGTTCTCCGGGCTGATCACTTAATCAGTCTCCTTTAATAAGACAATCCCAACCTCTTACAAATTCGCCAAGCTACAACCCCAAATTAGATTAATTCCATCCCTTAGATTTAATATTTGTATTGGCATCCCTCACAGATACAATACAATATGTCAAATGGTTGGGATTTAACTGAACGTTTAATTCTTGGATCAATAAATTACATATCCTGTGAACCTGTGAATTTTTTTATTTATTGAATTACGTTGTACAAGAGCTCCGCGCTTCGTGCTTGCCTATAAATGTTTCTCTTTCTCTCTCCACACCTACGTCTCACTCCTTCACTCCATGATGATATACAACTCGTTCAGCTATTGGCTGTCATGGGTTCCCCCACTCCTCCCCTCACCTCTTCTCCGGCTCTCTGGCCCTGCCCCCTCACCACTCTGCAGTAGGTCACGTGATTTCCTGTTGTGTAAAGGTTTCCCTCCTTTCCTTTCCCTCCCCCTTTCCTCTCTGCGGGGCCCCTGCCTACTGCTGCTGCTCAGCTCGCCTGGCTAGCCGTTATCACCTTTTTACACAGTTGCCACATGATTCCAACTGCTATCATATGACAGCAGTGTTGTCAGCTTGACTGACATTCCATTGTGTTAGCCGACTAGCCATGCCTCAAAAATATATTCTTTCCGTTCTGGTCGCCAGTCAGACATACATACATACAAAGCAAGTTCTGGTGTTGTCGACTATTTTTATTCGTCTCATAGCATTATGAATTTTGTCTGGTTACTGGTCAGTGTTTACTAACCTGTTTTAACGATCGCCATGAGGGATTTTCGAAAATATTCGCCTTCATTCATCTGTCATAGGAAAAAAAATATCGAAATGCGACCCTTCGTTTTGCCTTACATCGCCCCGTCGAAATAGTCATTTCCAGTATCCACCATGGCCAAGCATAGCCTCGTTGTAACATACGTCAAGCGCTACCGGCTCTCCGTCTACAAACACGCTTTTATTTAAAAAAATAAATAAAAAAATGCCTAGTTTTTTTGTCCTAGAGACTTGACATTTATTTTCATAGCAGAAGGGGGGGGGGGTAGGGACCTTTCATTTATGTCAAACAAACTTATTTGTCAACGTGTTAGTTTCCAAAATAGTAAAAATTCAAAATTTAAGGGTTTTCAAAAAAAACTCAAAATATATAAAGTTTTATTATAAAAAAATAAAGGTCATATAGACCATTCGTTTCAACTATGGCACAACATTCTATCATGTTTGGTTTTCAAATTATCACCTACTTTCGAAAACTAAAATTTTCCTTTTTTAATAACGAGTGGTCTATAGGAAAGAGGACGTCAGCTCGAGTCCTACGACACCTCATTTGTTAAAATCCGACCATCCGTTCGCCAATGATCACCAATGTTCGCGAGAAAGTAGGCTATCATTTTTTTCCTCCTACACCCTTGAAACTTGCTGTCCGCCTAGAGGGCATACCCACCTTTCATTAACGTCAAACAAACTTTTTTCCAATTCACCGTTTCCAAAATAGCGCCAATCCAAAAAACAAACCTTTTCAATTATTTATGTTAAATACCAACACACATTCTTAGCAAAGAGGACGTCATCCCGTTCCTAAACAACACATCGTTCTAGCCTTACAAGCTCATTAAATATCACCAAAATGTCAAAAACGCACGTTTACCTCAAATTGCGTTTCCAAATTCCACCCATTGTAAACAATAACCTCACCATCAAATAGAGCGGAAATAATACCATCTAAACGACCCCTCACTCGACCCTAATACTCCCCCACCACCAACTTTTTCCAACATAGCCATACGTATTCAAGCACACACGGGATTATGGGTAGAAACCCCCGTACCACACTACTGCACAGTTTTAGTCCTAGAGGCTTGAAATTTATTTTTCGGGTAGGGGGGGCCAGGGCCATTCATTTACGTCAAACATTTTTTTGTAAACTCTCTAGTTTCCAAAATATAGGAATTTCAAAATTACACTTTTTTCAACAAAACATAAAAAATTAAAACGTTTTATTATAAAAAATAAAAGACATAAAGATCGTTCGTTTAAGCTATTGCACAACGTTCTATCATGTTCGGTTTTTTAACTATCGTCTATTTTCAAAAATAAAAATTTTCACCGCTGGGTCCGTGGTTCAAATCCCGGTCACTCCATGTGAGATCTGTGCTGGACAAAACGGAGGCAGACAGGTTTTTCTCCGGGTACTCCGGTTTTCCCTGTCAACATTTCATTCCAGCAACACTCTCCACTATCATTTCATTCCATCTGTCATTCATTTAATCATTGCCCCAGAGGAGTGCGTCAGGCCTCGGCAGCCGGCACAGTTCATATCCTCGCCGCTAGATGGGGGCTTCATTCATTCCATTCCTGACCCGGTCGGAGACTGGAAGCAGGCTGTGGATTTTCATTTTCATAAGAAGTGGTCCATAGCAAAGCCCCCGTCAGCTCGAGTCCAACGACACCTCATTCGTAAATCTCCGACCACGGGTTAGGGAGTTATCGGCTCGCATTGGGAGTAGTGGGGGGGGGGGGGCAGAATCGGCACTACCCCCCTACTCATGAGTGTTTCTCATTTCCTTCGGCTCCATTCCAATATTCTTTTAGCCTATATTTATTAATTCCCATCATGAATTCTTTCCACAAGACAGAATCAATGGCATTAAAATACTCATTCAAATACTGTGCTGTGTCCGCTATGAGGACGATGTCATCAGCAAATCTCAGAGTTGAAATTATTTCTCCTTGAATCCTCACTCCCACTTTAAATTTTTCTCCAATTTCCTTGAAAAGTATGGGTGATAAGTTGCAGCCCTCCCTTTCAACTTTATGAATACCAGCTTCTTTCTCATGTCCTTCAGCTTGAATGACTGCTGTCTGGTTTCTGTATAGATTGTAGAGCTCCCTCCTATCCCTGTACTTTATTCCAATCGTTTTCAAAATTTCAAACAACTTAGTGTCCCCGATATGACATGTGTCAGGTTGATAGAACGCACCCCATAAGTTAATGGAGGACTGATGACACAGAGAAGCATGGTTGCTTCACAACTATGAGATCTTAAATTATTGACACTTGAATACGCTGGATAAACCTATCAAGAAAGCTGGACTATGAAATGAAAGAGACTCATAATAATAATAATAATTTCTGCAATAATTTGAGAAGAGTATTATATGTATCATGGTGGCATACAAAGAAAGTGGGTAAGAAGTTGACCACCTGACGAGATACTACTCTATAGAATGCCCTGGGGTCACGAAAGTGAGGCTTGATCTTAAGCTGATAACAGCAGTGTGACCACTTCTTGTCACACGCCGACAGGTGACGGTATCTTTGAGAAGGGACAGTTACATAAACGCAGCTAATAGTGAGCAAACGTGTCGAATTACATTGCCATTACGGCAGAGGTGGAAAGTGATTCCTGTAATATATCAAGAGCGGACTTAGAGTATACAACATTCAGGCAGTACGAAAACGTTACGCGATACAGAACGTTTAAAGAACGTGTGCCATAATAGCCGAGAGATTGTTACAGAAGTTATACACGTATAGGATGTATAACTGACATCGCACGGGTTATTGAAATATCAATTTAACAAGTGAGTACGGACATTTATCGGTGTGCATTCACAAAACGCCAACAGACCCGAGTGGGTGTTACTTGTCAAGGCTAACAAGGAGTGATGTATCAGCCGAAAAGCTGTGACTCAAGGCTAAATACCTCATAGCCGAGCGATACAGAACATTACGAATTATTTTGAGCTCATAACTCTTTACGACAAAACGGCCAGTATTCGCAAACGGATGACTTTATCAAAGTGCGGGTGGCGCGTATGAGATCAGAGAACCATGGGCTACAATATTAGATGGACAGAAAGACTCGTGAAATTTCGACCATCATGGCTATCAGCCGCTGTAACCATTAATTTCTCGTTATGAACTTCTACTACCACGCGATGGTTCACTAAAGTACAGGCGACATGGGGAGTTTCGGAGACAGCTGACCTTCTGGAGCCAAGGATGGAGTCGTACGACCGAAGACGAGTCTACCAAGAGACCTGGAGAAGGCTAGAGTCTAGGCGGAAATGGAATGGACATATGAGACACCATTTTCTCTCAGACACCTCAGGTAACTTCACGATGGATTCGAAGGTACAGACCACGTCATGATAACTCGTAGAACTACTTTATTTTGTGAAGTAGATTTTAGTGGTTTGGAAATTCCAGATCAAATTCTATTGCGATAATCTGGAATACCCCAATTCCCCCAATTGTACTGAACAACAATTAAATTCCATACTGTCCTAAAGTGAAAAATCAAGGTGTGATAATAAATCAGACTCTTAACTGGTCTGAACATGTACAGAGTGTATGCAAGAATATTTTCGCAACGCCTCACTCCCTCAAAAGAAAAATATATATATTTTACCATTTAAAGTAAGAATCCTACTCATACAGACATTAATACTTCCTATTATTGACTAGTGGCGTTATTCTTGTAGGCGCAACCAAAACATTAACTTTGAAACTTCAACGAGCTCTCAACTCTTGCATACGATTTATCTACGATCTGAGCTGTGATAAACATATCACTCCCAATTATTACGCTCTTTCCTGGCTGAAAACTGAACTACGTCGATCATATCACATTTTTGTCCAGATTTTCCGATTATTGTCTGACGATAGACCACTAAATTCAAGTACGTGTTTTCTTTCCCTGGTAATAATACACCCTCTGGTTCTTCCCTCTCCATTCCTATTCATCGCTCCTCTATATACAACTATTTTCATGTGGCGGGGTCTAGGCTGTGTAATACCCTTCCAGCCAGTGTCAGGGGCACCACCTCACTATCTAAATTCAAGACCACCTGCTGGGGCAGCCTGCTGAACACAGCTGATCGACCCCAGTGTGACTGGATGAGTGAATGGGAGTGTGAAAATCATTATCAATGTCAATTATTATTGTTTAATTTTGTCCCAATAATATGTTTATTGTATTGTATTAATGTGGTTAAGAGTAAGAGAGGGCCAGGAGCCCTAACTGCGCCACCAATAGAGGCAATAATAATAATAATAATAATAATAATGATAATAATAATAATAATATTCATGAGTTGAGCACAGGAACGTCAGAATTATTTTATAATCCATTGAGCCATAGCGAATTAACAACAGGATGGTGGATGCTTAAATAGCAGTAGAAATAATTATTAATAGAGAGAAATATGTCATTGAAACGTGGAGAGGAGGTTGTAAATATAATAATTGCTGTTACACCATAACATTTCACAAATTAGCACGAGACATTTTGTCAGATAGAAAATCATGTGAAACTGAGGCCACATGATTGGGATTATCCCAACACCACAGAGTAAACCCTTAAGCACACTATTAAGTTGATTCAAGTTATTTAAACCCAAACAGTATGAGGTAGGTTTAATATGATGCTTCGATGAAATAATTGAGAGATTAATGTTGGTAAATGATAAATTGGAATTAAATGTATTTATATCGACGGGGCGCTTTCAACCTAGGGAGCCTACATGACAGGGCCATCGGTTCGTGCCGGCCTTTGTGAGGAGGAGCAGGTCCAGAGGTTGCCAGCCGACAGGAACAGACGGGGCTATTTCGGGATATTTGGTGTGGAGGTAAGACTCTAAGATTACTGCAGGTTAATTGTCAGAGTAAAGGAAATAAATTAATTAAATTTTGGAATCTTGCAGAGACGTATTCTCCGGACATTGTCATTACTACTGAACCTTTGTTATATGAGGATATAAATAGTAGCGAAATAATTCATGGGACCTACGAAATGTGCAGAAGGGATCGGGTGAAGCGAGGTGGTGGGCTATTTATTTGTGTGCGCAAAAATATAGCCAGTTTTTTAAAGTGGGCTGATACGGATCATGAAATGTTATGTGTACAAATCTCGGATCAAGGAAATGAATTCCCTCTTCAGGTGATAGGGGCGTATGGAGCACCGAATGACAACTTTTTCCTCCTCGACACACTGTATGATAAAACTCGTACGGGCATAAAGAGCATAATAATTGCTGGAGATTTAAACCTCCCCAAAGTAGACTGATCTAGTGAGTCAATTAGCTGTGGTCAAGCTCAGAGTGCTGCAAACAAATTCTTATGGGAGGGGGGAAGGTGGCCATATACACTATTTTTCTGAAATTTCACTTTTTTTTAATATCCATTTTGTAGGAAATTTCTTCTAGTTTTAGAAAATGTATGGTTCATAAATATACCATTAATCTTTGATGTCAAAATTAATTATTTACTGTAAGAGGGCGCAACCGTTCTGACTGACAGCTGTCATGTCTGGCGTATCAGCACATCTATAAAATTCATTTCGAGCCTAAATTGACTTTCTCTTTCTCTATCCCACTTGTTTCGCTCCTGGCCGTGGTAAGTGATTTTTGATAGGCGACAAAAATCACGGCACGCATGTGATTTGTTGTTGGCATGTTAATGAACCCATTTGAATTCAGTAGGCCGTATACATAGTGGCAAAATTGACTATCTCTTTCTCTATCCCACTGGTTTCACTCCTGGCCGTGGTAAGCGATTTTTGATAGGCGACAAAAATCACGGCACGCATGTGATTCGTTGTTGGCATGTTAATGAACCCATTTGATTTCAGTAGGCCGTGTTCACAGTGGAAAAATTGACTTTCTCTTTCTCTATCCCACTGGTCTCACTCCCGGCCGTGGTAAGCGATTTTTGATAGGCGACAAAAATCACGGCACGCATGTGATTCGTTGTTGGCATGTTAATGAACCCATTTGATTTCAGTAGGCCGTGTTCACAGTGGAAAAATTGACTTTCTCTTTCTCTATCCCACTGGTTTCACTCCTGGCCGTGGTAAGTGATTTTGATAGGCGAAAAAAATCACGGCATGCATGTAATTCGTTGTTGTCATGTTAATGAACCCAATGAATTCAGTAGGCCGTGTTCATAGTGGTAAAATCAATCTCGGGATTTTCCGTCAACACAAAGTTCTTCCTTTCTCTACTAGAATGCGCTATAGTGTCAAGGAGCTTAGATATCTAACTTCCTTGACTTTCATAGCGTTCCAAGGAACGACAAGATTCGATATGCAAGCTGCCCTCTGGGCGTCAAATAACAAGATGAAGGAGGACCATACAGCTTTCAAGGATGGATCTGTGTATGTCCCAGGAGGTTTCTGATGTGATCAACACAGAATGTGGGTGAAGACAAACTAAGTAAACTTTAAATGCGATTTACTCATTAATTCGTTTCCTGACATTTGAAGTCATTCAAAGTGCTTTAACTTTTGCCACAGAAATGGTATCTGCTTGATTTTTGATTTTTATTTCAAATTAAAGCTAATACATGTATCTTTGTTCTCTACCACTAAGAAAATGATATTCATAAAAATTTAATTTTAACAACTTTTTAAACAATTTTATTAAACAAAATTTCAAGAAACTTAAATTTTAAGTTAATTTTAAAACCCTTACTTGTGACTAATTCAGACAAGAGTGGTAGGAAACATTCCCCATGTAAGTTAGATTGTTTTTGTTCAAGGTTCATGGATTTTGGATAACATTTGTGAGAGATAGGGGACTTTAAGTACCCCTGTGTAAATAGCAACAAATAATTTTTTCATAAACAATTAACATAAAATTTGTGTAAAATGAACTTCAAAATCTCTTAGTTTGATCATGATAAAACCGCAGAAAAATTTAACTTTGCTAGAGATTATTCTTTTAAAAAATTATTCCTAGTGTATATGGCCACCTTAACTGTCTGAAAGTACCGGGAATGTGTGACCATTCTGGGGTTGAATTAAATATTAGATACGGTGACATTACAAAATTAGACTCTGATATAGCAAAAAAATCATATTCCAGTATCGCACAGCGGATCAGGGAAAATTTCAGGGGTATTTGAATGAACTATTTGCAGGATGCGTATCGGAAGGAAATCACATTAATATCCTGTGGACTAACTTTCTGAAAATGTTTAGCCTACTTTTCACATTTTGCAAAAATGAGGAAAAAGTAGACTTATGAGATCGGGCAAATGAGTGTCTGTCTATCTGTCTGTCTGTCTGTCCTTCTGTCTGTCTGTCTCTCTGTCTGGCTTTGTGTGTGTCCCCCCTATCAACTCCTAAACGGCTGCAGCAAACGAAACAAAGCTTGGTAGGAGTAAAGACCTATACCTGAATATCTAACGGCCATATTTGAAAATGATGTCAGTGCTACCAACTGCTGAAAAATCGCATTTGAAATTTGAGCTCCATGTTGGATATCTTGGAAGGGATGAATCGGAGCTATTTCTAAATTGGCACACTTATAGATAATAATAATGCAGTTTAATTTCCAGGAGGCCAGACATGGCAGTGTTGCCAAAATGACTATAAGCCTACTGATAGGTCCAAATTTTAAATGCATATAACTTCTACACTGTCAATTGGATTTCAACCAAATTTCGTATGTGTTATGTGTACATAAACAGATATGACTGAGCGTATTCTTAAGAGCCACCAGGGCTGACAACTGTTAATAAATTATCTCAATTTATTTTAATCCAAATACCCGTTTATCAGAAAGTATGCAAGCCGACAGTTTTAAACTATGCACACGTATAGTACCTGACATTCTATATTAATCTGAAGTAACTTATATACGTCAGTGCTACCAACATGATTCTAAGCCTGCTGAGACGTCCAACTTTAAATTCATGTAACTTCTATACCAACTAATGGATTTCATTCAAAATTGGCACAACAATAGATCATATTATTTCAGATTATTTCTGACCAATACATGCATGGCATTGTTGCCAACATGATTTTCGCGCGCTGTTAGGTCCAATGTTTAACTGCATGTAACGTCCATGCTATCCATTGGACTTCAACCCAATTTTGTATTCTGTATCCTAAGAAATGGATCTAAGAATATATTCAGTCACCAGGGCTGCCAACTGTGGTGCTTTCCCAGATCCTGTGAATAACACTCGATAAATCAGGAGTCTAAAACGGAAAATTAGGAAATTATATGTTGACATGTTAGCCCTTATCAAGAGAGCTCGTCTTAAAAAAGAGGGCTGCTCATGACAATTATACGGAAGGTTTACTTGGTTATGGAGGCGATGGGTGGAAAAACATTTACAGTTATGTTGGGAGAAGAAAGGGAAATTCAAATAATTTGTCGATGATAATGTCCGGTGACGGTAAATTAATTACTGAGAAACAGGCCATTGCTAATGAATTAAATGTATTTCACGGTAGTGTGATCAATAAATCCAATAGCTGAGTGTTGGACCTTAACGACGGAACAAGGGCTTCCCTTTTCCAAATAAACCAGTCAGCAATTGTAAAGCTAATACAAAAATTACGTCACAATATATTGAGGGTCTTGATAATATGGTGAGTGAAATACTTAAACTAGGAGAAAGGGCCGTGGAACGTTACTTTGAGGTCATGTTCAATGTGTCCATAAACAATGCGCAAATCCCAGATGACTGGAAAAGAGCTGCGGTATTCCCAATATTTAAGGGAGGGAGCAGACTTGAATTGGGCAACTACAGGTCGGTTAGTCTTACGTCCATCGTTTGTAAACAGATGGAACATCTCATTTGCGACTACTTGAGGGAATAGTGGGAAACATTATCATGGTTTAATGATAGGCAACATGGATTTCGGAAAGGTTACTCATGCGAGAGTCAGATTCTATCACGTTTTCAAGATAATAGCGAATCATTCGACGATAGAGTTTCAGTCGACGTCGTAGTTATAGATTTGCGAAGGCATTTGATGTCGAACCGCACGACATGCTACTCCATAAATTAGCTTCAACCAAGATTGGTAGAAGAGTAATTTTATGGATCCAAGTATTGTTGACGGGTCGTTCCCAGAAAGTAAAAGTCGAAGGCCTATTCTCGGATGAAATTACCGTAACGTCGGGTATCCCTCAGGGCAGCGTAATCGGAACTATGTTATTTTTGTCGTTTATAAATGACTTACCAAATGGAATTCGTAGTGACTGTCGATTGTTTGCGGACGATAGTGTAATATATCGAAATATACATGACACAAACGACAACGCAGTACTTCAAGATGACCTGAACCTGGTCTATAAGTGGGCGATTGAAAATAAAATTAAAATAAACACAACAAAATGTAGTCTCATAAAAATAGGGAATGTGCGAAGGCAAGATTTTCAATATAACATTGGCTCGGAAATACTTGTAAAAGGAGATCCATGCAAATTTGGGCGTTAACGTAAGGAATGATATGAAATGGAGTAGTCATATACGATGTGTAGTTTCTAAAGCTTACAAATCCCTGCACTTTGTAATGAGGGTATTGAAAGGATGTAGTACCTCTGCTAAAGAATTAGGATATTTGTCACTTGTAAGATCTATTCTGGAATACGCCTCGGCGGTTAGGGATCCATATCAAGTAGGACTCATCAATTAGTTGGAAATGGTACAGAGAAAGGCCGCTAGATTTGAGCTCAGTGACTTTTATCCCAAGAACAGTGTGAGCCGTATGTTAAAGAAACTTGGGTGGGGATCACTGGAGGCTAGGAGGATGAAATATAGACTCCGCGCAATGTACAACACGTATACAAATCAACCAGCATGGGGTGAGCTTAGCAAACGTATGGGAAAGCCCACTTATATGAGCAGGAGTGATCAATATTTCAAAGTTAAGATTCGACCACAGTGAACAAATTATGGTAAATGTTCTTTCGTTAACCGTACCATTGATATTTGGAACTCTCGACCTGCCACAGTCTTAGAGCCTTTTCCCAAATATGTGTTTATGAAAAGACTGACGGTTATTGTAAATACTCCAGTTTAATTGTTAATTGTTATTGAATTGTTATGTATAATTATGTGTACCCAATTTGCCACCGGTGGACACACCCCCAATTGCAAATAAATGAATGAATTAATTAATTACATGGTTAAATGGATCATGGCTGTAAGGAGAAATGAAACGTAATTAGGTGGTTAAAGAACCATTGACATAAAAGTGTAGCATAATAAGCCGTCAATTTAAGTGAAATTAGGAGAATGGTTAATGTATTGAATGAAGGCATGCAAATGAACATACCAAAGTAAGGCCAGGAAGGCTATTTAATAACTGTGAATAAGGGTCTTTGTGTAATTATCAAACAGAATCCAGAGCATCAAGGATTCGAATTCACGGCATTTATATCTATTTTATCGAATCATCTTGTCAGCCAATAATGTGTCAGCCGAAGCTTATAACATCCAGTGAAATGTTAATGAAATTGTATTTTTGTCATGATTTATAAATTAATGTGACTATCAAAGTAATGAGAAAGAGTCTGGATTAAAGCAGTGCCAAGGGAGCATAATGATTCAAATGTATTGGTTATTAAGAATCGCGTTGTGACAAGGACATGAATAATTATAGAAGTCTAAATATTATAAATTGATTCTAGAATAAGTATGGACGTCCACGATGCATAAGCAAATTATAATTTAGAAGGAGATCCAATGGAACAGCTTTATTAATTTTTTGAGTGCATAATAATTTATTTCACTTTATAAACCATCCCAAACAAGAACTTAAGATTAAGAGATGGATGAAATATAACAGTGTGTGTAAAATTTCAGTTCCTAAAAGTGAATTTAAGCTGGATCTCCGTCAGTTCATTTATATCTAAAAATAGGGAACGAGGAGATGTTGTCCCGATTAAATTAATTTATTCATTTTTCTAGTTCCGTTGCACATCAAGACTTTATTTAGTTAATCTCCGAGTGTAGGGGCAGGAGAATTAATTTCTATTATTTGTACCCAGTGCATCCCTGAATAAAATGTGGAATTTTATCTTAATAGTGTAATCTTTTTCATAGCTTTCGCAACGTAACATGGATGGTTGGAGATAACTTTAGGAGGCTACTTATGAACCCCTGTTCCTAATTCACGCCCTGAGGTCACTTAGATCTCGTCCTCCTGGATGTTCTTCGTATCTCATACCCTGAACATATTTAATCGTCCATGTATTTTCAAAATGTTGTACCGAGTTTTAACTGCGGATTGTGATGATAAACCAGGGTTGAAATATCGGGCACCGCAAAATAGCGCCGGAAACGTGGTTGGCTCGAGTAAAACTGGAGTACCAGAGAGAACCAGCAAAATGGCGACCACCGTAAGGGCTTCGAATAGGGACATCGTACCACGCGATGGTGTTGCCAGTAGTATGATCAGGGGCGGATTTAACTTTTGGCGCCCGTAGGCAAAATTAAAATAGCCGCACCCTTGACCCCCATCCCTCAATTTTTTAGGTTTGTGTGTAAATTGAGTGGTAGTTAGTAAGACAACCTATTAAAAATTCGAGATTATTTTTTTACACCTATGATTAAATTTTGTATGTAGGTATAACTTAAGATCTAGGTGTGGTAATAAAAATATTTCTCCGTGCTATTCTTTCAGCAAAAATGGAAAGGCTCCTGGTGTAGATGAAATCTGTATTCAACAAATCAAGAATTTTGGACCTGTTACTAGAGAATGGGTACTCAATCTATTTAACAATTGCATTCGAACCTGCAGAATATCCAAAATCTGGAGGAAATCTAGAGTTATAGCACTGCTCAAACCAGGAAAAGATCCCCATGATCCTAAAAATTACAGACCAATATCCTTGCTCTGTCATTTATTCAAGATCTTAGAACGAATGGTTCTGGTAAGGCTTGCAAAAATAGTTGAACCACTTTTGATCCCCGAACAAGCTGGTTTTAGAAGAGGGAAGAATTGTACATCACAAATACTCCATTTGACCCAATATATCGAAGATGGTTTTGAAAATCGGAAAATAACTGGGGCAGTCTTCATCGACCTAACTGCGGCCTATGACACAGTTAACCACCAAATTCTGTTGAGTAAATTTCATAAGATGACCAAGGACAACAAGCTGACTGAATTTCTTCGATGTCTTCTTGAAAATCGAAGATTTTTGTAGATTTCCAAGGGCGACATAGTCGTTGGAAGAATCTCCGGAATGGCCTACCTCAAGGTAGTGTTTTGTCTCCAATATTATTTAATATTTACACGAATGATCAACCCTTGCCAGAAGGAACTAAAAGCTTCATCTATGCAGATGATCGAGCTATTCTCACCCAGGGTGATCAGTTTGAGAGTGTTGAACGGAGATTAATGGCAGCCTTAGATGAACTGAGTCCATACTACAGAGAAAACCTTCTAAAGCCTAACACCTCAAAGACGCAAGTTTGCGCTTTTCACTTAAAGAATATGCAGGCAAGAAGAAAACTGAAGATTTTCTGGGAGGGTGCTCTTTTGGATCATTGCTCTACACCTAAATATCTAGGGGTAACTCTGGATCGTGCACTCACGTATGAACAACATTGTGTTAACACGAAGCTCAAAGTATCTACGCGAAATTCCATTCTTCGCAAGTTATGTGGTACCAACTGGGGAATGCAAGCTCAAACAATGAGAACTACTGCTTTAGCACTGAGCTACTCTGCAGCAGAATATGCATGCCCTGTTTGGTATAGATCATGTCATGCCAAACAGGTAGATATTGCTTTAAATGAAACTTGTCGGCTTATAACTGGTTGCCTAAGATCTACACCTTGTGACAAGTTATATTGCTTGGCTGGCATTGCTCCCCAAGATATTAGACGTGAAGTAGCTGCCAAACATGAAAAATTTAAAGTAGAAGTTTCCCAGACACATCCTCCACATAATTATCAACCTGCTCAACAACGATTGAAATCTAGGCGAAGTTTCTTACACTCTACTGAGTGCCTGTCGGATTCACCTCAATCATCAAGGCTAACTTCCTGGAGATCCAGAAACCATAATCTCAACGGATGAATGGTTCCATCTGAAACTCTTCCTGCCGGTTATGAAGAGTCGTGGCCTACATGGAAGAGTCTGAACAGGCTGCGGTCTGGGGTCGGTCGATCTAAGACCAATATGAAGAAGTGGGGCCTTTCCGATGAGTCAACCTTTTGCGCCTGCGGAGAAGAACAAACCATGGTGCACCTTCTCCATTGCAACTCCTGCCCTCTCATTTGCACTATGCAGGATGTAGTTCAGGCCACACCAAATGGACGAGATCTTGTCAAATTTTGGTGCGATGTAATTTAATTGTTATTTTGAAAGTACCTTTAGTGTGTTTTTTATTTTAAAAAAGTTATCTATGCTAACTTTACATGATGTATTGCTTCTGATACGAATAAATAAAATAAAGCAAAAGTTTTGATAATATCGTCAATTTCCATATCTGACATTAATTCTGCTTCAATTGCCAAAATCATTTGACAAACCAAACGATTCTGGCTTGTGGTTGAGCTCAAATAGTCTTTTATGCGCTTTAAACATGAAAACGAGCGATCAGCACTGCAGTTGGTAAGTCGAATAAATTTTAATATTTCTATAGGCGTGTTATTTTCAATTTTCTTTTTCTTGGCAATATTTTTGAAAGTACCACAACTCGTTTATAAATATTTGTTCTATATCATTTGGAAAATATTCGAGTAATGTTGCCGCATGTTTCCTTAATTCAGGTTCATTCAACGTACCAAATTCGATCAGCGCCATATATTTTTGAAAAATTCTTCCATATTCGGTGCATTTGTCCATCAAATCTCTATAGAGTCTATCCAATATTATATTGAAAGTATTTACTCTGAAATTCTCTCTTCCATCTAGCTCAGCATCATCTTCATACAATACATCAGACATTAATGTTCTTCGTTTCTTCCTACGAACGTCTTTTTCAAAAACCTGGGTGGTAGAAATTTTCCGTGCTATTTCTTCATAAAGTTCAATATTTTTCCAAGCATCTTCTACAAAACCAACCATCGATTTGTACAAATCCAAAATATCGGAAATGCTGGTATCCACGGCTTGCAATTTCTGACTTGTAGCATCGGATCGTTCAAGTAAAACAGACCAAGTACTTAGCATAAATGCACTTTCTAGTCGTTCCATATTATTCCGAAGGCTTGTAGTTTTATTTCGAACTATTGCTTTTTCGTTGGGTTTTTCTTCAAAAGCTAATAAAGCATTTAATATTTCGTTCCAAAATTCAACCAGAACAGAAACCGCATCGGCACGTGCAGAACAACGAGTTGTAGACAATGATTTTAGTTTGATTTTGAATGAGCAAAATGCTGCAAAACAGACCACCCTTCTGTCTAATCTGAAAATAAATTATACAACTCCTGGACCAATTCAAACAACTTACTTCTGTACAACTTTCTGCAGCATGTGTACCAAACAAATTCTACGAATGTGCAGTGCATGGTGCGTACTCTGCGAGAGGATTGTTGTTTCTTATTCTTATGCACATAAAAACGTTAGTTCGTTGCATTTGGAAAACTTATTTCATTCATTATTTAATTATAATTCTGAGCAACTTACTTGTCGAAGGGAATAAAATATCAATTTTTGGCGTTTTCTTGTTTTTGCGCCTTTTCAGTTGCTTGCTTTCTACATTGAGCACCACTTTTACGCCCATCCATTTTCAATTTTTATACGAAAAATGAATAAGTTGTTGTGGACGCGCCAAATTTTAGCTCTCTTCTACTACTACTCCTCGGCGCTACAGTCCATGTAGGACCTTGGCCTCTCCAACAATCGTTGCCCAATCCTCACGATCTTCTGTACGTTTCCTCCATCTTCTTACTCCCATCTTGAGTAAGTCGTCCTCCACGTCATCCAACCATCGTTTCCTAGGTCTTCCTTTGCATCTTCATCCACCTGGATTTCCTCTATAGGTCTTTTTAACCACTCTATCACCTGCCATTCTCTCCACATGTCCCAGCCATCTTAGCCTATTAATCTTTTCTTCCGAAACAATATGAGGATGCCCATATAATTCCTCCAATTCTTTGTTTTCCCGTATTCTCCATCTTCCTGCCTCATTCACTGCTCCATAAATCTTCCTCAGTATTTTCTTTTCAAAATCTCCTCTTCTGCCACAGTCATAGTCCATGTTTCCGAGCCGTACATTACCACTGGTCTTATAACTGTTCGGTACACTGTCACCTTTGATGTTCTACTGAGGATGCGCGCTTTGAGGATTTTTATCAGTGCCCAATAAGCTCTATTACCGGCTGCAATTCTTGCTTTTATTTCCTCTCTTGTACTATTATCTTCAGTAACCAGTACTCCCAAATACTTGAAACTTTTACACCTCTCAAAATTCACTACATTTAGGTTTATAAATAAATTTATATATTTATCTTTCTCCAAAATATTTATCCCAGATAATAATAAATATTGAGTTTTGTTGTAGTTCACTCGTAATCCTACTTCTTCTGATTCTTTTTCTAACCGTCCCAACCCTTTTTCAAGATCTTTCAGTCTTCGTGACAGCATACCTACATCATCAGCATACGCTAGATTTTGGCTCATACGGTTTAACAGCGTGCCTCCTGGATTGCTGATATCTATCTTCCTCATTGCTCTCTCTAGTACTACATTGAACAGCAGCGTGGACAGTACATCTCCCTGTCATAAGCCTTGGTTTACCTCAAAAACTTTTGAGAGTCTTCCTTAAACTTTAACACGACATTTTGTGCCAGTAAGAGTCATTTGCATCAATCTGATTAGTTTGGGTGGGAATCCCATGTCCATGAAGGTCTGATAAAAAGTTTTCCTTTTTACACTATCATTAGCCTGTTTGAAATCCACATATAGTTGGTGGACATCCACATTATATTCGTAACACTTTTCCATTATTTGGCTTATTGTGAAGATATGGTCCGTCGTCGATCTACCCTGTCGGAATCCACACTGGTATTCTCCAAGTCTCTCTTCAACAAGAGGTGTAAGTCTCATAGCCATTACCTTCGCTAGGATTATATAGACCACACTAAGCAGTGCTATGCCACGATAATGTTCACACTTTGCTTTATCTTTCTTCTTATGGATTGGGCAAATAATGGCCGTGTTCCACTGTTCTAGCATCACCTCCTTCTCCCATATCTCCACAATCATCTGGTGTACCAGCTTTTCCAAACGTTCCCCACCACACTTAATCATCTCTGCCGAAATATTATCACCCCCTGGGGCTTTGTTATTCCTCAAGCTTTTAATTGCCAAACTAACCTCCTCCAGCGTCGGCACGGGTACTGGCATTGCATCAGTGTTATCCTTGCACCATGGTTGGTTATTCTCTTGACCCTCCTGTTCTAGCAATACCGTCTCTGCAGTAGCATTGAGCAGCTCGCTGAAATATTCAGCCCATGGATCTAAAATCTGTTCTTCTCCTCCTATGAAATTTCCTTCTTTATCTCTGCAGAAAACTGCTCGGGGTTGAAAGCCCTTCTTCACTTCCTGTATTCGTTTATAGTACTTTCTTACTTCTTGATTATTGTATTCTTCTTCTAACTCTTCAATCCATTTCTTCTCTGATTCCCGTTTCTTTCTTCTACAAATTCTATCTGCCTCTTTCCTTTTCTTTTTATGTTCTTCTGTATTGTTTCTCATTGGTCTACCTATCATTTTCTCCCTTGCAGCATTCCTCTCCATTATAGCTATTTTACATTCTTCATCGAACCAGATTTGTCTTTTAATCCTTTCTTCTGTCCCCAGTACTTCTTCTGCAGCTTCGTGTAGTGCGTCCCTCAGTATACTCCATTTTCCTTCTACTCCCTCTAAATCCCAATTTTGTTTAGTCTCCAACTTCTTCCGTAAATGTGTTTCATATTGTTCGGCAGTTTCCTATTCTTTTAGTTTTAAGACATTATACCTTCTAGGATCTTTCCTCATCTTTCCAGATCTGTACACTGCTATATGCTGTCTATATTTTACCCTTACCATGAAATGGTCAGAGTCACAATCCGCTCCTCTACAACTATCATCTTCGAGTATATCAGATGCGTGTCTTCTATCAATTACCACATGGTCAATTTGGTTGAATGTGGTTCCATCTGGTGAGCACCACGTTACTTTCCTTATATTCTTTCTCTGATGCCATGTACTTTTCAGAATCATTTCATTTCCCATGGCAAAGTCGATGAGTCTCTGTCCATTATTATTTGATACCTCATGCAGTCTTTCCTTTCCTACCTTCTCTCTAAATGCTTCTTCTTTTCCCACCTTCGCATTGAAATCACCTAACACGATTTTTACATCTTGCCTTGCTATACCCTCGAGTTCCTGTTCAAGCTGACTGTAGAACGTGTCTTTCACCTCATCCTCATCCTCTTCTGTGGGGGCATATACACGTATAAAGGTGATATTAAAGAATCGTGCCTTCATTCTCAAAGTACATATCCTTTCATTTACAGGCTTAAAATTCAGTACTGCTGTTTTATATCTATTATCCACGAGGAAACCTGTGCCACCTATTATTCCACTGTCGCCTCCACTATAGATTATTGTATGGTTATGACTTCTCAATATACCATATCCTCTCCATTTGATCTCTTGGATCGATGCCACTCCTATACTATATTTCTCCATCTCTTCCTTAAGGCCCTTCAACGCTCCAGGTTTGTTCAATGTTCTCACTTTCCAGGTTACTATGTACATATTATTTTTCCGTTTACATTTTCCTTTTCCTTGCATAGGTCGTTTATCATTATCATCAGTCCGGCTATTATTGTATTGGAGTTTCATAACAGACTATTTTTTTCGATATGGGGTTGTTAGCCCCATGATCAACCACCAACCTGGAGGACCAGTGTATCCCTCTTTGTCTGACCCATCACCTTTGACCTGTCCGGCATGGGAGGCCCTACCAGGAACTCACGCTCCCGCCGGCATAGCTCGCAGGATCATTTGGGCTCTCAAGCCCCCACATCACGACAAGACGAGGATACCATCGTGAGGGTTTAGCTCTCTTATAATTCGAATTATAGACAGTTAACTGTAGTTCTATGATGTGCAATCTGTTAGATAAATTGACAAAAGAGATCAACATCAGAAAGTCGTCAAGAGTCTCGCAAGAAAGAAGGTGAATAATGGTTTATAAGCAGGAAACAAAGACCAGTCTTCACAAAGAATTTGGTGAGGTCAGATAGACTAAACTCCAGCAATTAACAACTCGAACACTTGCAGAAAAATTTCTGTGAATGCCCTCGCACACAAGACGCACACATAGCAGTCCAGCTTCGTATGAAACATAACCGTACCGGACTGAACCCAGTCCTCTGTTACAAACGTAACAAGGCTTTTCTAAGCCTCACCGAAGTAAATCCACACTGGATGGAGACTAATCACCTGTTTCATCAAAAATTCTGCCCCTCCTCTCTCACCGAGAATGCAGGAAAGGACCCTGCAGAGCTCTGCAGAAAATGCAAACGCAGAACAGAAGATGATGGGGACTCAGGTACAAGCGAGGCATGCGAAAGAAGGGAAAATAAGAAATGTGCGGGTCCGACGCAAGGCGAACTAGACACGCTTACGAGGGCTAACTGCAGACTCACGTGAATATGCAAAGAATGCAAACCAATGCTGTGGAAAGCAGCCTATTGAGCTCTATAGAATCCATTCAATCATCCATAGAGCAAATGAAATAGAACATGGAATCCACCCTCATAGAAAGAGTACAAGAAGCGGTACCTGTAGCCAGGGAGATGTGAAAAACCTCTCTCCCCCCGGCAAGAACCAAAAAAACAGCAGCCACAATAAGCCGGACGACCATAGAAAACAGGAGCCTTCCATGCAGACACACAACAAAAAAATTAGCAAAGCTACCACGATAAAGTCATCAGCCACACAAAACATGGTAGAGGTACCAGCCACGCAAAACAACCAGAGCGCCCCCCCCAAGCGTCTCCATCTAAACGAGGCTTCGACCACCAACGCGCAGTACACAGAGACGAAAACAGAAGACCCACTATTTGTCAATCGTATAATATGTCACATGGGTGGTATTGGATTGTCTCTAAGGGGCGCTCATTACTCTTGTAGATGCATTAACATATTCAGATTTCAAATTTTTATTTTTTAAATAAAATACATCTTTCTTTTTCTTCTTAATTAAAAAATATTTAGTCAAAATTTGCCGCCCCCTAAAATATGCCGCCTATACAGCCTATACAGTACGTAAATCCGCCCCTGAGTATGATGCACCTACTTTGGGGGCATAATTTAACTGTATTACCTGTACTGGATGGGTAAACGTTCAAGCATGTGGCTCAGATAAGATTAGGGAAATAAAACCAATTGATATCAGGTACCCAACTTTACTGTTCAACATGATTGTAGCGTTTTGTTTTCTTTGCGTATGCGAAAGTTATGGGATGAGGCAGTTCATTTCATTTAATTTTCACTGGTATTCTAGTGGATAAAATTCACGTTTATTACGGTCGCACATTATTGAATTTGATTCAAACCACTAAAATCTACGTAGCTATAAAACTTTATGATAAGTCAGAGTCTCCAATAACTTCCCATTTCTATTGTGAAATTATATATCTATATATTGTGTGATGATGGAAGAGTTAGCGGAGTTTAAGAAGGTGTTTGAGGAATTTAGTAAAAAGCTGGGTGAGTTATCCAGTAGTCAAGGGAGTGTGGAGCAACTGCCCAAATAATCTCAAGGTAAGATGAAAGAGGCATTAGGGCAGTATTTGAGTGAGAATGAGCGTAAGTTGAACTCTAATTTGACAGGACTAGAGAAACACTTAACAACTATAGAGGATGGAGTAAAACACAAAGCGATAGATTAACAACACAACTGAATGATAATTTAGAAACACAACTAAACAATAGATTAAAGGATTTGGAACAAGATTTAGGAACACAACTAAATGATAGCTTAGGAGCCCAACTAAAAGATAAATTAAAAGGTTTAGGAAAGGATTTGGGAACCCAGTTGAACGACAAGCTGAAAGGTTTAGAAAAGGATTTAGGAATACAAATGAATGATAAGCTGAAAGTTTTAGAACAAGGTTTAGGAACACAACTAAACATTAGCTTAGGGGCACAACTTACCGATAAATTGAAAGGTATGGAAAAGCAAATAGATAATAAATTGAGATGATTAAAATAAGAGTTAGCGAAAAATCATGAAGAAGCTGAAAAACGCCTAGATGATATGGGACAGGAAATAATGAGAACCAATGCTGAAGAGGTTATTCTAAAAGACCATATCAAAACAAACAGGGACAATATGGATGAACAATTAAAGGCGTTCAAAGATTCAGTACAGGACGACATTAACAAAAATACAGAAACATTGTCAGCCAACATGGAGAGCAGTACCTTAACAGTCAAGCAGGGATTAGAAAGCGTTAGGATTTAGAAGATTGATTGATTTGATTTTATTTTTACGGCTACACTTAGAGCTTAAGAGTTCCTTTACAGTAGCGCCCTACATAAAATAAGATGAAGGCTTATAAAAATAAATATTTCACTTACATTCACAATATAAATAATCATAGTCTAACAATTATAGTAACAAAAAGATAGTAACAATACAATAATAATAATACTAATGATAATGGAAAAATTATATACAAAAGAGTGAGAGTGCATACAGACTATCAGCCCGAAAAACAAACACCATATACTGTACAAGAAGAGCTATTGAAGTAGACAGGTTGTCAGCTATTGTCCTTGTGTTATAATTGAACTTAAAGAAAAGTATTTTAACATAGTACAGTAATCAAATGTGAGCGGTATACTGCTCCAAGAAGCAGGATGAAAGATGTCTTTTGAAAGATGCAGTGCTTGCAATGTTGACGAACTTATATAAATCGAAGGTGTTGAAGAGGCGTGAGGCGGTGCAAACAAAAGATTTATTGAACTTCATGGTTCGGTGTATAGGAATCTGGAGTGTTAATTTTGTGTATCTATTTTCTCGATTATGAACAGAATGCGTTGGTGTAAAGGCATTGTAGAGATATAACGGGGTCTTGGTATGTAATATTTTATGTGTCAGAATGGCAACTGATAACTGCCTGCGCTCGTGGAGTTTCAGCCATTTCAGCTGCACGTAGTAAGGTGTGATATGTTCATCTCGCCTTACATCCAGAATGTACCGAACACATGCATTCTGGACTCTTGGTAATTTGATGTTCTGTGTTTCTGGCAAATAATTGTATACAGCAGAGCCATAATCAATGATTGGAAAAATTAGAGTTTGGACGAAGAGCTTACGTATGTTAGGAGGGGTGTAAGAAACAGTTCCTTTCAGGAGGTGCATATTTGATACAACCTTCCTTACCACATTAGACGCATGCTCTGCCCACGACAGTGGTCTATCAAATATCACTCCGAGATTATTGACAGTGTTGCTATATTTAATATTATTATCGAGTATCTTGATTGGTGGTAGTGAATTAAAATCTAGTGAATTTAGAAGTTTTGTATATCCAATGGATATAAGTTGTGTTTTAGATAAGTTCAAGTTAAGATTATGATTTAGGGCCCATTCACAAAGCCTGCCAATGTCTTCATTAAACAGATTTATACGATCACATGCAGTGTTAGGCGTGAGGTGAAAATAGGCTTGGAGGTCATCATCGTATATATGAACAGAACTATTTCGGAGTTCATTAGAAACATCGTTTATATATATCGAGAAGCATAGTGGACCTAAGCCAGATAACTGAGGTAGTCCACTTTCTACCGATTTCCATTCTGAGGAGGAGCCATCCGCGAGGACCACTCTCTGTGTACGCATGGAAATGTAGGATTTGAACCAGGAAAGATCACTCTGAGAGAAGCCAAAAGATTTCAGCTTTGCAAGAAGCATATTGTGATTCACACAGTCAAAAGCCTTACTGAAATCGAAAAGACATAGGATTGTAAGCTGACGCTTGTCCATAGCTGAGCGTATATCATCGCTGACCTTTAACAATGCAGTGGTGGTACTATGACCCTTTTTAAACCCAGATTGGTAAGGATTGAAGACATTAAATTTAGTTAGGTATTCACATACTTGTCCATGAACTATTTTCTCAAGCGCTTTACTAAGGCCACAAAGGATATTTATTGGTCTAAAGTCACTACAGCTAGTGGGGTTTTTATTTTTTGGTACTGGACGTGTGTTAGCACACTTCCAAAGAGACGGGTATACTCCACTTTGTAGAGAGAAATTAAATAGATGGATAATTGGGGGTAGAAATACTTCAAAACAGTTAGAAATAAGAGAAATTGGGATGCTATCAGGGCCTCTTGCTTTTATACGAATTGATTTGATGGCTTTCACAATCTGATATCGGTAAACATACATAAAGAAAAAAAATTCATGGATGGGTATTTCATGACGGTCTCTGATACTCTTAATACATCACCAATTGAGGCAATATTTGAGTAATGTTCATTTAATTGTGATGCAGAGACAGGCATCTCAACATCAGTGACTGAACTGGCACCAACTCCCAATGATTTTGCAGCACGCCATCTGGCGGAGGTGGTTTTGCAGTCACTGAAGAGGTTGTACATATATTTCACTTTTGTGTTCCTGATTGTTTGTTTTGTCTTATTACGCAGAATTCTGTACTCTTCATAGTCAATGGTAAGTTTAGATTTAATAAATGTTCTACGTGCTTTATCACGTTTCTTTAAAAGCGTTTTGATTTCTTTACTGATCCACGGAGCAGAGTTATGTTTTATATTCACTTTCTTTTGCGGTGCATGCATATCGTAGAGTTTATTTACACAATCATTAAATCGAGTCACTTTCTCATCTATGTCAGTGGATTGGTAGAAATTCTGACAAGGGAGTAATTCTGCATCCATTTTAAAATCATTTAAATTAAATTTGCTGAAGTCACGTACAAAGATTGATTTTGGTCGAAATTTTGGGGTAGATTGAGAAAACACTGCATACAGAAGATCATGGGCTGAGAATCCAGCAACTGGTTCTTGTCCGTAGTCAACAACGAGGTCTTTACAGTTTGAAGAGATAATATCGAGAGAGCTGTCACAAGTATCTGTGTGAAATGTAGTATCGAATGGTAAACATTCAACATTACAGGAAGAGAGCACATCACATACCTGGTCAGTTTCAAAAGCTCCACTACCAAACCGAGCATTAACGTCCCCAACAATAAAAACATATTTATAATCAAGGATGAACCTGTACATGTCATTCAGAACAATATCTAGGTAGCCAGCTTTCGGTGGACGGTAGACACAAGCAAAGATAATTTTAGTTACGGTAAGAGAAATGTCAAGTATAATGTATTCAGGCCTCTTATTATATTCACCAGGAGACTGACTTAGCACGCTATACTTTATGTTATCCCTAAGGTAAACTGCAACACCACCTCCACCGACTTTTAATCTGTCATTTCTAATGACTTTATAGCCAGTGAGAGAGACAGCAGCATCTGGAATTGAGGGCTTGCAAAAGGACTTACTTACTGCAATTATGTCAAAAGACGAACCACCAAAGACGTGACAAAATTCGGAATAGTGAGAGGAGTCAACCAATGATTGAGCATTGATATGAGCAATTTTTAGGCAGTTTGTGTTTTTCAGACTGATAGCGGAAAGTATGTCTGATAGACTATGGTCAGATGCTACCATAGGTACAAGTTAAAAAGATCTTGTAAAGTAGTGAAAGGCATTGCCTAGTCACTAAGAAGAGAAATTAGTACAGTGACCATTATATGTCGTCATTCATAATCTATAATAGCACAAACTACAACACAATTTAGAAGCTAACGAAAAAGTTAAGTTATGACAGATGGCACATAAATATATGAGTTAAATAATTACACAGTTAAACACACTGCAAACTTCAGTAACATTTTGGAATTACACAATCATGTCATCAGATCTGGCTAGAATTGAGCTAGGCATAGTTTTAAGTCACTTGTCACTCACCAACCATCACACCCTGAAAATGCCATTAAGGTTTCATATCTCAAGACATAGTGTACGTTATAGCTATATAGACATTTAATTTAACATTTGTGATAGGTTGAAAAAAAAAACGGATATAATGAAATTAAAGTTGAATGTGGTTTAAACAGGCCTGCTAGTCTCCAGCTTGTACCCTATATAGGCCTACTTACAGAACATAAAATGTATTCATATTGCATGATCCAAGGTTAGACAGGAAATGCTAATCTGAACACATAACAGTGATGGTTTCAGGTGATAGCTGAAGAACAATTATTTATAAGAATTACCATCCATTGGGGTTAATCTCACTAAATGTCTGTCATCGGAGAGAGAGCTAGCAGCCATTAAATCAACTGTGAACTGGGTTATTTTTGGTTTGCCTGATCTGTATGACAATATCTATGTCATGCAGTAGCCTATAGCTCACACTCACCATTAACAGTAATAACCTGGGTAGGAGAAGGAAGATAGGTCTGGGCTGGGAGCGAAAGGTGAAAGCAAGTAAGTCTGATTTTACTGTGTAAAGACGTAAGTAATTTTTAAAGCTGATTGATTGTTTAGAGAGGCTTGGTACTGGTAGGTTACCTAAGAGAGAAGCTTAATATTTAGAAAAATTCATTTTGCCACCCCGTTCAATAAGGGAAGGAAGCTTGGAACTAATAGCAAGCAGTATAGTTCAGTATTGGTGTATATTTGGTAAAGGCAGAGAGAGAGAGGAAAACATGAACGCAGAAGTTACGGTACTGAAGGAAAGTATTAAAGAAGTGCAACATAAACTAGACAAAGCACATAAAGAAACTGATAGTTGGAAGGAAGAATGGTCAAAAAGGATGGGTGGTATAACAGGGCAGATGAAAGAATTTACCGTAGAAAATGAAAGAAGGGTCGAAGGCATTCGCGATCAAATGCAAGGGTTGAAACAAAATTTGAACCACGAAATTCAAGCGCAAGTAGTCATCGCTTCTACATCTATCGAAGATAAGATCAATATCATAAAAGGGGCACAGTTAGAGAGGATTACCAAATGGGAAGGGAGGCTTCTCAGTGCAAATACTCAAAGCAAAAATAAGGAACCGTGTCCTATGACAGAAAATAAGGAACCTAGTCCTATAACAGAAAATGAGGAACTGAGTCCTATAACAGAGGATAAGGAACCGAGTCCCATAAGCGAGAATAAGAGATTGAGTCCTATGGGTATGTATACTACCCCATTCACTTATCATTCGACACCTTCAGTTGCTATTATTAGGAGCCAAGATCATAAACCAAGACCTTTCGCGGGAGTGGGAGCTGTTACCCCGATAGATTTCATACGCGATCTTAGGGAATTTCTGGATGAACAAAGAATTCCTGAAGAACGTGAACTAAGAGTTATAGAACGTGCGCTCGAAGGACAAGCACTAAATTGGATGAGAGCATTCAGAAACTCATTCAAGGGATATGACAATTTTGCGAGAGCATTCATGAAACGACTTTGGAATTCAGACGATCAACAGAGTATCACAGCGGAGCTTTACACTAGAAAATATGATATAACGAGACCAACGCAGTACGCGGGCTATTATGCTACGCAGATAGCAAAATTGCAATTTTTGGAACCGCCAATGCATGAAGAGCACCTCGTGCAGGCATTAATTCATCAATATCCTGTTGAAGTCCAGAGAGTATTAATTGCATTATTAATTGCATTATTACACTCCAAGTATGCGATGAAATACTGAGGGGATTAGACCACATCAGCGCGCTTAAGGATCCTCGAATTGATAAATCAGAACCAAGAGACGTATGTATGTATGTATGTATGTATTCTTTATTGTCAGACAGATAGAACCCACTAGTGACAATATAATAATTAACAATAAAATGTACAAGTTTAAACAAAACAATAACAGCAAACACGAACAAAAAATACAAATACACTAGTCTATTATAAATCAACAACCACAACCATACAGACACGCACTCAAACATCCGATCTCAAGCATTCATTCATACAATCCCCATGTACAAGAAACATTGAAATAATTACAGAAAAAAACAAAACTATCTACTGTAAACGGAAAAAGGCAAAAACATAATATGAAAGATAGAAGAAAAAATCGAAAACTGGGAAAAAAGTAATATAAGAGTGACATTCGAGGATCTAGAAAAAAAAACATTACTTCAGTCGCTCGTACTGTCCCCGATAATCCGGAGAGTAGGCTGTCAGAAATCCGCCCCTTCAATCGGATTGCCAATAATCAATCGCACCAGCACAGCTACATCAATGAAAATGGCACTGACAGATACTACCGAGATTAGAGCGCAGTAGTAAACAAGAAATTATTGTGGAACACACCAAAATATACGGGGTTCATACTTACCTTTTACTTACCTATTCAATTTAATCTTGGGTCTGGCTTTTCAACAGGATCACTTAATAGTACGCCCTCACAATAACCTCCACCACGATATTTAAAATGAACCAAAACGGAAACAAGAAAATTTAAACTGTACAATAATTTATTTCACATAAAGAAAATAATTTATCAAAATTTAACAACAAAATATACGTGGCAATCAGAAGCCATTGTCAATGCAACATGTCCTCCTGTAGGACTTGTAGACTTTACATACAAAATTTCAGCTTTCTCTAGCTCAAAAGAACGTAATAATAATAACAATGCACTTTGGAATGGATAAGGGAGTTGGGACGAGACATATAGCATTTGTTTCCTTGTTTAAGAACTGCACATTTTATTTATAACCGCAAGGCTGCTATGTAGATGACCTTGGCCTCTATCATACAGTTATCTGGCCACCTGCGATACACCCTGCACCATGTCGCATGCTTGCATCGTCAAATGGACCCACCTGTCCAACCAATGTTAGCATATGCTAGTTACCTCAGAGCCTAGCTTCTTTTCAAAACACTTTAAATGTTCACGTCTCAACTCAAATATTATCACGCAAATCTTTTAAATGCTCCGTTCAAATATCAATGGATTACTCTAATAATCTCAAATCTTGTTTAATTGTATATTCCAATTGCTGAACTAGCGTTGTTTAGAGTATAATAACGAAAACGCTTAATGTTTATAACAAAAAGTTCATTAATTATTTATGACATTTTTAAATTGTTTATAACATTGTCAAACGACAATTGAAAAATTTATACACGCCTCTATTAATCCCGTTCGTTTCAAATTATTATTAAAGATATTTACATAGTTATTTACATTATTTATATTATTTATATTATTTATATTAGAAATACATTAAACCACACGTTTATCCGGTTGATAATTACTTAAATCGTGGTGATATAATCGACCAATGAAGGTTAGTTATATTAAATTTTAGATTCAGGTTTAATAAGATTTAATAATTATTATTATTTGTGACGGTAACCTCCATTCAAAATCGTTATCTCAAATTATTTAAACACTCTTGTTAATTTTAACAGTAACTTCACATGATTAATTTTCAAAGGACCTGAACAATACATTCAGCGGAAAAATACCTCGCTCAAAACGCACAAAATTGCACCAAAATTGGTCCATAATTCATCATATATCTCATTATATATGGCATCAAAATCTTCCACAATACATACAAAAAACCTCCACTTACAAATTCATCAACATCATCAATATTACTGTGGGTACCTCCTTCACTTATTCAAGGGCATTATTCATCAGCGACTTTTACACGTCCACTGAACTAACGATTATACATCCATAGTTCCTCTTTAAAAATTCTTATATTCATCAATTGCATCAAAAACTGTTATTATATTTAACCTTCGTGGGTTTCATTCATGAATCGATATGAAGTAAAAATTTGCCAATCACAAATAAATTTAATAGCAAATACGATTAGACACGCCTCCCTGGTCTATCAAAATTGAGATTAATATCATCAAAGTATCGCAGTATAAAAATACTATCTTCAATCAAAGTTCATCTAAACTGCATAAATAATCGAATAGAACACAATTAAACTGAGGAATGCAAACATTATTGTTCCAATCTAGAATTGAGAAAAACTCCTATCAAATGTTCATTACTATAGTGTACTCAATAAATCGTACTCAAGAGTTTAGTGCTTTTCAGTCGGTCAACACGAATGTACCCAAAAGAGATGGGTTATGCCCTAATCCTGAAATAAATTACATGAGATTAATAAAACGCTAGGATGACCAGTTTCGATCGTCAAGCGATCATCATCAGATCCAATACACTTAGGCTATAAAAACTATGTTTGAAATACAGGTGAAAATATTTACAATATGTACAATTATTTAGTTGCAGTATTGGTACTGCAACTGTCAGTGTATGCTAAATGCAGTATATATGTTAGGTGAACTGCTAAATGGTGATAGCTATCCGGAGATTGTACTTTAGAGAGATTATATGGTTGTAAACTATGGTTAAACTATAAAATTTTAGGCTAACTACTTATCTGATTGTCTTCCGTACTACAGCTATTCGCAGTTTTCGTGCTCACTTGAACTCGCTGTGCGGTCGACTGCGGTGGTTATCTTAACGACTGGTTTTTCCCTGCCTTCCCCCCTGTCCCTACGTGCTGTGGGGAGTGATCGCGATGTGTTTATGTGAGGTGTTGCCAACCTAGATAAGATGTATGTTATTGAATGAGGTGGATCTACAACTATTAAAGACCGTGGATTAGTCCTCGCCACGCGTGGAGCATAACCCATTCGAACTAAGCGTTGACGGTCTTATGAGGACGTCCCGGCACCTTTAATACTGCCTCTAATATGGGCCTTGGTTTGTTGCAGAAGAAAAGTACATCGTACACCAGATCCAGATAACATTTACCTATTAAAAAACCCCTAATTTCCCACCTTTTTTTTATCTAGCTTGGCTGTGTCGCTAAATTGTGTTTTGTTTCCGACAGGGTGTGTTTTTTAGTAGCGTGAATAGGGGTGAGCACTCCATGAACGAGTGTTCATTTAGATTGTTGGGATTGTTTCGTTTGGCTAGGTGTATCTCGATTGCTTCCTTTATGTCAAGAGCTCTGCCTTTCGATTCGTGATGGATTATTTTAAGGTCCGACTCTATGTTGGTAAAGCTATGCCCTGCGTCACACATATGTTCGCACACGGCTGAATGTGTTCCGTATCTTATCGCATTTCTATGTTCATTATAACGTGTGTCTACTCGCCTTCCACTCTGCCCGATGTAATTAGCTTGACAATCGGTGTCTTGGCACGTTATAGAATATACCCCTGAC
This sequence comes from Meconema thalassinum, assembly GCA_946902985.2. Classification (NCBI taxonomy): domain Eukaryota; kingdom Metazoa; phylum Arthropoda; class Insecta; order Orthoptera; family Tettigoniidae; genus Meconema; species Meconema thalassinum. Next base: position 1,519,187,001 of record OX336389.2, on the reverse strand, counting down.
CTTGAATACGGGTCACGTTTATTTAGATTACTATTTAGGAGGTGCCTAGCGGTTGTGTTTTTCGTCGTGAAAGCTATCTTTATGCCTTGCTTTTTGAATAGGTTAGTGATTTTATATGTATTCGCATTCACATAGTTGAAACGCGCCAATTTTTTTTTTTAAGATAACCACCGCAGTCGACCGCACAGCGAGTTCAAGTGAGCACGAAAACTGCGAATAGCTGTAGTACGGAAGACAATCAGATAAGTAGTTAGCCTAAAATTTTATAGTTTAACCATAGTTTACAACCATATAATCTCTCTAAAGTACAATCTCCGGATAGCTATCACCATTTAGCAGTTCACCTAACATATATACTGCATTTAGCATACACTGACAGTTGCAGTACCAATACTGCAACTAAATAATTGTACATATTGTAAATATTTTCACCTGTATTTCAAACATAGATTTTATAGCCTAAGTGTATTGGATCTGATGATGATCGCTTGACGATCGAAACTGGTCATCCTAGTGTTTTATTAATCTCATGTAATTTATTTCAGGATTAGGGCATAACCCATCTCTTTTGGGTACATTCGTGTTGACCGACTGAAAAGCACTAAACTCTTGTTTACTAAGGCAACACTGAAAATATGGCTTCAAACACCACAAATCGTAATCAAAGTTCATATTTCATAAAATTGTCTATAATGCAATGGTATTTCAGAACTGACGATAAATGTCTATGTTGCAATCATGTTCATAAAACGACTAGTATTTCTAAGATCGTCGATAAAGTAGAAGATTTTAACGCTCTAAAATCTTTTAATCATTCTTCTTTCTTGAGGATGACAGAAAATTGGTCAAAGTAATTTACTGAATAGGATTACTTTAATAAAATGACACGCTGTCTGAATTCAAATTTGCCATGGAAAATCGCTTACTTTACAGTCAAATCGTGACTACAAAAATATGCAAATTACTGAAAGAATATATTTTTATCAGTCTCAACTGATCCAAAATTATTTAAATATGCCAATGACATAACAATGTCTCAGTAAATCGTAGAAAAAAAGGCATAAATCAGCAAAGTGAACAGAGATATCAAGCAAGAATATGGGGCAAAATATATGGGACAGAAAATATGGGAAAAATGGTTGCTCAGATATCGCTAAAAGGCTCAAATAAAACAAAAAACGTTCACGACTACCTTATCTGTTGATTGAAGTTCTAGAGGAAAATTTCCAAAGAAGACTGCTGTTGGTTCCATTTCACCACCGTAAAGATGTGCTCCGACCTCGAACCTGGAACCTGCGCCCTCGGAGAATAGAACTGCTTCCTCCTCCGGAAATTGCACTGCTCCGTGTAGACGATAGACATCCTTCTGGCAAAACTCTTCTTTGTGAGCCGGGTCCACCCTGGCCTCTCTTGAAAATTCCCTGAAGTTCTGGTAGAAATTCGCCATGAAGTTTATTGCAATTATTTCCGCAGAAATGTTCATAATTGTGGAGTATGAAGATATTTCCACTGCCATTTGATGTAATTCAGCGATGGATTACGATGCATGAGTGTAGTTGGATGTTCACTACATGCTCGCTTTTGTAGAATGACGATTAACGAAGTTCCATGCTGCTATTTCACTCCATTGATGTAAGTCCCAATTGCATTAAAGTTTTAGTCTTCCATCTCCACTTCCGTTATAATAATAGTCGAAAGTACTGCCAGATTATATTGTTCCATTGTAGAATGTAGCGTTGTATCACCAAATGTAATCTTCAGTATCACGGTTGCAATACATGTGTCAGCCGTAGCGTAGAATATGGTATTATAAAAGTGCTTCTCAGGTGTCGAGAAAATCACTTTTGTCTGTAGTCTTAAAAAGTCTTAAAATGCGAATATCTTCCAAAGTATACTCGTGAAAATGTTCAACTTTCTTACACGCCTCAATATTGTAATGCACACTTGAATTAGCATAAATGCAGTAGCTAACTCTTGATAGATAATCTTGTAGACTCGTTTATGTGTGCGCTCCAACTTCGCCTAGTTTTAGTAACCGTAAAATTGTACTGCTGCACGCTCCGTGCTTGTTCGATGCTGTGGGCTCTACCACACGTGCTAATGACGACTTGCATCACTGAATAACTCGAAGTCTGACAATATGAGAATCAGAAAAATGAACCATGAGAGATGAGAGACTCCTCTCTGCTGTGCAAGGCCTTTTATCAACTTCTTAAGGGGCGTATCCATCCATTCCATAGCTTGTTCCTCCGTCATTGCTAGAAGTTCTAACTTTGGCTGTACTTGACGGATTTTCAAATTTCAAAAACTCATAATTAATTTCTTCGAGCCTCCGTGGCTCAGGCGGCAGCACGCCGGCCTCTCACCGCTGGACCCGTGGTTCAAATCCCGGTCACTCCATGTGAGATCCGTGCTGGACAGAACGGAGGCAGACAGGTTTTTCTCCGGGTACTCCGGTTTTCCCTGTCACAATTTCATTCCAGCAACACTCTCCACTATCATTTCATTTCATCTGTCATTCATTTAATCATTGCCCCAGAGGAATGCGTCAGGCTTCGGCAGCCGGCACAGTTCATATCCTCGCCGCTAGATTGGGGGCTTCATTCATTCCATTCCTGACCCGGTCGGAGACTGGAAGCAGGCTGTGGATTTTCATTTTCATAATTAATTTCTTCATAATTCCAAATCATTGCCATAACTGAAAATAGATTTCCACAATTCTGCATGCCAAAAGTAATTAAATATGGTAACTTCAGTAATCTCCGTCTCCCTCCAAACTATAATTCATTGGTTCGAGTCTCTCCTCCAATAGCGTAACTTCTTCCTCAGCACAATTCCTTGTTTCCCTGCGACTGCGTCGTAAATCTCAGATCCTTCTCGAACAAACTCATGACGTCACCAAGAATCTCAGCTCATCCAACCTACTTGCATGAAGTCTGCGTCATCCGTGCCTACGTCATGAATATACACGTCACAACTATGACAGCCATAACTTTATTCACATATGCCAATACAGCCACCGTGGTCTCAATATAATTCAATTTACGGGGGCATTCTCCCTTCACCACGTTTTAAAAACAGTTGCAAATTGTTTTTAAACTCTGTTATAAATATCTGAAATCACATGAACACGAAATTGAATTATTATTGGCTTACTCTTGTATGATATTTCCTTTATGTTCCTTAATCATAAATCTCTTCTTCTCTGGGTTGTGTGTGGCTAATGCATTCTCTCCTCTCTACTTTCTCTTCTGTCCTGTATTCCTGTTTTCCAAATTCTGCTGGCTTGTAGAAGGACCAGGATCGATCACTACATCCTGTCTTTTCTTCTGGTTTTCAGCTTCCTTCTCTCGTAATTCCTTCAAATACTGCTGACTTTCTTTCTCTCTCTCTTGATACTTGTCCGGTGTCATAACCTGACATTGAGAATTCTGATTCCGATTCTGGTACTGGTTATTTTTGTTTTAGTTCCTATTGTACCCATTGTTATTATAGTAACTACCTCTTTCATTATTATAGTTCCCTCTATTGTTATTTCAGCCTCGTCTTTGCTGATATGGACGGTAACCTTGTGATCTGTTGTTGCGAAAATAATTGTTCCTGTGAGGACCTACATTTTCAGTTTTCTCTTCAGCAGGCTTATCAGTTTGCTGAACTTGATCCATGTAGACTGTATTAATGTCTTTGAATTCGTGCCTCTGACCTTTTTGAACCAAATTTGGCATTGGACTCGTGTAGTCAAGCCTTCTCAATAGTTCGTCCATATTGGTCAAATCCCTGATATTTGACGATATAATAAGTCTTCTTACCTCCACAGGCAGCATACGAGAAATAGCATCTATCAACTGCTCTGTCGACAATGGGGGTTGTAAGAATCTCAAGCGCGATAACTGGCTCGTGAAGAAATCAGCGTACCGTGTTGGAAGAGTACCCGAATACTTCCTCGAGTATACCTCAGCTCTTAATGAATTTTGTGCTTCTATTGACCAGAATCGTTTTATCAGTGCCTCTGCAAATTCATCGAAATTACTAAAAGTGTACCGAAATGCTCTGAACCATTCAAGGGGTCCTCCAGCTAGAAATCTTTCTACGATTCACATCTCTCTTTCTCTAGGAATACGAGCTTCAATAAAATAGTCTTTAAGGTTCCTGATATACTCTATCGGTGTTAGACTATCTGTATTACTAAATTTCTGAGGCTTGTCCTCAAAGTTTCGGATGACTGGCACATTTCTTGGATATGAATCCATGTAATTCTTCCCACTATCACGATATTTCCATTCAGGTTCAATATTCCTATACTCTTCTTCTTCCCGGAATCTGAATATACGTTCCTCAGGACTAATATCTCTCTCTTCTGTAGCGAGGTTACATCTTCTCACGTAATTTCTATTATCTTCACAAGTCAATCCTTCTGGATCCTTATCTGTGATTTCCGTGATGACTTTCCTAATCAACTCTTCTTTATACGTTTCCATCATGCTAGCTTCTCCTAGTTTCAAATTCTGAAGTTTGCTCGTAGTTTCATTGACATCAGAGACAACCTTATGAATTTGTTCCTCTAACGCGGTTTTTAATGCTTGCACGTCCTGACCTATTTGAGTTCTATCCTCTACCTGCTTTTCGGATAGCGAATCCATCCTTATATTCAAATCCTTTCTAATTTGAACTACCTCATTATTTATATCTACCTGTGTACTGGCAAGTTTTCGTTCAATTCGCTCCTGAATCTGATTGACATGTTCCCCACTTGACCTGTTCCATTCATCTTTCCGAACCGTTACATTTGCAGTTAACATTTCCGCAATATCTACTTCAATGTCTTCCTTAAGTAAACGATTATGATCTAAGACTTGGGTTCTCATGACCTCTACATCATATTTTAATCCAGCTAAAAAAGCTGTTGTCCTAACAGACTCGTCAACCAATCTAGTTGTTAAAGCACTAATGTTACGAGTACAAAGCGTTTTTGAAGTTTCAATTTCTTCTCTAACCTTATTAACATCAGTTTGAACTTTGGCAATGTCTACAAAAACTGTATTAACTTCTATTTGTATCTTATTGATATCGCTTTGCATATCATTAACATCAGAATGAATATTATTTATGTCTACTTGAACGTTTGACACATCGGTTCGAACATTTCTAATCTCTCTTTGAACTTCTTCTACCTTGTCTTGTACAGTAGCAACATCATTCCTAACAACGATTACTTCTGCTCTAGCACATGAAATATCACCCCGGACATTAGCAACATCAAGATTCAACATAGTAAGGCCTTTCTGGACTGAATCAACTTTTCCCTGTACATTGGAAACATCAGTCTTAACATCTGAGACATCTTTATGGACATTGGATAAATCTACTTTAACATCTGAGACATCCTTGTGAATGTCACCCACGGCATTCTGGATTCCCTGGGTACTGGTCTGTAAACGCGACACATTATTTTCCAAGTTTGCAGAACTGGTCTGAAGAACATTCATATTCTCCTCCATTCGACTAGTATTCCTAGCTTCCATCTCCCTCACACTTTCATTCATGCTATCTTTCAAATTAGCAGACAAATTACTAGCATTCTCCTCCATCATCTGCTTCATACTGTTATTCATGCTAGCTTTCAAACTGTTGGACATCTCCTCCAACATCTTTCTCATACTCTCATCTGCCATCTCAATAATATTTCAATAATAGACTGCGTTAGGGACATACATCAAACAGAGCAAGATAACAACATCTGAGCAACATCCTTCACCATATATAAGTTTGAGCAATTTTCTGTCTTAAATCTAACTTATAATTACCTTATAATTAACATTCCTAGACACTTCATGTTTAAATAAACTCAAGCACATGTTCAAATTTCTTTGGTTCATTTTAAAATATCCTAACACAAATAATTTACATTTACAATCCAAATAGTTTAATTTTATCTTTAATATGACTAAACATGTCATAAGCCGGTCAAATAAAATAAGACTCCAGATCATAGGCGATTTTTCTAAGTTTCCAGCCTATTTAACCTCTCTCAGGTTGTATAAGATCTGATCTTTTCTGAGTGTAATTTTCCTAATACAACACAACATTTAATCCCTATATAATCACACTCTCAAATTCTACAATTGGCCAAGACATCTAACAAAGAATCAACCTCTTTATTTGAGTCTTCACAATCCCATTGACATCGATAACTTGGTAATCCAATGTTATTCGAACACTCCACACGTTGATTGTGCAAATCCTACTGGCGTTCAACCTGGTAATCCAGTTTTGTCGAGCCCCACGAAATTGCGGTGCCAATCCTACTGGCGTTCAACCTGGTAATCCAGTGTTATTCGAACGTGCCCCACGTTGATTGCGCCAATCCTACTGCTACAATGAAAATGGCACTGACAGATACTACCAAGATTAGAGCACAGTAGTTAACAAGAAATTATTGTGGAACACACCAAAATATACGGGGTTCATACTTACCTTTTACTTACCTATTCAATTTAATCTCGGGTCTGGGTTTTCAACTGGATCACTTAATAGTATGCCCTCACAATAACCTCCACCACGATATTTAAAATGAACCAAAACGGAAACAAGAAAATTTAAACTGCACAATAATTTATTTCACATAAAGAAAATAATTTAACAAAATTTAACAACAAAATATACGTGGCAATCAGAAGCCATTGTCAATGCAACATTTCCTCCTGTAGGACTTGTAGACTTTACATACAAAATTTCAGTTTTCTCTAGCTCAAAAGAACGTAATAATAATAAAAATGCACTTTGGAATGGATAAGGGAGTTGGGACGAGACATATAGCATTTGTTTCCTTGTTTAAGAACTGCACATTTTATTTATAACCGCAAGGCTGCTATGTAGATGACCTTGGCCTCTATCATACAGTTATCTGGCCACCTGCGATACACCCTGCACCATGTCGCATGCTTGCATCGTCAAATGGACCCACCTGTCCAACCAATGTTAGCATATGCTAGTTACCTCAGAGCCTAGCTTCTTTTCAAAACACTTTAAATGTTCACGTCTCAACTCAAATATTATCACGCAAATCTTTTAAATGCTCCGTTCAAATATCAATGGATTACTCTAATAATCTCAAATCTTGTTTAATTGTATATTCCAATTGCTGAACTAGCGTTGTTTAGAGTATAATAACGAAAACGCTTAATGTTTATAACAAAAAGTTCATTAATTATTTATGACATTTTTAAATTGTTTATAACATTGTCAAACGACAATTGAAAAATTTATACACGCCTCTATTAATCCCGTTCGTTTCAAATTATTATTAAAGATATTTACATAGTTATTTATATTATTTATATTATTTATATTATTTATATTAGAAATACATTAAACCACATGTATATCCGGTTGATAATTACTTAAATCGTGGTGATATAATCGACCAATGAAGGTTAGTTATATTAAATTTTAGATTCAGGTTTAATAAGATTTAATAATTATTATTATTTGTGACGGTAACCTCCATTCAAAATCGTTATCTCAAATTATTTAAACACTCTTGTTAATTTTAACAGTAACTTCACATGATTAATTTTCAAAGCACCTGAACAATACATTCAGCGGAAAAATACCTCGCTCAAAACGCACAAAATTGCACCAAAATTGGCCCATAATTCATCATATATCTCATTATATATGGCATCAAAATCTTCCACAATACATACAAAAAACCTCCACTTACAAATTCATCAACATCATCAATATTACTGTGGGAACCTCCTTCACTTATTCAAGGGCATTATTCATCAGCGAATTTTACACGTCCACTGAACTAACGATTATACATCCATAGTTCCTCTTTAAAAATTCTTATATTCATCAATTGTATCAAAAACTGTTATTATATTTAACCTTCGTGGGTTTCATTCATGAATCGATATGAAGTAAAAATTTGCCAATCACAAATAAATTTAATAGCAAATACGATTAGACACGCCTCCCTGGTCTATCAAAATTGAGATTAATATCATCAAAGTATCGCAGTATAAAAATACTATCTTCAATCAAAGTTCATCTAAACTGCATAAATAATCGAATAGAATACAATTAGACTGAGGAATGCAAACATTATTGTTCCAATCTAGAATTGAGAAAAACTCCTATCAAATGTTCATTACTATAGTGTACTCAATAAATCGTACTCAAAGTTCATATTTCATAAAATTGTCTATAATGCAATGGTATTTCAGAACTGACGATAAATGTCTATGTTGCAATCATGTTCATAAAACGACTAGTATTTCTAAGATCGTCGATAAAGTAGAAGATTTTAACGCTCTAAAATCTTTTAATCATTCTTCTTTCTTGAGGATGACAGAAAATTGGTCAAAGTAATTAACTGAATAGGATTACTTTAATAAAATGGCACGCTGTCTGAATTCAAATTTGCCATAGAAAATCGCTTACTTTACAGTCAAATCGTGACTACAAAAATATGCAAATTACTGAAAGAATATATTTTTATCAGTCTCAACTGATCCAAAATTATTTAAATATGCCAATGACATAACAATGTCTCAGTAAATCGTAGAAAAAAAGGCATAAATCAGCAAAGTGAACAGAGATATCAAGCAAGAATATGGGGCAAAATATATGGGACAGAAAATATGGGGAAAATGGTTGCTCAGATATCGCTAAAAGGCTCAAAAAAAAACAAGAAACGTTCACGACTACCTTATCTGTTGATTGAAGTTCTAGAGGAAAATTTCCAAAGAAGACTGCTGTTGGTTCCATTTCACCACCGTAAAGATGTGCTCCGACCTCGAACCTGGAACCTGCGCCCTCGGAGAATAGAACTGCTTCCTCCTCCGGAAATTGCACTGCTTCGTGTAGACGATAGACATCCTTCTGGCAAAACTCTTCTTTGTGAGCCGGGTCCACCCTGGCCTCTCTTGAAAATTCCCTGAAGTTCTGGTAGAAATTCGCCATGAAGTTTATTGCAATTATTTCCGCAGAAATGTTCATAATTGTGGAGTATGAAGATATTTCCACTGCCATTTGATGTAATTCAGCGATGGATTACGATGCATGAGTGTAGTTGGATGTTCACTACATGCTCGCTTTTGTAGAATGACGATTAACGAAGTTCCATGCTGCTATTTCACTCCATTGATGTAAGTCCCAATTGCATTAAAGTTTTTTCCCGTGGCTCATAATCATAAGATTCACGGTCACGTAAAACTACAATCTTCCTTCCTTCCTTTTTGCATTAAAGTTTTAGTCTTCCATCTCCACTTCCGTTCTAATAATAGTCGAAAGTACTGCCAGATTATATTGTTCCATTGTAGAATGTAGCGTTGTATCACCAAATGTAATCTTCAGTATCACGGTTGCAATACATGTGTCAGCCGTAGCGTAGAATGTGGTATTATAAAAGTGCTTCTCAGGTGTCGAGAAAATCACTTTTGTCTGCAGTCTTAAAATGCGAATATCTTCCAAAGTATACTCGTGAAAATGTTCAACTTTCTTACACGCCTCAATATTGTAATGCACACTTGAATTAGCATAAATGCAGTAGCTAACTCTTGATAGATAATCTTGTAGACTCGTTTATGTGTGCGCTCCAACTTCGCCTAGTTTTAGTAACTGTAAAATTGTACTGCTGCACGCTCCGTGCTTGTTCGATGCTGTGGGCTCTACCACTCGTGCTAATGACGACTTGCTTCACTGAATAACTCGAAGTCTGACAATATGAGAATCAGAAAAATGAACCATGAGAGATGAGAGACTCCTCTCTGCTGTGCAAGGCCTTTTATCAACTTCTTAAGGGGCGTATCCATCCCTTCCATAGCTTGTTCCTCCGTCATTGCTAGAAGTTCTAACTTTGGCTGTACTTGACGGATTTTCAAATTTCAAAAACTCATAATTAATTTCTTCATAATTCCAAATCATTGCCGTAACTGAAAATAGATTTCCACAATTCTGCATGCCAAAAGTAATTAAATATGGTAATTTCAGTAATCTCCGTCTCCCTCCAAACTATCATTCATTGGTTCGAGTCTCTCCTCCAATAGCGTAACTTCTTCCTCAGCACAATTCCTTGTTTCCCTGCGACTGCGTCGTAAATCTCAGATCCTTCTCGAACAAACTCATGACGTCACCAAGAATCTCAGCTCATCCAGCCTACTTGCATGAAGTCTGCGTCATCCGTGCCTACGTCATGAATATACACGTCACAACTATGACAGCCATAACTTTATTCACATATGCCAATACAGCCACCGTGGTCTCAATATAATTCAATTTACGGGGGCAGTAAATTCAATCAAAAATCAATCAACCATTCATTCAACCACATGTTCAATCAATCAATCAATAAACGCAAATAGAAAAAACACAAAATGCACACACTATTTTACAGCCCACTCGAGATGTTTCTCATAACAGTTGATAGAGAGTCGAAGTGAATATCAGTAGCACTTTTAAACATGATCGTGATGGACCGTACAGCCCTGACAGAACCACAACAGAGAGGATACAACAGAGATGACAGAGGCCCGGTATACGGTGTAAATAGATATAGAGAGCAGAGAAGACCGTATGACCAAAGGCTATGTTCCCAAAAAGGAGGGATCAATTTGACCCAAGAGGATCCAGAGGAGAGAACAATTTTGGAAGAGAATCATGGTCAAGGGGAAGGAGACCACATGAAAATTACCGAAACCGGAGGGATGATAGGCAAGTCAACCGGAGAGACGATCGGCAAGACAACCGAAGAGACGATAGGCGAGACTACCGTCAATAATTATAAAATCGGTGTCAGGAGACTCAAAGACACTTAAATCATCTTCGAGAAGAGGAAATAAATTATCAGTCGAAACACAATGATGACCAGAGACCAAGCACCAGTGGTCTCAACCTAAAAAAAACACCAATCTCAGACCGGAATCAATAAGCGACGTAATTCTTAACCCTATTACGATCCAGATTCATGCCCTTCACCAGATGACAGACGAAGATATAATTTGTGGAGAGGAAGAAAATAGAAAGTCAAGATGTACAAAACGTGCTGAACTGAAGATTGGAACCCTATAAGATTGGACGTAACTACGGCAACAATAGTTATAAGGTACTTGACATTGACACTGACAGAGTAATTGGCAAATACAACGCCGGACGCCGGAGCGCTATTACAGGAGACGCTGAGACGCATGCCATATGGTGAGCATGATTGTCATTTGATAGAAATTGAATAATAATATTAATAATAATCGGAACTCTGCCATTGTCCGGTCCCAAGTCCGGAATGAGAAAGGGGGAGGGTTGACTGGTTTGGAACCCAGTTGGAAAATTTGCCAACCCTCTCAGGCTAACAACCTTAGTTGTACAACGTTAGACTTGATCCAAATACTAAACCCAACATTAATATCATGGAAATGGCTTCTTATAATTTATATTACCCTGAAGACAAAGTCAGGCTTTTGGATTCCAGTGTGCCTGACAGTCCATGAGTGACGAAGCTAGTCGGTGAATCTGAGCCCCACATGAACCTTGCTAAATCCAAGAATAAAAGAAAGTACTATTTCGGAATATACAATATTAATTCTCTCATTCAGGTTGGAAAGCTGATACAGCTAACAGCAGAATTACACAGACTTGACATTTCGATACTGGCCCTACAAGAAACGAGGTAGGCCTATACTGATGAATAACCCGGGAAGAAAATCATGAAAAACACTCTACATCTGGGAACAGCATTTGCAGTTAATAAGAAATTCTTGAACACAATAGTTGAGTTCAACAGTATAAACTCGAGACTGTCACTCTTAACGGTTAAAATCAAACAAGAAATACACACTGATAAATGCCCATGCACCGATCAATCAGGGCAAAAAACGAACCCAGAAAAGGTTGAGGAGTTTTGGGAAACACTGGCGGACGCAGTACTTAAGATTCCACAAAACAACACCAAAATCCTCCTGGGGAATTTCAATGCACAATTGGGCCGGGAAAAGAAGTACATGGCAACAGTGGGAGGATACCCGACACACAAAAGGACGAATAAAAATGGAGAAAGATTGATCAACTTCTGCATAATGAATAACCTCAAAATCATGTCTACACATTTTAAGGCACGATCCCAAAAAAAGAAAACATGGGTATCACCAAACCCTATGTTGGGCGAATTTCAATTGGACCAAGTAGCAATTTCCCGGAAAAATTATAAGGAAATCCAAAACGTCAAAGTCAGAAAAGCGTTTAATGTAACTTAACTTATCACAGATCAAGACGAGTTTCATACCCAGACGGAAAACGCATCCCCGTGTCAACAGTATCCCGAGAATCAATCGTAAATTACTCGTCCAGGAAAAGAAAGAAGTCTATCAGAGAAAATTAAAAACACCCGACAATTGGGATGAAGTGACAAACAATCTGATAGAGCCGGCGAGAGAATTAGCATCTGTGAAATACCACAGCAGACATGCTTGGTGGAATGAGGAATGCGAAGAAGCGATCAGGGAAAGACTAGAGGCATGGAAATTATGGAACTGAAATAAAACACTGGAGAATTTGGAGAAATCAAGACAAATAAGGAAGCAAACACACCGCATACTGAGAAGAATCAGAGGAGAACATCTTAGAGAACAAGTCACGGAAATGGAAGATAATTTTAAGAAGAACAACACCAGACTATTCTCTGGGGCTTTTAACAATAAAATACTGGTTACACGGCACCGAGCCTCCACTTTAAGAAATCGGACGGATCCCTTGCTTTGAATGGTAAAGACAACTGTGATATTCTTGCCAATTACTTCGAAGAACTCCTTAATTGCGAACCACCACAGGGAAAATTGGAAACTCTGAAATACAGAGTCCAGAACCAACAATCAGAACCGCCAGATGAAGAGGAGATAAGGAATGTAATAAAATCCTTAAAGAAAAATAAAGCGTCCGGCGAAGATGGAGTTATCGCAGAACTGTGGAAGATAACCAATGATGCCTTCATCACTGAAACGACGGAACTGCTCAGGAATATCTGGAGGGATGAGAAGATACCGGAGGACTAGTTAGTGGCCTTGATTCACCCGTTACATAAAAAGGGACCGAAAACTGATGTCAATAATTATCGAGGTGTATCACTTTTATCAGTTACATACATTTTTTTTCTTAACTACTACTGAACAGACTGGAACCACAAATTGACCCACAACTGGGAGAATATCAGGGAGGTTTCCGGAGAGGGCGTTCTTGTCCATAGCAAATACTTAGTCTGAAAGTGATAATAAAATATTACACTGCACGATCAAAAAATCTATTCCTCTCATTCGTTGACTTTCACAAAGCTTACGATTCAATAGAGAGAGACACATTGATGGACATATTGAGGAAATATGGAGTGGATCAAAAGACGCTAAACCTACTTAGGCTGACGTTAACAAATACTATATCCAAGGTGAAATTCCGGGGAGAGATCAGCAAACCCTTCTAAATAAAAACTGGTTTGAGGCAGGGAGACAGCCTAACACCTATGTTGTTCAACGTAGTTAGAGATAAGATCATGAAGACATTGTGGACAACCAATGACTCCGGGGCTTTACTTGGAAGTAAAAATATATACATCAAACCCAGATGTCTGGCCTTCGTGGATGATCTGGCATTTCTAGCTGAAACGGAACAGGAAGCAATAATACAGATAAATGAACTAAAAGAAATCGCTGGGAAAACAGGGCTACAAATCTCTTTTCCAAAAACATAGATGATGAGCACCAACAAGAACAACATGCAGAACAGAGTTAAGACGAATTACGGGAGGGTAAAGGTCACGAAACAGTTTAAATACCTCGGAGAGATCATTAGCAACAATGGACTGGACAAAGAGTCAATGGAAAACAGAAGACTTAAACTAGAAAAACTCAATTTCTCCACTAAAAATATATTGAGACCGTTCAGGTCGGAGGTTGTTAGGAATAGCCAACAACCGCGATGACTTCCCTAACATCTCACCCGTCGAGCACATAAACAAGAGAAAAATTACCGAGAGGATCAGGTGGCCTTCCATAAAGGCTAAAGCGGCACGAGAGTCCGTAGTCCACAGGGATCGTGGTACATGGTGACGATGGTCATAGACCACCTAAGGAAAGGTTCACCTTAAAACTAGACTGAGAAAATAAACATCCAGACTTATGTAAAACACCGTGAAAATTTATTTATAAAATTCACAAACCCCTAGCCTAGTTCCGAGGGTTACAATCGGCTAGTCCGCAAGCTAATAAATAAACAAAAAAAAAATAAAGAGCAGGTCCCTACCTGAGAAGTCACGGAAAACCCTCGCGAAAGATCTAACTCACAATAATAAAGCAACAACAGCAACGCTAGGAATATGGTACAACGCAAGTCCCTAGTTCAAGTTACAAGATTAAGCTAATATCTGAATGTACATTTAACAGGGTAGCAAAACAAATCTAAGTTAGGATGGTACCATTTCGACATTTACATTTAACGTTAATTCATCTAGCTAAGTCCTATCAATTAACAAAATTTACGGCGATGACGTCCATAAAAGAAAACAATTACATCCAAAAGCTAAGTGTACAGCCATGAAAAACAAACAATTTAATTATGCTTAAAGACTATGTGCTAACAGTACACAACAAGGTAACATGTAGGATTTATACACTTGACATCATAAATAAGTAATGAAATACACACAGTAGTTTTATTAAAAATTCCTGCCTGCACCTTGGTTTACTCTTTGTAAGCCATAGTCATCTAATGTGTATGATTACGGTGACGAATGCGTAGTTGAAACCACGTCTGACATCGCATGGCCTGAGCTCCACAAGCTACGAACTCTAGGTTCGCGCATGCTTCAGGTCGCTACAAAAATGTCAACTGTCCTAGTCATTTCCTCACAAGGAAATTATCTTCAACTGCACGGCTATGTCAACAGTTCCAAAATGCAAAGAACAAAGTTACATAGAAAGAATCGTGAGTCAGCCATGTTTTACAACAATTATGCGTCTTATTATTAAGATGTAGATTTATAGGTTTATCGTAGGTTTATGGCGAATAACATTGACAATAGCCTGGGCACGGAGTGTCTACACTGAGATCCTTCTCCACCAAAAAGTCTCGACTCAACTGTCGGAATATAATTAACGAGTACAACAACTCGGACACACAATAACACGGGTTACCAGCGGCGCTAAGCTCGCGTTCAATAACTCTGGGATAGGCCTGTACACAGCAGTCACCTTCCAATAACATCTAGTCAACGGGAACAGTCCCGGACAAGGCATACTCAAAATACCTTCATACAAT
Source organism: Meconema thalassinum (assembly GCA_946902985.2). Classification (NCBI taxonomy): domain Eukaryota; kingdom Metazoa; phylum Arthropoda; class Insecta; order Orthoptera; family Tettigoniidae; genus Meconema; species Meconema thalassinum. Next base: position 1,519,171,698 of record OX336389.2, on the reverse strand, counting down.
AACATCCTGCTATAACAGGGTAGCCTTCACCATACTATAGAAAACCTGACATAACTGTACCTGTCAAACGACAGTACAGGCAACAGAGCGTTTAACTAACAAAAGGCGATCTATAAAACATGTGATCAAATACAAGAGTGGAAACTAATTTCCATAAGCAAAATAGCAATGAAAGGAGATGCGAATACAAATCGTACTCTGTCCTTGTCAATAGTAGTTTTGCCTCACAATAAAGCAGGCGTGCTTACAGGGCACTGGGTTAGATAACCAGTTTACGTCACCAACAGGTTACCACATTCCTGTGTTGGTCGACACAAAGCACACATTATTCAAGGCCGGCGATTGAATCAATATAAAACCCTACACCTGGCCAGTTCATAAAAAACTTTACCATAGGTTAAGAACCTCTAAAGAGTCCCGGTATAAAACACACGCAATAAATCTGAATATAACAATATAATTCCGTCTTTCTACCAAAGACGTCTAAATGAAAGTAACCTTACAATAACTGGAGCTCTTTGCTTTAAAAATACAACTCAGTAGTTGCTAGTACATCAAATAAAAACGTGTCTCACATGACACAGGCAAAAATGATAATTGTGGCGCAGATTCACTACAAGGATCCGCTTAATGATACGTTGGGAACTGAGTTCGATGCTAGGCAACGAAATATTCCTTCTAGTTGTTAGGTTCAAACTTGACCAAGAATAGCTATCTGAGCTTATTCAAAAATGAAATATAAAGCATTTACAAAACTGGTAGTTACAGTCGACTACCTATATGATACGACCGTTCTAACGACAGTCAGGGGTATAACAAAGGATGGCTGCAAAGAATGCAGTTAATTAATAACCATGGCATCTGATTGCCATAACTAAAGTCAGCAAAGACTTGAAAATTACCCCAAGTAGGGTTGAACAAAATAGCCTCAATAGGTTCAGCAAAAGGTAGGCATTGACGTTCTACGACGTTCATCAAGCTGCACCAGGGCTGACCAAAATGTCTGACCCAAGGGTGTCTCACTCTAAACTGAAATAAATGACATCTAACTAATCTAGTTACATCCCTACCTAGAAAAATGGCTGACACTGAGTGCGGTTGGTTCACAAACTACATTAAATCTACTATACCACCAGAAACTAGAACAAGAAAGGGGTGTGACAAAAACTCACGAAATGGAGAAGCTCTCACTCAGCCCTCTATTCCACAACAAGGGTTGTACAAAATCCTCTCTGGCTCTCTGGTACGGTATCCTCCTCATCAGGATTCCCATCTGGACTCCTCCAAAGACCAGGGTTCGATTTGTCCCTGTCGACAACTTCGTGGATATGCCTGGAAATGGCATTTTTGGCTCCTTCCTTCTCGTTCATTGTCCTGGAAGTTCCACCATCATGCTGGTTCCCGTAGAAACATCACCCTCATACCAGGATGGTATTAGCCCATGGTGACTGCTTCAACCATGGTGAAGAAAATTCCAATCACGTGGGTAGTGAAATAAGTTGCGTAACAATTCATCCTCTCACTTTCAAAATTATAATGTTCGTCGTGAATGTTATAGGCTTCAATTGTAGAATACGACACAGCCTTAATTTCGTAGATGTGGATTAGCATGTGAGCTAACACTGTTTTATAATTCTGCACGTGCTAGTGACGCTACTTTTGTATCACGCAGCATCCGTGAATTATACGTCGTTTTTAAAATGAAACTTTCACTTTGGCAATTTAAATATCTCATACAATTATAATCACACTTATTCAGGATAATTGTAACACTATTACCTGTATATTTCCACTAGGCATCTGCCCTCCACATACGCGTGGGTAAAATGTGGTGTTACAGCAATGTTGTGCAATACACTATACTTGCCAATTATTATCTCCCAAACTTCTTCTTTAGTTCACTGGGTTTCAACAACAGTGAATAATAGTATTAGCGGGCTCGATGGCACCTTATAATCACTTTCAACGCTCAACAGCGGATATTCTTCTACGTCTCGTAGGACAAATGCAATTCCACGCCTACACAAGGCGGATTCTCCAGACGCAGTGCAAGGCACTGGGTGTCTCTAGAAAGTAGGTCGTCAAAACGAAATCGTTGAGCGACTACTTACGTTCCTTTTTGCGTATCTGCAAGGGTATTACCTTACCTAAAGTAAAAATAAACATTCTCCAAAATGTTTTAATAATGCAGCATGACGAAATGGAATATTCTGAGTCTTGTGGAAAGATAAAAATTAATTAATAAGACCTCAGATAAATAATTAGCAGTTTTCACCAAAGTCAAAAGGGCGAATCACCGCTACTTCAAAAAGTATCGCGTGATCTCTCAGCTCCACGTGGCTTCCTGGGTGTGTTCAAAAGTACAACATCCCATCATAAATTGTCTGTCATAAAAATATCACATGAACCATAGCTCAGCGGGTTCATCTGCCTCTCCGTCGTTTCAAATAAAATGTTGGGATAACATTTTTATTTGCTTTGAAATTCATTCAAGAGTGATATTTTTTTAGATTGGCTGCATTAAAGGTTCCAATGCGCTCTCCTGTCCTAAGGTCTTCTATTACATAACTTCCATTGTTCAAAGGCTGTCGGATACGACTAGGGCCATAATACATGGACAGAAATTTTCCATATATTCGGTCTATAGGACTAGAAATTCCGGGTCTCCTTATAAGGATAAGGTCTCCTTCTACTAGTGGTTCTCTAAACCTCTGGCGTCTAGTTCTTCTCAAGCGCTTGGCAGCTTGTCTGTCCATAGTCTCTCTCGCAGCTAAAAGTCTGCTGGCATGTGATGGTTGTAAACAAGGTGGATTTACAATCACACGATCCCATATTCTCAGCGGCATCTGGTTCAAATGCAAGACCATAGGTATTTGACCAGTGCTCTCATACACTGTTGAATTAATACATTTTGCCATAATAACAAGGACTTCAGTCCATCGCCAGTGTTCTTTTTGACAATATAATCGACAGAATTTTGCGATAATAGACATCACGCATTCTGCTGGGTTGCTCTCTGGATGTCGAATAGATGATAAAACATGACCTATTTCAAGCTCATTCATGGCATTGGCAAATTCTGCTGAGGTGTACTGTGATCCGTGATCAGTCAACAGGAATTGTGGCTTTCCTGCCTCCGGTATCACTTGACGTCTAATCCTCTGAATAATCTGATGTGCAGTAGCTTTTTGAATCGGATGAAGCATCGTATATTTCGTGAACACATCAATAGTTACAACGATGTATCGATTCCCACGACGAGCCTTAGGTATTGGGCCATACAGGTCCTGTGCATATAACTCTCTAGGTTGAGTTGGTAGTATTGGTCTAGGTTGTTCCTTCAGCAAGTGTGACGTGTACTTGTTCCGCTGGCATGCGTCGCAAGCACGTAAACACTGTCTAACGGTGGCTCCTAACCCTTTCCATGTAAAAGACTCCTTGATGGTTGCAATGGTTTTGTCTGTTCCACCATGTCCAATGGATAAATGTACCATGAGAATAACAGATTCTTGGTATCTCCTAGGAATAACTGCACGCAGTTGAGTGTGGTCCTCGTCTACAAACTTGTATAAGACACGATGATAAATCAAATAATCATCTGCAAGAGCAGCAATTCTTGCATAATGATCATCCTGTGGATCCATTCTTCGTTCTAGGAAACGGATAACATGTCTGAGTTCCTCCTCACGTCGCTGTCCTTCAGGTAGATGACGAAGTCGGCGAAGGTGTTCCTCGCATTCTCCCTCGATGTCTATGGCATTAACAGTAGCTTCAGGATTCCGGCTGAGGATGTCGGCCAACACATTCTCTCTGCCTGGTCGATAAACTATTTCCAAATCGAACTGTTGGAGAAACAGCCTCCAACGTGTGATCCTGTCGCTTGCCAGTCTTGTTCTTAAGATGAAGGTTAACGCATGATGATCGGTTCTCACAATAATCCTCTGGCCTAACAGAAGTTTCTGCCAGTATTCAAGTGCGTAGACAATTGCAAGTGCTTCTATCTCGGTCGTGAAGTAGTGAGATTCATGTGCTCTTAAACGTCGGCTTAAGAAAGCGATGTAATGACGTTTCTTCTCATCATCCTCCTGCAGTAAAATGGCTCCTATACCAATGGCAGATGCATCAGTTTCTAGAATAAAGTTCCGAGAATAATCTGGATATTCTAACTGAATTGAGTCCACAAGCATCTGTTTAGCTCTCCTGAAAGCTATCTCGCATTCATCATTCCAGTTCCACCTGCAGTTCTTTTTCAATAATCCTTGCAGTGGTGCAACAGTCTCGGAATACTTCTCACAATGAGCAGCAAAGAATTGGAGAATTCCTAAGAATTGTCTCACGTGTTTCACACGGGTTGGCGTTGGAAATGCAGCAACAGTTCTAATCTTTGCCGGATTCGGTCTATATCCTTCTCCATTGATTATGTGTCCTACGAATTTCACTTCTTTCTGAAAGAATCGACACTTGTCAAATTTGACCTTAAAATTCGCCTGTCGAAGATTCTCAAAAACAAGGCGCAATGTCTTTAAATGCTCTTCTTCTGTTTCTGAAGCTATGATTATGTCATACACATAACATATTACTCTCTGCTTCACTTCAGGAGTCAGCTTGGCATCAAGTGCTCTGATTAATGCGGCTCCGGCATTTTTCAATCAAAATGGTAGTTTTCGGAAGACATAAGTAGTCTGATCAAACAGGAATCCAGTATATTTCTGAGTATGCTCAGATAATCTGATATGGTAATAAGACTGAACCAAGTCCAATGATGAAAATATCCTTTTTCCTTTGAACTTCCTGAGAATGTCCCTAATCTTGGGCGGTCTGTCGTGCTCAGGAGCTAGGCGTTCATTCAAGGCTCTGGCATCAAGACAAAGTCTCAAGCTTCCATCTACCTTAACCACAGGCGTTATGGGATTCAAGAAAGGAGTCGGTGATTTCTTGATTGTGCCCGCTGCTTCCATCTCATGGATCTTCTTAGCAGCTTCTTCGAGATGTTTCACGGCAATCGGATAGATATTTTTCTGGAATGGGGAATCATCCAGTAACACAAGATCATACTCGTAGTCTAATATCTCACCAGGTGTGGTGTCGAATATATCCCTGTATTCGTTCAATATTGCCTCAAGATACTCACGTATGGGTGCTGATAACGATTCTGCCTCTTCGTCGGCATCTAGTGTCTCCTCAATTTCCTTGCCATTTAATTCTTCGACTACGTCGACTTCGGATAGGAATTCCGGTTCTTCTTCAATTAGGCTCATCTGAATGGGTTCGTTCGGCTTGAACTCTATCGTATTCCGTCCCATGTCAATGATTCCATCATATTTTCTAATGAAGTCTGCGCCTAAAATGGCATCATGATGCAGGCCCTTCATTACAAGAAATTCGTGCAAGTACACGTGGCTTGAAATCTTCAGAGTACACAGAATCTGGATTTTGCACGTTACAACGCGGTCAGGTATGACACCTCTGACTCTTACAGCTGAAATGGGCAGCTCTGTCACCTCAGTGTTTGCTTTCAGTCTGGCATGGCAATCGGCGGAAATTACACTAATCATCGCCCCAGTATCGATGAGTATGGCTACACTGACTTCATTCAAGGTGGCTACGATCTTGGGTAGACGTGTCAATTCATAATTGTGGTTCGTCGTTCGTCGTTCGTCCAACAAGTCTTCTTGGATTGGCTCCCAGAGTAATATGGTGGCAGTTACTCGGTGCTCAACCGAACAAGAATCTATTGATTTTTCGGCGTTTTTTTTGTCCTGGCGAGAAGTACTGGGCTGGTTCTGCTCCGTCTCCTGCGCCGAATTTCTATTTTCCCTCGAAGTAGGGTTCCGTTCTCCCTCTTCTTGGATCTGCAATTCTCTCAGTTGTTGGAGGTACTCACGGCTCTCCCGTGCTCTTCCTTTCCAATCCCTGTCTGGCTGGTATCTAGGGTCTCTATTTCTGTCGTATACCCTACTATATCGATAGTCTCTACGGATACTTCCGTGTTGTTGATTTCTTCCTTCATTTCCTCGGCGGTTGTTTTCATGACGTCGGTTGTCGTCCGTCCTTCGGTCGAATCGCCGGTTCCAATGACTTCGCCGGTCATCTTGTTGATTTCGAGTATAAGGGGTGTTGTTCCATTCTCTCCTGTTATAACTGTAGTTGTTATCACGTCGCCCAGAGTCCTCTGTGGTTTGCGTTTGTTGTGGCGTCTGGCTCATTTTATCAACAGTCGTCAGATTTATATGTCTATCCTCGCGCCTATCAGCCTTCTGCTGACGGTGTGTAGGGAACTGTTCTGTGTTAGCATCCAACCTTCGCAGTATCTGGTCACACTGCTGGAAAGTGGATGCCCCTGCAGCGATCAACACACGTTGTACGTCCGCAGGGTACTGCCAAACAATTGTGTTCACTAAATCTTGTTCAGACAACGGAGGCAGAAGACAACGAAGCTTCGCAAGCTGTATTGCGAAGTAATTCGCATAACGAGTAGGTGTATTGGAACTGTACCTTCGAGTGTACATCTCAGCTCGGATGCTCTGCTGGATGTCGCTCGACCAATATGTTCTTAATAATGCTTCCTTAAAGTCCTGGTAGCCTGTAAATGAGTATCTGAATGCTCTGAACCAGGTACCGGCTTGTCCCTCTAGCAGTCTCTCTATAACTCTTAGTTCCCTCTCTGGAGTTACCATAGTATCACGTAAGTAGCTTTCGACATTGACTAGGAATTCCACTGGAGTAACACCACTTCCAGTTCCTGAGAAGCGAGCTGGTTGCTCCTCTCTTGAACGAATTATGGTGACATTTCCCTGCGTATGCGCGGGTCTGAACGTATTTTGCATGTAACTCTGCGTAGGAGTGTTAGTCTCATGACTAATTCAATTAGATGCTGGTTGAAACGGATGAGCGTCAAAGTTCAAGGTCTGACCTTGCGCTGAACCAGTGAATTGTGACGGTTGCGATTCCATAGGCGCGCTGGGTTGGAAATGGGTAGGCATCATTCCTCCTGATTGAGATATAGGCGTTTCCTGAGATTCTCCCATCTGTGGGTGTACGTGTCTCTCTCTAGGAATCGTCTCGAGTCTGTCCAGATGTCTTTCTATTACTTCAAGTCCTGGGATGGTTATGGCTGCGACTTTGTTGCCTAAGTCGTTCAATTGCAGCTCGATCCTGTCAACCTTTCCCTTGAGGTTTGTGTCTACCTCGCGTATGGCCGTCCTGAGGTTATAACTGAGGTCTAACCTCTCGGTCACCGCGACTTCCTCAAATCGTTTTTGTAAGGAATCGATCTCTCCTTCAACTCTGGACATATTTTCTTGGATTTTACCCACATCGTCTCTAACCTCGGCTACCTTAGCCTCGACTTGTGTTCGTTGAGGTCACCTCTCAATAACATGAGGTCAATTTTGTGTTCCTCACGATGAACATCAACTGTCTCACGTAGACTGGCTACGGTTTCCGTCAATTCAGAAATGTTTCTCCTGTTGGTGTTGAGTTCTTCTTTAACCTCCATCATGCCATCAACGATAGTCTTCACGTTGTTATTAACGGCATTGGCAGCTCCCCTCATCAAGATTAAACCAATGTTCATGGTTGCCATGTCCTTTTTCACATTGCCGATAAATCCCTCGACGTGATCTAGTCGAGTCCCGAATTCTTCCCTGGTATGTTCCAGATCTGCTCTCAGGTCTATCTGGACTCTATTCAAGGTTGTCTGAATTTGAGCTGTGTGCTCCTCCAATCGGTTTTGCACATCCTCCCTAGCTCTATTCATCTGGTCGGTTAAGCAATCTACGCGCTGGTTAGCCTCCTGATGGTGTCGTATGACATCAACCCTAACAGCTGCTAAACCTGCCGTCAGATCATTTCTCGCTTCGACTCTATATGCGTCCATGTCTGCCCTGACTTGAGTTAAATCAGTCCTAATATTGTTTACAGACTGAGTGTTAATCTCTAAATCTAGCCTTACTTGATCTACATGACCACTAACATTGTTGACTTCCTGTCTAACCTGTTCCACATGACCACTGACATTGTTTATAGACTGAGTGTTAGCCTCTAAATCTAATCTTACTTGATCCACATGACCACTAACATTGTTTATAGACTGAGTGTTAACTTCTAGGTCCTGTCTAACTTGATCTACATGACCACTAACTGTATTGACAGCCTGAGTATTCTGACCTAAGTCAGCAGTAATCTGTTGAAGATTGGCATTCACACCTGCCAACATCTCTCCAAACACACGACGAATAGTTTCCTCATCCATAGATATGAAATATATGAGAAAGTGAGGGATCAATTTCTACTGGAACTTACAGCTATGATTAGTTACTTGGTGGTATAAAGCTTGCTTCATTTATATAAATATCACGAGTACAGCTGGAGTATGCAAACTAAGTGCTTCTACATTTACAAAGACAACGGTGAGCAAAGCAAAGTATTACATTTACTTAGGATGAGGCATCATCAAAGAAAATCCTATCCTTCATTTATCCAACACCAAAGCCTCACCCCATGGACTTCTATCAAACATGAATGCCATGCGGTCAATTGATCTGCAGTACGACTTTCTAAGTTCGTCCCAGTCCTGTCAATTTACCATTAATCAACATTAAGATCCTCAAAAATAACATGGTACTGAGGGTCACCACGTTAACGTCGGCACATGAGTTGGGCGCCATTTTATGAGACCGTTCAGGTCGGAGGTTGTTAGGAATAGCCAACAACCGCGATTACTTCCCTAACATCTCACCCGTCGAGCACATAAACAAGAGAAAAATTACCGAGAGAATCAGGTGAACTTCCATAAAGGCTAAAGCGGCACGAGAGTCCGTAGTCCACAGGGATCGTGGTACATGGTGACGATGGTCATAGACCACCTAAGGAAAGGTTCACCTTAAAACTAGACTGAGAAAATAAACATCCAGACTTATGTAAAACACCGTGAAAATTTATTTATAAAATTCACAAACCCCTAGCCTAGTTCCGAGGGTTACAATCGGCTAGTCCGCAAGCTAATAAATAAACAAAAAAAAAATAAAGAGCAGGTCCCTACCTGAGAAGTCACGGAAAACCCTCGCGAAAGATCTAACTCACAATAATAAAGCAACAACAGCAACGCTAGGAATATGGTACAACGCAAGTCCCTAGTTCAAGTTACAAGATTAAGCTAATATCTGAATTTACATTTAACAGGGTAGCAAAACAAATCTAAGTTAGGATGGTACCATTTCGACATTTACATTTAACGTTAATTCATCTAGCTAAGTCCTATCAATTAACAAAATTTACGGCGATGACGTCCGTAAAAGAAAACAATTACATCCAAAAGCTAAGTGTACAGCCATGAAAAACAAACAATTTAATTATGCTTAAAGACTATGTGCTAACAGCACACAACAAGGTAACATGTAGGATTTATACACTTGACATCATAAATAAGTAATGAAATAGACACAGTAGTTTTATTAAAAATTACTGCCTGCACCTTGGTTTACTCTTTGTAAGCCATAGTCATCTAATGTGTATGATTACGGTGACGAATGCGTAGTTGAAACCAAGTCTGACATCGCATGGCCTGAGCTCCACAAGCTACGAACTCTAGGTTCGCGCATGCTTCAGGTCGCTACAAAAATGTCAACTGTCCTAGTCATTTCCTCACAAGGAAATTATCTTCAACTGCACGGCTATGTCAACAGTTCCAAAATGCAAAGAACAAAGTTAGATAGAAAGAATCGTTAGTTAGCCTTGTTTTACAACAATTATACGTCTTATTATTAAGATGTCGGTTTAAAGGTTTATCGTAGGTTTATGGCGAATAACATTGACAATAGCCTGGGCACGGAGTGTCTACACTGAGATCCTTCTCCATCAAAAAGCCTCGACTCAACAGTCGGAATATAATCAACGAGTACAACAACTCGGACACACAATAACACGGGTTACCAGCGGCGCTAAGCTCGCGTTCAATAACTCTGGGATAGGCCTGTACACAGCAGTCACCTTCCAATAACATCTAGTCAACGGGAACAGTCCCGGACAAGGCATAATCAAAATACCTTCATACAATAACATCCTGCTATAACAGGGTAGCCTTCACCATACTATAGAAAACCTGACATAACTGTACCAGTCAAACGACAGTACAGGCAACAGAGCGTTTAACTAACAAAAAGCGATCTATAAAACATGTGATCAAATACAAGAGTGGAAACTAATTTCCATAAGCAAAATAGCAATGAAAGGAGATGCGAACACAAATCGTACTCTGTCCTTGTCAATAGTAATTTTGTATCACAATAAAGCAGGCGTGCTTACAGGGCACTGGGTTAGATAACCAGTTTACGTCACCAACAGGTTACCACATTCCTGTGTTGGTCGACACAAAGCACACATTACTCAAGGCCGGCGATTTAATCAATATAAAACCCTACACCTGGCCAGTTCATAAAAAATTTTACCATAGGTTAAGAACCTCTAAAGAGTCCGTGTATAAAACACACGCAATAAATCTGAATATAACAATATAATTCCGTCTTTCTACCAAAGACGTCTAAATGAAAGTAACCTTACAATAACTGGAGCTCTTTGCTTTAAAAATACAACCCAGTAGTTGCTAGTACATCAAATAAAAACGTGTCTCTCATGACACAAGCAAAAATGATAATTGTGGCGCAGATTCACTACAAGGATCCGCTTAATGATACGTTGGGAACTGAGTTCGATGCTAGGCAACGAAACATTCCTTCTAGTTGTTAGGTTCAAACTTGACCAAGAATAGCTATCTGAGCTTATTCAAAAATGAAATATAATGCATTTACAAAACTGGTAGTTACAGTCGACTACCTAAATGATACGACCGTTCTAACGACAGTCAGGGGTATAACAAAGGATGGCTGCAAAGAATGCAGTTAATTAATAACCATGGCATCTGATTGCCATAACTAAAGTCAGCAAAGACTTGAAAATTACCCCAAGTAGGGTTGAACAAAATAGCCTCAATAGGTTCAGCAAAAGGTAGGCATTGACGTTCTACGACGTTCATCAAGCTGCACCAGGGCTGACCAAAATGTCTGACCCAAGGGTGTCTCACTCTAAACTGAAATAAATGACATCTAACTAATCTAGTTACATCCCTACCTAGAAAAATGGCTGACACTGAGTGCGGTTGGTTCACAAACTACATTAAATCTACTAGACCACCAGAAACTAGAACAAGAAAGGGGTGTGACAAAAACTCACGAAATGGAGAAGCTCTCACTCAGCCCTCTATTCCACAACAAGGGTTGTACAAAATCCTCTCTGGCTCTCAGGTACGGAATCCTCCTCATCAGGATTCCCATCTGGACTCCTCCAAAGACCAGGGTTCGATTTGTCCCTGTCGACAACTTCGTGGATATGCCTGGAAATGGCATTTTTGGCTCCTTCCTTCTCGTTCGTTGTCCTCGAAGTTCCACCATCATGCTGGCTCCCGTAGACACATCACCCTCATACCGGGATGGTATTAGCCCATGGTGACTGCTTCAACCATGGTGAAGAAAAGTCCAATCACGTGGGTAGTGAAATAAGTTGCGTAACAATTCACCCTCTCACTTTCAAAATTATAATGTTCGTCGTGAATGTTATAGGCTTCAATTGTAGAATACGACATAGCCTTAATTTCGTAGATGTGGATTAGCATGTGAGCTAACACTGTTTTATAATTCTGCACGTTCTAGTGACGCTACTTTTGTATCACGCAGCATCCGTGAATTATACGTCGTTTTTAAAATGAAACTTTCACTTTGGCAATTTAAATATCTCATACAATTATAATCACACTTATTCAGGATAATTGTAGCACTATTACCTGTATATTTCCACTAGGCATCTGCCCTCCACATACGCGTGGGTAAAATGTGGTGTTACAGCAATGTTGTGCAATACACTATACTTGCCAATTATTATCTCCCAAACTTCTTCTTTAGTTCACTGGGCTTCAACAACAGTGAATAATAGTATTAGCGGGCTCGATGGCACCTTATAATCACTTTCAACGCTCAACAGCGGATATTCTTCTACGTCTCGTAGGACAAATGCAATTCCACGCCTACACAAGGCGGATTCTCCAGACGCAGTGCAAGGCACTGGGTGTCTCTAGAAAGTAGGTCGTCAAAACGAAATCGTTGAGCGACTACTTACGTTCCTTTTTGCGTATCTGCAAGGGTATTACCTTACCTAAAGTAAAAATAAACATTCTCCAAAATGTTTTAATAATGCAGCATGACGAAATGGAATATTCTGAGTCTTGTGGAAAGATAAAAATTAATTAATAAGACGTCAGATTTCACCAAAGTCAAAAGTGCGATTCACCGCTACTTCAAAAAGTATCGCGTGATCTCTCAGCTCCACGTGGCTTCCTGGGTGTGTTCAATAGTACAACATCCCATCATAAATGCTCTGTCATAAAAATATCACATGAACCATAGCTCAGCGTGTTCAATATACAACATAAAGAACCTCTCCCTTAATGCAAAACTACAACACTGCAATGCTATGGTAAAACCGGTAATTTTATATGGTGTGGAGACGGCAATTTTAGGAAACTTGAAAAGTTTCTGAAGATTGAAAGGAGGATATTGAGGAGGATTTATGGTCCAAATGTGGTACAGTGAACCTACAGACAAAGATCCAACAAGGAGATATATGAATGGGTGGAAGACCAGGGACAACAATTAGGAAAAGACGTTTACGTTTCTATGGACATATGGTTAGAATGGATCCAACAAGAATAAATAAACACATTTTTGATAAAATATATAATCTGAAGAGCCAAGGGGGTTACACCAAGCAGATGAAGGAAGAACTCCGGAGGCTAGGAATTACAGATGGCGACTGTCGAGACAGAACACAATTCAGGGAAGTACTTTCGAACATAAAGGTTCTTGAGGGGGAAAAGGGAGAATGCAGGGGAGTAAGAAGGACAGCAGAGAGGAAAGCGCAACACTCTGAAAGAATGAAGGAAGTGTGGAGGAAGAGAAAGGAAGAAAGAAATATGAGAAGAAAATGAAATGCTATTTGCGTGGTCCTTAGTTTTGGCCGGTTCGCCCAATATAATGTAATAATAATCGGATCTTCGATTGATTATTATTCACTGGTTGGGAGGAATATGTCCCCGATATGACATGAGTCAGTTTGATAGAACGCACCCCATAAGTTAATGGAGGACTGATGACACAGAGAAGCATGGTTGCTTCACAACTATGAGATCTTAAAATATTGACACTTGAATACGCTGGATAAACCTATCAAGAAAGCTGGACTATGAAATGAAAAGAGACTCATAATAATAATAATAATTTGTGCAAGAATTTGAGAAGAGTATTATATGTATCATGGTGGCATATAAAGAAAGTGGGTAAGAAGTTGACCACCTGACGAGATACTACTCTATAGAATGCCCTGGGGTCACGAAAGTGAGGCTTGATCTTAAGCTGATAACAGCAGTGTGACCACTTCTTGTCACACGCCGACAGGTGACGGTATCTTTGAGAAGGGACAGTTACATAAACGCAGCTAATAGTGAGCAAATGTGTCGAATTACATTGCCATTACGGCAGAGGTGGAAAGTGATTCCTGTAATATATCAAGAGCGGACTTAGAGTATACAACATTCAGGCAGTACGAAAACGTTACGCGATACAGAACATTTAAAGAACGTGTGCCATAATAGCCGAGAGATTGTTACAGAAGTTATACACGTATAGGATGTATAACTGACATCGCACGGGTAGCGGCTTCGGTGTCGTAGTTGGTAACATGCTGAACTGCTGTGCGCAAGATAGCGGGTTCAAACCCGGCCGAAGTCGTAGGATTTTTAAGAGCGTTACAAATCCTTCAGTATGCCCTCCTTCCGAGGGGAAGTAAAGCCGGCGGTCCCATGTCATAGATTTATGGCATGTAAAAGATCCTTCCACAGACTAAACATGTGTGCACCAAAATTGTTAGGTTAGATTTCGTCGAAACGCTCTATCAAAGTTAACCACTAGGTATCATTGATATCTGGTAGCGAAAGTTGGAACTACTTGAAATTGAATGGAACTTGCAGCTCACCTCATAAGGGTGTCCGCTGGAAGCAGCTACAGACTCAGGCGAGCCGAACATGTCCTCGGACACTCCTGGGACTAAAAGCCATACAATAAATGAATAAATAAATAAATAAAAATCGCACGGGTTATTGAAATATCAATTTAACAAGTGAGTACGGACATTTATCGGTGTGCTTTCACGAAACGCCAACAGACCCGAGCAAGTGTTACTTGTCAAGGCTAACAAGGAGTGACGTATCAGCCGAACAGCTGTGACTCAAGGCTAAATACCTCACAGCCGAACGCTACAGATCATTACGAAGTGTTTTGAGCTCATATCTATTTACGAAAACACGGGCAGTGTTCGCGAACGGATGACTTTATCAAAGTGCAGGTGGAGCGAATGAGATCAGAGAAACACGGGCTACGATATTAGACGGATAGAAAGACTCGTGAAATTTTGACCATCATGGCTATCAGCCACTGTAACCAATCATTTCTCGTGATGAACTTCTACCACGCGATAGGTCACTAAAGAACAGGCGGCATGGGTGTCTCGGAGACAGTTGCCCTTCTGGAGGCGAGGATGGAGTCATACGACCGAAGACGAGTCTACCAAGAGACCTGGAGAAGGGTGGAGTCTAGGCGAAATTGGAATGGACGTAGCAGACGCCATTTCCTCTCAGACACCTCAGATAACTTCTAGATAGAATCGAAGGTACAGACCAAGACATGATAAATCGTAGAACCTACTTTACTTAGTGAAGTAGATTTTAGTGGTTTGGAAATTCTGTATAATATTCTATTGCGATAATCTTGGAGTTTGAGCATAGGAAAGTCAGAATTATTTTATAATCTATTGAGCCATAGTGAATTAACAGCAGGATCGTGGATATTTAATTTCAGTCAATTAGCAGTGGAAATAATTATTAATAGAGATAAATAGGACATTGAAACGTGGAGAGGAGGCTGTAAATATAATAATTGCTGTTACACAAATTAGCAGGATACATTTTGGCAGATAGAAATTCATTTGAATCTGAGGCCACATAATTGGGATTATCCAAACACCACAGACGAAACCCTTAAGCACACTACTAAGTTGATTTAAGTTATTTAAACCCACACAGTAGGAGGTAGGTTTAATATGATGCTTCGATGAAATAATTGAGAGATTAATGTTGGTAAATAATAATTTGGAATTCAATTAATTACATGGTTAAATGGATCATGGATGTAAGGAGAAATGAAACGTAATTAGGTGGTTAAAGAACAACTGTGATAAATGTGTATCATAATAAGCCGTCAATTTACGTGAGATTAGGAGAATGGTTAATGTATTGAATGAAGGCATGCAAATGAACATACCAAAGTAAGGCCAGGAAGGCTATTTAATAACTGTGAATAAGGGTCTTTGTGTAATTATCAAACAGAATCCAGGGCATCAAGGATTCGAATTCACGGCATTTATATCTATTTTATCGAATCATCTTGTCAGCCAATAATGTGTCAGCCGAAGCTTATAACATCCAGTGAAATGTTATGAAATTGTATTTTTGTCATGATTTATAAATTAATGTGACTATCAAAGTAATGAGAAAGAGTCTGGATTAAAGCAGTGCCAAGGGAGCATAATGATTCAAATGTATTGGTTATTAAGAATCGCGTTGTGACAAGGACATGAATAATTATAGAAGTCTAAATATTATAAATTGATTCTAGAATAAGTATGGACGTCCACGATGCATACGCAAATTATAATTTAGAAGGAGATCCAATGGAACAGCTTTATTAATTTTTTGAGTGCATAATAATTTATTTCACTTTATAGACCATCCCTAACAAGAACTTAAGATTAAGAGATGGATGAAATATAACAGTGTGTGTAAAATTTCAGTTCCTAAAAGTAAATTTAAGCTGGATCTCCGTCAGTTCATTTATATCTAAAAATAGGGAAAGAGGAGATTTTGTCCCGATTAAATTAATTTATTCATTTTTCTAGTTCCGTTGCACATCAAGACTTTATTTAGTTAATCTCCGAGTGTAGGGGTAGGAGAATTAATTTCTATTATTTGTACCCAGTGCATCTCTGAATAAAATGTGGAATTTTATCTTAACTGTGTAATCTTTTCATAGCTTTCGCAACGTAACATGGAAGGTTGGAGATAAATTTAGGAGGATACTTATGAACCCCAGTTCCTAATTCACGTCCTGAGGTCACTTAGATCTCGTCCTCCCGTATTTTCTTCGTATCTTCGAACCTGAGCATATTTAATCGTCCATGTCTTTTCAAAATGTTTTAACTGCGGATTGTGATGATGAACTACGTCACGCAATCCAAGGTTGAAATATCGGGCACATTACTCCAATCCACTTTATCAAAGGCCATTTCTAAATCTACAAATGCCATCAACGTACTCTTATTCTTCCGTATTCTACCTTCCAATATCAGCCTATGACTCAGTACAGCTTCCCTTGTTCCTCCGTTTCTCCTTAAGCCAAACTGGTCTTGACCCCACTTTGTTCCTATCGGCCTTTCCATCCTCTTATAAATTATTCTAGTCAGGATCTTCGAAGCATGAGTGATAAAGCTGATTGTACGGTAATCATCGCATCTGTCAGCTCCTGTCTTCTTCGGTATAGGGATGATACATTTCTTCTTGAAATCAGAGGGAACTTCACCTGCCTCATAAATCCTACACACCAAGTGAAATAACCAGATAAGACCTTCATCACCTATGTAGCGTAACAACTCAATCGGTATATCATCTATGCCTGGTGCTTTGTTCCTGCTTGAGTCTCCCAATGCTCTGTCAAATTCTGATCTCAATATTAAATCTCCTTTCTCAGCCTCATCAATTTCCTCTTCTCTTTCCAATACATGATTCTCAATCTCCTTTCCCTTATAAAAACACTCTATGTAAGCTTCCCATATCTCAACCTTTTCTTCCCTATTTAATAGAGGTTTTCCATCTGAGACCTAAATATTACAGCACTTAGTACTCACATGCACTGGGAGGCCCGGTTCCACTTAACAATCCTGGCTCTGGACGAACCTATCCTCACACGATAAGACACCACCGAGCAGCCCATTATTATCACTTATCAGCAACAGGAAAACACGTCTGCTCACTTCAATTGACTTCACTGGATGACCTTGGAGTTTTGGGTATTTTGGGTAAATTCATGAGCCATGGGAAAGGGGACTTTGCCCCTAGTAATACAAGATCTCGCGTAACCCTCTCCGACGATTGGTTTATAAATCTCATGTAGATGACCTTGCAGGTTATGGTAATACGGGCACTTCACCCCGAGTCATTAGACTCCTCATATATCAATATCCGATTATTGATTCGCGAGATATCGATAAACGCAGCGCGGGTACTTACATTTTGAGCACCCGGTGAGCTTAAATCGGTATCGCTTATCTGCTCGCTCTCTTTCGCCGCGTTCTCCTCTCTAGCACGATCAGTAGTGCAGATCACTGGACAGCGGCCGACCTAGCTGGTTCGAGTAAACGCAATAATAGAGCTCGCCTCTCAGCTGGCCATTTCTGTAACTAAAAAGCGATTAACAATTCAACTTTCGCCCCGTCGTAACGGCTTTCCTATTTCTTAACATGACTTTGCAGTACTTATTTCAATAGTTTTGAATACCCTTAATCACGGTTTTGTACTAATACCTGCGTCTTAAATGCCAGACAGGAAATCGTAAGTTTCTTCTTATAACAATGGAGATTTCATGACCTACAATAATGAGGCGTAATTTACATTTGAATTCCCACGAATTATTCTGCACCTTGGATAGCTTGGATTGACATGGGAACTATGGGCGAACATGTTCACTAAATATTAATATGATTTCACCTTACCTGACACTCGTACGTCCCATTGTCCCTCTTCTGGACATACTTGATTTGTAAGGTCCAGTCATCACCCCCCGCAGTGTGCACCACTTGAAACCTCTCGTCATTTGTATAGGTAAACAAACCGGACGTAAGAATGTGCCAGTCCCGACGACGAATCCATGATACCTGAAAACAAAATACATGCAACCGTATCACGTGCGGCCTACAGATGCTTCTGATATTTCATCAGTCAATATTGTAAATATAAATCTTTAGAAGATACATGTGGTTCATTGGTCAGGCAAGTGTGGTCAGGATTTTGTTCCTGGCCTAGCAAGTGAATCTGACAATCGGGTTAGACGTTTGGGATACTCAGACATGCCCGAAGTTACTCTCAGACTTTTAGATCAACAAAATCACCGTAATGAATAAAACTAGCAATCTTGGTATCAGATGTTTTATGAAGCCTACTAATAAAGTTCGAAGGTAATAAACTTTGGATACTGCATTATGGGAGTAACGGTTTTTAACTTCAATTTGACCAACCTGAAACGCCACGGAATTGAAGTCGTGATGGAACTGGCATTCAAGGGGCGATCATTACTCATTACAACCCCAGTTCCTTTTTACCACGACACCTAAGTGATTTGTCAGAGAAAATATTCTTAGAGATATCGTCTAGAAAGGGGTGCGCCATAAGTTAACGGACAAAGACATCTCGTCACACTACTGCCGCAGCTCTATGCTATGGGAAAGTGCGGCGCGGTGGGGGGGGGGGGGGGGGGGGGGCAGGTCCAGGATCACACAGCAAAGGGGAAGAGTTGGGGAGAGACATTTCGTTGCAGCCCTAAGCTCCCTAAGGACCTACGTTAAAGTAAGCCAAGTCATGACAATGTAGTCCGCAATTTTGAGCATTGATTCACAAAGTACCCGCATGATCTATGGTGCAAAATGTGAATACAAGATTAATTTTTTGATCATCTGACAACATTGATGGGTATATAGGCTTCCATTTGAAATGGCAGAGGACGCAGGAGGATCAGTACAACATCGTTTATTACAGGCAAAAGTGAAAATAATAATATATGACGCAGAAATTATTACCTAAATGAAACCGGGTGAATTAGTCGTGGTCGTTACGGCATGACTGCTGGCAGTCACTCACATCCGGGAGGCGAGGAGGTTCGAATCCCCCTGCCGGCAACCTTGAAGATGGTCTTCTGAGGTTTCGCATCTTCATTCCAGGCAAATGCCGGGGTTGGTCGCTAACTATAAGCCACAGCCGCTACCTTCCAACTCCATTCCTTACATTCAAACCTTCCTCCCCAGACAACACCCCACTCGCGACGGTACTGTAGCTCACCCATTGGGTGTCCGCCTCCAAGCAGCTACAAAACTGGCGAGCCGAACTTGTCCTCGGACACTCCCGGCACTAAAAGCCATACGCTAAAAAAAAAATAAAAAAATAAAGCGACTCCAAATTTCCCTGCTGTTGGATGTTGAATAGCATATGGTGTGCATGTCTATTGCTTTTTTGTGTAGCCTGGCTCTTAACGATCCTTAATTTACTTCACACGCAAAAGAAATAGATTGTGAAATGCCAATATAGCTCGGAATATACAGGGTGATTCATGATTCCTATTACAAACTTCTGGGTATTGAAGAGAGGACTATGTAGATCACAGTTTAAATAGGAACCTTTCTCCGGGCATTTATCGTTTCGATACCAAATCGGTTTGAAGATCACTTTAATTTTACATCGCCCGCTTCACGGAACGCAAGTAACATTGGCTGAGGGAAACCTCTGCAGTCCACTGATGTCATACAGTACGTACGTCTTGTACTTGCAAACCGTACGACGAGACCGCAGTCCAATGATATAATTTCGTCTGTTCGTTAACAAACGATAGTGAGAGTGAGTGCAATTTGACAGCATTTGTGATCCAGTCATTCAGCAGTAGAGGATGGCAGCATACACTTTTGAAGAGTACACCGAGATGTTACTAATGAACAGCGAAGCTGGACGTAATGGCCAAGCTGTACGACGCATTTATCATGAACGTTTTCCGCATTGCCCCATTCCATCACAAACGATTTTTGTGAGACTACATTCAAGGCTACGAGAAACTGGTAGCCTACATTCCAACCAAGGATGACGGATTGTGGTGCTCCACAGACGCACTGTCAACTTTGAAGAGGACGTCCTTCATCACGTAGAAAATGACCCGTCGACGAGTACGCAAATCATCGCTGATGCCATGAATGATCCCAATCGAGCGTCTGGCGTGTTTTGCGCAACCAGCAACTGTACCCTTTCCACCCACAGAAATTTAAAGCAATTGGTCCGGCAGATTTCGTGCCACGTGCTAACTTCTGTGCTTGTTTTTTACACCAGTGTATTTACACACACGCGTCAAGTTCTTTTAACCGATGAAGCTCAATTCACCAGGGAAGCTGTTTTTAACTGTCGAAACAGTCACATTTGGGTGAAAAAATCCGCATCCACGTGGATTTCAGCAGCGGTTCGGCATCAATGTATGGGCTGGTATACTTGATGGTCATGTGATTGGGCCGTGCCTCCTTCCGTACCGCCTAATCTTAGGGATTAAATCGGAGTCACAAGGACTTACGTCAGGGGAGAATGGTGGATGGTACAGTAATTCCTGCTCCTTCGATCGAACAAATCTGCCACAGCTCGCGCTGTATGCGCCCGAGAATTGTCGTGCAACTTGATGGGAGGTTGCCGCAGAAAGTGAGGCCGCTTCTTTCGCAATGCTAGGCGCAGGTGTTGCTCCAAAAACGATCAGTAATACTGTGCATTGACGGTCTGCCGTGGAGGAACGTAATGCCTTAGGATCACGCCATCCACGTGAATTTCAGCAACGGTTCGGCATCAATGTATGGGCTGGTATCCTTGATGGTCATGTGATTGGGCCGTGCCTCCTTCCGTACCGCCTAATCTTAGGGATTAAATCGGAGTCACAAGGACTTACGTCAGGGGAGAATGGTGGATGGTACAGTAATTCCTGCTCCTTCGATCGAACAAATCTGCCACAGCTCGCGCTGTATGCGCCCGAGCATTGTCGTGCAACTTGATGGGAGGTTGCCGCTGAAAGTGAGGCCGCTTCTTTCGCAATGCTGGGCGTAGGTGTTGCTCCAAAAACGATCAGTAATACTGTGCATTGACGGTCTGCCGTGGAGGAACGTAATGCCCTAGGATCACGCCATCACGAATGGCGGCATCATAGGTAACCCCGAAAGTCGAATGTCCGTCAGACCCCCAGTGCGGTGAAGGTGATGGTGAGCCTCGTGTACGAGATGAAGGAACCACTTCGTGGCACTCACTTCCCGACTGTTGCAGAGATTCGACAGGATGTAGACCGATCCATGCACACTCCATCCGAGGTAAACTACGACTTCCACATAGCTGGCAAAGGGTTCTACACCACACTGGTGACTAATTTGACGGACTGTAAAGGTTGCTAACATGCACCCCTTTTGTACCCCTTGATAATAAATAGTTGCCACTACTTAAGTTCCAACCTCGTATTTTCAACTTGCTGGTAAATGTAAATGAAGGCTAGTATTTGTAAAAAAAAAGTAAATGTATTGCTTTGCTGTACATACAGCGATGTCATTAATTTCCAGTAGTCATTCTCGATGAATAGCTTAGGGCTAATTTTACGTGTCATACTCCTAGTTAGTTTGCCCTCTTTTTTCTGTATTCAGGATTAAGAGAGGCTAGAGTTAGATCACTCAGACATTTCAGGACAGATTAGTACGCACTATCCGTTTGTTACCTCTCATAACTAGGCTAGAGATCTGTTCTTTAGAGAATAAATTTATTTGGGTTTTAACTTAAGACTGGAAAATTTCTTGTTTAGTTTTTATGTCGATGCATTCCTCTGGGAAGGTTAAAATAGAACCTCACCTATTCCCGACAGCCCCCCAGAGCAGATCTTCGTGCTGAACCAGCCCAAGAATGTGTCGTTTCCCCATACGGGTGTGTTGGTTGGAGAAGGATCATTTGAAACCGGTGGCTCCCAGAAATCCTTGTCTAACGGGCACAATATCTACCAGTGCAAATTATCAGAAATATAATCCATCAGAACCAGTCAATGTAAATAATAGAAAGATGTACAGAACCGTTATAGCAAAATTATTTCCAAGCAGTGCACGCTCAGTTTCGACTTTGGCGTCAGGCATTGCATTATTAGAATTAATGACACACGTCGACGTCTAAAATTGGAATAAAACCAATAAACTAGTTAATCGCTTGGAGCTCTTAAAGATATCTCAAGATGGCGGGCACACGGCGCATTAAGCTGAGAACATTTGAGATAGAAGAGGAGCTTCGTCACGCCAAAATTATTGTTTAAGCCCTCGCCGATCAAGGTAGGAATAGCTTGCAAGATGCACAGCCCTGTCACCCGTAACTATGAGCGACTCAAAGTTATTTCATGTGGCGTGGAGTCCTCTGGCAAGCCGATCACGTTGATATGACCCCATATGTTAAAACCTACAGTGTCAGTAGTAGGAGCGTCACAATATACAGCAACATAGGGAAGTGTAGTGGTAAAACCTACAATGTGAGTAGTACAGTGTCACAATATGGAGCAACATAAGGAAGGGTCGTGGTATAACCTACAGTGTGAGTAGTACAGTGTCACAATATGGAGCAACATAAGGAAGTGTAGTGATATAACCTACAGTGTGAGTAGTACTGTGTCACAATATGGAGCAACATAAGGACGTGTAGTGGTATAACCTACAGTGTGAGTAGTACAGTGTCACAATATGGAGCAACATAAGGAAGTGTACTGGTATAACCTACAGTGTGAGTAGTACAGTGTCACAATATGGAGCAACATAAGGAAGTGTAGTGGTATAACCTACAGTGTGAGTAGTACAGTGTCACAATATGGAGCAACATAAGGAAGTGTAGTGGTATAACCTACAGTGTGAGTAGTACAGTGTCACAATATGGAGCAACATAAGGAAGTGTAGTGGTATAACCTACAGTGTGAGTAGTACAGTATCACAATATGGAGCAACATAAGGAAGTGTAGTGAAATAACCTACAGTGTGAGTAGTACAGTGTCACAATATGGAGCAACATAAGAAAGTGTAGTGGTATAACCTACAGTGTGAGTAGTACAGTGACACAATATGTAGCAACATAAGGAAGTGTAGTGGTATAACCTACAGTGTGAGTAGTACAGTGTCACAATATGGAGCAACATAAGGAAGTGTACTGGTATAACCTACAGTGTGAGTAGTACAGTGTCACAATATGGAGCAACATAAGGAAGTGTACTGGTATAACCTACAGTGTGAGTAGTACAGTGTCACAATATGGAGCAACATAAGGAAGTGTACTGGTATAACCTACAGTGTGAGTAGTACAGTGTCACAATATGGAGCAACATAAGGAAGTGTACTGGTATAACCTACAGTGTGAGTAGTACAGTGTCACAATATGGAGCAACATAAGGAAGGGTCGTGGTATAACCTACAGTGTGAGTAGAACAGTGTCACAATATGGAGCAACATAAGGAAGTGTACTGGTATAACCTACAGTGTGAGTAGTACAGTGTCACAATATGGAGCAACATAAGGAAGTGTACTGGTATAACCTACAGTGTGACGAGTACAGTGTCACAATATGGAGCAACATAAGGAAGTGTACTGGTATAACCTACAGTGTGAGTAGTACAGTGTCACAATATGGAGCAACATAAGGAAGTGTAGTGGTATAACCTACAGTGTGAGTAGTACAGTGTCACAATATGGAGCAACATAAGGAAGTGTACTGGTATAACCTACAGTGTGAGTAGTACAGTGTCACAATATGGAGCAACATAAGGAAGTGTACTGGTATAACCTACAGTGTGAGTAGTACAGTGTCACAATATGGAGCAACATAAGGAAGTGTAGTGGTATAACCTACAGTGTGAGTAGTACAGTGTCACAATATGGAGCAACATAAGGAAGTTTACTGGTATAACCTACAGTGTGAGTAGTACAGTGTCACAATATGGAGCAACATAAGGAAGTGTAGTGGTATAACCTACAGTGTGAGTAGTACAGTGTCACAATATGGAGCAACATAAGGAAGTGTACTGGTATAACCTACAGTGTGAGTAGTATAGTGTCACAATATGGAGCAACATAAGGAAGTGTACTGGTATAACCTACAGTGTGAGTAGTACAGTGTCACAATATGGAGCAACATAAGGAAGTGTAGTGGTATAACCTACAGTGTGAGTAGTACAGTGTCACAATATGGAGCAACATAAGGAAGTGTACTGGTATAACCTACAGTGTGAGTAGTACAGTGTCACAATATGGAGCAACATAAGGAAGTGTACTGGTATAACCTACAGTGTGAGTAGTACAGTGTCACAATATGGAGCAACATAAGGAAGTGTAGTGGTATAACCTACATTGTGAGTAGTACAGTGTCACAATATGGAGAAACATAAAGAAGTGTACTGGTATAACCTACAGTGTGAGTAGTACAGTGTCACAATATGGAGCAACATAAGGAAGTGTAGTGGTATAACCTACATTGTGAGTAGTACAGTGTCACAATATGGAGCAACATAAGGAAGTGTAGTGGTATAACCTACATTGTGAGTAGTACAGTGTCACAATATGGAGCAACATAAGGACGTGTAGTGGTATAACTTACAGTGTGAGTAGTACAGTGTCACAATATGGAGCAACATAAGGAAGTGTAGTGGTATAACCTACATTGTGAGTAGTACAGTGTCACAATATGGAGAAACATAAAGAAGTGTACTGGTATAACCTACAGTGTGAGTAGTACAGTGTCACAATATGGAGAAACATAAGGAAGGGTCGTGGTATAACCTACAGTGTGAGTAGTACAGTGTCACAATATGGAGCAACATAAGGAAGTGTACTGGTATAACCTCCAGTGTGAGTAGTACAGTGTCACAATATGGAGCAACATAAGGAAGTGTACTGGTATAACCTACAGTGTGAGTAGTACAGTGTCACAATATGGAGCAACATAAGGAAGTGTACTGGTATAACCTACAGTGTGAGTAGTACAGTGTCACAATATGGAGCAACATAAGGAAGTGTACTGGTATAACCTCCAGTGTGAGTAGTACAGTGTCACAATATGGAGCAACATAAGGTAGTGTTGTGGTATAACCTACAGTGTGAGTAGTACAGTGTCACAATATGGAGAAACATAAGGAAGGGTCGTGGTATAACCTACAGTGTGAGTAGTACAGTGTCACAATATGGAGCAACATAAGGAAGTGTAGTGGTATAACCTACATTGTGAGTAGTACAGTGTCACAATATGGAGCAACATAAGGAAGTGTACTGGTATAACCTACAGTGTGAGAAGTACAGTGTCACAATATGGAGAAACATAAGGAAGGGTCGTGGTATAACCTACAGTGTGAGTAGTACAGTGTCACAATATGGAGCAACATAAGGAAGTGTACTGGTATAACCTACAATGTGAGTAGTACAGTGTCACAATATGGAGCAACATAAGGAAGGGTCGTGGTATAACCTACAGTGTGTAACGTGTTTTTCGAGGGGTCTTTATGCAACTGGTATAAGTCAGTAGGAAGCCATTCTATATTTATTTACGCGGCAAATTGTTCAGCCAAGAGAATTTTTCATGTTAATTTATTATTATTATTAATTTATTATAATTATTATTTAGATATTTTCGGAGCATTTTATAAAAATTATTAGCATTCAGATAGGTTTTCTGTGTCTTAGAAAACGCTATCAAGCAAATTATTACGAACGACGATATCAAAGAAAATTATCAGATTACGGAATTTTACGGAGTTTTGTCAGTTAGGGTATTTGAGAGAGATGACTCACTGGGAATTCAAACACAAGCTGATTCCTGTCAAGAAGCATGACGCAATCCTGGGTTCGCATCGTTAAGAAAAGGCGAATTGTTGAAACGGAACCCTCCCGCCGAGTGTAATGACCCAGAGGAGGGGAAGATCGCGTGGTGGGTCAACAAATCAGTGAGGACCACGCAAGCTACAAGTCGGATGAAGAGTGGGGGAGCCGACAGGTGCATATATCGTTCGACGCGCCGTGAAACGGGAACTATCTGTGAAATACTTGAGGAGTATGGGTGCGCGTGCGAGTCGCTCCGATGTTCAGTGGAGTTAGTAACTATCTGTGTAGAACTTGCGGAGTGTGGTTGCAAGTGCGTGTCGCTCCGATGTTCAGGGGAGTTAGTAACTATCTGTGTAGAACTTGCGAAGTGTGGTTGCAAGTGCGTGTCGCTCCGATGTTCAGGGGAGTTAGTAACTATCTGTGTAGGACTTAACGAGTACGGTTGCACGCGGAAGTCGCTCCGATGTTCCGTGGAGTGGAGGACTAACTCTTGTAAAACTTAACCAGTGTGGTTATACGAGTGTTTGGGTCCGATGTACGGACCATAGAATTATCTAATCTACCAGAATATCATCAAATACCGACCGAGATGACGACGTCCAGGAGACTGTGGGAAGCTCACAGCATCATCCAGTACGAGGGAAATGCTTTGGCAATTTCCAGTGGTAAGCGCATATGACGCAGAAATACGCAATCTCTCATTTCTCTTTGTTTTACATTTCATATTTCAGTAACTTCATAGCTTGGAAATAAGAGTAAAATCAATTTATCAGACTCCGTTTTCACGTAATTTTCTATCGGTAATATTAAAATCGCAACGCTCCAATTTAAATTTTAAACTTATTATTATTATTAATTTTGCTATACTTGTTTTATATAATAAATTCATTTCTTTTACAATGCAATCTTTGCTTTCAGTAGGTAGCATTAGATATAGACCAATTCCTTCTCCTGATACAATTGTTTGTTGGGTTAATGATCAAATCATACCACGATCTGAGTGAATAGATTCTTGAAGTTGTTCTCCCAGAGCTAGACGTTGTTAAATACAAATTTAGATTTCAACATTGGGTTGAGGTCTTGGCGCCCATTAAAACAACATAGCTTAGGCAAAGGTAAACAGTTACATTTCTCACCCAACAGTTAGGGGCTAGCAAAACGTTTCATTTGTCGCTACCAACATGGGGCACTAATTAACGTTTCATTTGGCGCCGACAACTTGGGGATGAAAACCTAATAACATTTGTGGAAGGAGAAGGGTATATATTTCTGTGCCTGTATTTTGGGGGTTATTTGTCTGTATCAGTGTATATCATTATGGGGGATGAGAAAGAAAGACAGATGAGGTTACGTAGTGGTCATCAACGGGAGAGTGATGATACGAGCAGTATGTCGAGTGATGGTAGTACCGGGGTAGCGGAGGTAAATCCCGATACTGAAACAGGGAGTGTAGGCGGCCAACCAGAATTAAAAACTTTACTTCTCGAGTTTATGTATCAGAACAAAGTTAGTAGTGATGCCTTAAACGCAAAGTTAGAACAGAATAATGCAAGATTGGAACAAAACAGTAGGGAAAATAAAGAAAGTACAGACGCTTTAAATGCTAAACTGGAACAAAACAACGCTAAATTAGAACAAAACAATAAGGAAAATAGAGAGAGTACTGAAACTTTAAATGCAAAACTGGAACAAAACAACGTCAGATTAGAACAAAACAGTAAGGAAAATAGAGAGAGTACTGAAACTTTAAATGCTAAATTAGAACAAAACAGTAGGGAAATGAGTGACAAATTCGAACTGATTAGAGGTGAGATCAGGGGGGTGATGGAAGAAAAGGCTAAAGAGATTATTGCAGATGTAGACAGAAAATTAGGAAAAGTACAGGAGGAGTTGGAAATTAGAATCAGTACACAGGCTGAAAAGTTAAAAGAACTAGTGCAACTGGAAACACAGCAGGTCAAAAAGCAATTGGGGGGAGAAATTGACAAAATTCAGGTGGCTACTAAAGAGGTTAAGGAACAGCTGGGGGGTAGAATTGAGAAAGTCCACTCGCAAATAGTTGCAGAAGTAAATGATTTAAGAGAGAGTAATAGAGGGAGCATTAGCAAGATTGAGGAGAAACAAGCAAAGCTATATGATAAAGTAGAAGAATCAGAAGGAAACATTAAATTAACAGTAAACAGTATTGAGAGGAAGGCTAAGGAGAAAATCGCAGAATTAGAGTTAAAATTAAAAGCTAGGATCAGGCAAGAAAATAGTCAGAATAGGCCAGTTTTTGTGAATAGCACACACAGGGAGGGAGAACTGGGTAAGTTCAGCAATCGACAGGGGTGCCCAATGGAGTTCATGAACACTATAGGAAATAAATTCGGGGAAAGGTTGGAAAATGGTAGTATTGAGTGGTGCCAGGTAGTTGAAATTTTAGAACAAGTGTTTGTGGGGGAAACGAGGAATTGGTTTGCTGTCTACAGAGACAAGTTTACTGATATCAATGATTTTAAAATGAAATTCTGTGAAAAGTTCTGGAATGAGGTTATTCAGTCGCAGCATCGTGAGGGAGTAGTGTGTGGTAAATATAACCCTAAAGGAAGCTCCACCATGACCGAATACTTTTTAGGGCAGGTATTAGTGTGTAAATACCTGGATGGCTTGAAGGAGGAAAGTGATGTGGTGAGGTTGCTACTTAGGCACTTTCCCTATAGGATCAAGGAGGCTGCTTGTATCCAGAATGTAAAGACTATATCACAAGTAGAAAATTTGTTAAGCACATTTGATGCACTAGGGAGAGGGGGTTATGAGGACAATTTCAATCGGAACCAGGGTAATAATAATAATTGACCTAATGAAGCCAGGCATCAGGAAGTTCAAGGGAACGGTGGCGAAGGAGCCAACGCTCAAAATAGAAATAATAATAATAATCAGCTAAATCAGAACAGAGGAAATGGCTATGGTAATCAGTATCAAGGGAGGAACAATGATTACAGGGGAAATCAAGGGAGAAACAATGATTTCAGGGGAAATCAAGGGAGAAATTATAATGACAATAATTACAACCAGAATAGGGGTCAAGGAAGAGGACAGCCTAGTGGTAGTAATATACAGCCAAACAATGACAACACAGCCCAGAACAACCAGACCAGTTCAGTAGTTAGTAGTACTACGGCCAGCTGTAGCGGTTCTTTAAACGCGAACCAGGCTGCGAAGTAAGGTCAGAATCTCAGTCTGTAGCATGCCCTGTCCATACAATTATACAGGAACCCTATGACCTAAATGTAAGAAATGAATTATTACGTGAACTAAATGATGAAGGTATTATTCAGGAAGTGGTTAGTAAGAGCCCCATAGTTAAATTTAACGTGTCCAAGGCGTACACAGATGTTTTAATTGATAGTGGTTGTATGAAGAGTTGCATAAATAGTGCATTTTATGATAAAATGAAAGGAACTGGAGTAAATTTTGAGGAGATGCCAATTAAAAGCACTTTTGTTATCTCAGCTGTTGGGAAGAGGTCTAAAGTAATTTCTAAGCAAGTTTTAGTAGACATTAAAATTAATAATCATGTAGAGAAGCAGATTTGCCTTGTAATTCCAAATTTAGTATTCAGTGTTATCTTGGGTTCAGAGTGGCTAAGTAGAGTGTCTGGTAACTTATGTTATGATGTAGGGAGTTTGAAATTTAAATGGGGAGATTCTGAAGTAGAAGTAGCGTTCAATGACCATATTCAGAGGAGTAGTATTGTAGGTGTGATTTGTACTTTAAAAGAGATATCGCCAGCCGTAGAGCGGGGTTCTCCATGTTTTGTGGGCAGTGTGATTACGAACGGAAGTCTAGAGGACTCGTTACGTGAGGCTGCATTTCAGGGAAATATAGAGGATGAACAGTGTGTTCGGCTCTATGATGTGTTATGGTGTAATAGGAGAGTTTTTGAGGATCGCATTGGTATGGCCAATTGCTATACCCATTCATTGAATGTTATTGATAGGTCAGTATTCACAGGACATAGATATCCTGTACCTTTCGCTTATCAGAGTGCAGTTGAGGCACAAATTAACCAGATGCTTGAAGATGGGATTATTGAGCACTCTAACAGTCCATATGTTAATTCTTTGATCACGGTACCCAAGACCGACGGCACTGTTCGTATTTGTTTAGACGCTCGTTTGGTTAACAGTAGAATTAGTTCAGATCAGCTGAAATCTATGTCAATAGAGGAATTAATGCAAACATTTGAGGGGAAGAAGTATTTCACTTGTGTAGATTTGAGTTCCAGTTTTTGGCAAGTGCCACTTATGTACGAAGATAGACCATTTACAGCTTTTAGTCATAAATATAATCTTTATCAATTTTGTAGAACACCTTATGGGTTAAAGAGTAGTTCAGCAGCTTTAATTAGGGCTTTAAACATCGCATTAGGGGATGACACAGGAGAGTTTGTAACCATTTACATAGATGATATGGTAATTAGTTCACGCAGTTTTGAGGAGCATCTACGTCATTTAGATATAGTTTTTCAGAAGTTAGATCAGGCAGGGTTCACTTTGAAGCTGTCTAAGTCGTCATTCTGTCAGTCAGAAGTGACATTTTTAGGTCATAGAGTGTCGAGTAGAGGTGTAACACCAGAAGAAAGTAGGGTTAATAAGATACTTAACGCAGAGGTGCCACAGAATGTTAAACAGTTAAAAACTTACCTGGGAATTTGCAACTTTTTCAGGAGGTTCGTTCTTAAATACTCAGGGTTGGTAGAACCATTCAGGGAATTGCTTAAAAGTGGGACTCGGTGGAGATGGGAGTCCAAGCATGAACAGGCTTTTAGAGCGCTGAAGGAAGGTTTTGAGAAAGCTGTAGTGCTGAAATATCCGTTAAAAGATAAGGAATATGTGGTTATGACAGATGCTTCACATATAGGCATTGCTGGAGTATTATGTCAGAAAGATGATGAGGGTAATCTGTGCATTGTATCTTTAGCCTCGCGAGGACTGACAGCAGCAGAGAAAAGATACACGATTACTGAGTTAGAGCTTTTAGGTATTGTTTTCAGTTTAGGGAAATTTAGAATGTATTTAGTAGGGGGAAATTTGAGATCCACACAGATCACCATGCATTACTGTATATGAGGACTTGTAAACTCAGTTCTAACAGAGTTAGTAGGTGGATTCTTGCTCTGCAGGAATACGAATTCACAGTAAAATATATTAAAGGTAAAGATAACATTCTTGCAGACATGCTATCGAGGGACACTAATTTATGTAGGGATTATCCTGTGGTTAAAGCAGAGGACAGTATTTTAATATGTGCATGTGTGGACAGTAGCAACAGGGCATCGTTACAGACACTGAGAAATATGCTGGTAGAGCAACGTGATGACGTTCATTTAAGGGAGCCACTTGCAAGGTTGGAAGCAGGTGACACAGAAACATTTATAGTTTCCAAACGTATTGGGAAAACAGCATATGTGCTGGAGAATAGTGGGGGAAACAGATTATACGGGACGTATAATATACATAGTCTACGAAAATATGTGTCATAAATTGAGGATGTTTAGCTGGCGAGCCAGCCTATCAAATGAGTAAGTGTGGTATTTGGTGCGTGGAAGATCTGGTCTTCAAGGCAGGCGTATCAGAAGTCACACAGGGGGGTAGTATGTAAGTAAATGTGAGTTTTTAAGGTGCAGGGAAATATGACGGGATTGTCGGATGCTCTTGAGCACTAAAATGTCTCGATACACCAAGGCCAGAATTTGGTAGCGCTGGTGAATTCCCATTTGCCTCCAAGAGATGGGTGAGCGCTTGAACAGGGTATTTTTGCTTAAGGCGTCCACGAGGCAAAAGATGGGCCATCAGAATGCGAGACAGTCCTTCATGAAACTCATAAATATCAGCACACGCGATTTCTGTTTACGGCCTCGCCATGTAAGATTTGTAAGTGTGTAATTTAAGGTAATTTGTACAATGGTATTATTGGTGTGAGGAGAAATGGTCTGTGTTGAGAACTAGTACTAAGTAGAATATGGTCTACGGGAACTTAACAAGACAGGGCGATTACGGCACAGAAATATTTGGTGTTATATGTAATGCGCATTTACTGTTTTTTTTTCAGAAGTCAATATTAATTTAATCTACTTTAAAGAGAGATTAAGTATTATGGTCACGAGGCGCTGCCACAATAGTGTGATCGTGTGCTCAGTGATAAGTGAGATTATATTTCACAATAAGGAAGTAACCTCCAGTGAAATTAGAAAGTTCTAGGGAGATATAAATATATCAGAACACCTTCAATGCGTGTGATATGACATCGTAAATACAAAGTGCTCACACAGTAATTATGTCTATTTCTCCAACATAGAGAAATTTGAGAGGCGGAAATATCCGTGGAACACTATTCTATATGTAAAACATTGGACTGGTTGCAAAGTGCAATCCATAGTGACAACAAACTTTGACGCAAAGTGCGGGAAGAAAAATTATGAGTGTATATATCTGTAATTTAGGGTGATTTCATTTATGTAATATGTATTTTGGATGGGGTTTATTAACGTGTCTGGGATAATCGGATAATGGACCGTCGTCACGGTAAATCATCCGATGATCCGAGGCGAATATGTAACGTGTTTTTCGAGGGGTCTTTATGCAACTGGTATAAGTCAGTAGGAAGCCATTCTATATTTATTTACGCGGCAAATTGTTCAGCCAAGAGAATTTTTCATGTTAATTTATTATGATTATTAATTTATTATAATTATTATTTAGATATTTTCGGAGCATTTTATAGCATTCAGATAGGTTTTCTGTGTCTTAGAAAACGCTATCAAGCAAATTATTACGAACGACGATATCATAGAAAATTATCTGATTACGGAATTTTACGGAGTTTTGTCAGTTAGGGTATTTGAGAGAGATGACTCACTGGGAATTCAAACACAAGCTGATTCCTGTCAAGAAGCATGACGTAATCCTGGGTTCGCATCGTCAAGAAAAGGCGAATTGTTGAAACGGAACCCTCCCGCCGAGTGTAATGACCCAGAGGAGGGGAAGATCGCGTGGTGGGTCAACCAATCAGTGAGGACCACGCAAGCTACAAGTCGGATGAAGAGTGGGGGAGCCGACAGGTGCATATATCGTTCGACGCGCCGTGAAACGGGAACTATCTGTGAAATACTTGAGGAGTATGGGTGCGCGTGCGAGTCGCTCCGATGTTCAGTGGAGTTAGTAACTATCTGTGTAGAACTTGCGGAGTGTGGTTGCAAGTGCGTGTCGCTCCGATGTTCAGGGGAGTTAGTAACTATCTGTGTAGAACTTGCGGAGTGTGGTTGCAAGTGCGTGTCGCTCCGATGTTCAGGGGAGTTAGTAACTATCTGTGTAGGACTTAACGAGTACGGTTGCACGCGGAAGTCGCTCCGATGTTCCGTGGAGTGGAGGACTAACTTTTGTAAAACTTAACCAGTGTGGTTATACGAGTGTTTGGGTCCGATGTACGGACCATAGAATTATCTAATCTACCAGAATATCATCAAATACCGACCGAGATGACGACGTCCAGGAGACTGTGGGAAGCTCACAGCATCATCCAGTACGAGGGAAATGCTTTGGCAATTTCCAGTGGTAAGCGCATACGACGCAGAAATACGCAATCTCTCATTTCTCTTTGTTTTACATTTCATATTTCAGTAACTTCATAGCTTGGAAATAAGAGTAAAATCAATTTATCAGACTCCGTTTTCACGTAATTTTCTATCGGTAATATTAAAATCGCAACGCTCCAATTTAAATTTTAAACTTATTATTATTATTAATTTTGCTATACTTGTTTTATATAATAAATTCATTTCTTTTACAATGCAATCTTTGCTTTCAGTAGGTAGCATTAGATATAGACCAATTCCTTC
Source organism: Meconema thalassinum (assembly GCA_946902985.2). Classification (NCBI taxonomy): domain Eukaryota; kingdom Metazoa; phylum Arthropoda; class Insecta; order Orthoptera; family Tettigoniidae; genus Meconema; species Meconema thalassinum. The sequence continues at coordinate 1,519,138,004 of OX336389.2, read as the reverse complement.
TCCTGATATAATTGTTTGTTGGGTTAATGATCAAATCATACCACGATCTGAGTGAATAGATTCTTGAAGGTGTTCTCCCAGAGCTAGACTTTGTTAAATACAAATTTAGATTTCAACATTGGGTTGAGGTCTTGGCGCCCATTAAAACAACATAGCTTAGGCAAAGGTAAACAGTTACATTTCTCACCCAACAATTAGGGGCTAGCAAAACGTTTCATTTGTCGCTACCAACATGGGGCACTAATTAACGTTTCAAGTGTAAGTAGCCAACAACAAGTCAACCCCTGGCACTATCCAGCCCATGACGGGCTAAGGCGGACCAAGCGACCGCTGCCAAGCCATTTGGCCTGCAGATATTGGGGTGACGCGTGATCAGCGCGTCGGGTCCCCTCGGCCGTTAATCTTGGTATTCGTGATCGGGGCGCAGCGACACTGTCAGACACCTACTCAATTGTCCTCACGAGGCTGAGTGCACCACGTTCCAACCCTCACGTCAGTTTTAAAATCCCTGACGGAGCCGGGGATCGAACCCGGGGCCTCCGGGTGAGAGGCAGGCGCGCTACCCCAACACCACGGAGCCGGCACAGTGTAAGTAGTAGAGTGTCACAATATGGAGCAACATAAGGAAGTGTAGTGATATAACCTACAGTGTGAGTAGTACAGTGTCACAATATGGAGCAACATAAGGAAGTGTAGAGGAATAACATACAATGTGAGTAGTACAGTGTCACAATATGGAGGAACATAAGGAAGTGTAGTGGTATAACCTACGGTGTGAGTAGTACAGTGTCACAATATGGAGCAACATAAGGAAGTGTACTGGTATAACCTACAGTGTGACTAGTACAGTGTCACAATATGGAGCAACATAAGGAAGTGTAGAGGAATAACCTACAGTGTGAGTAGTACAGTGTCACAATATGGAGCTACATAAGGAAGTGTAATGATATAACCTACAGTGTGAGTAGTACAGTGTCACAATAAGGAGCAACATAAGGAAGTGTAGTGGTATAACCTACAGTGTGAGTAGTACAATGTCACAATATGGAGCAACATAAGGAAGTGTAGAGGAATAACCTACAGTGTGAGAAGTACAGTGTCACAATATGGAGCCACATAAGGAAGTGAAGTGGTATAACGTACATTGTGAGTAGTACAGTGTCACAATATGGAGCAACATAAGGAAGTGTAGAGGAATAACCTACAGTGTGAGAAGTACAGTGTCACAATATGGAGCCGCATAAGGAAGTGTAGTGGTATAACCTACAGTGTGAGTAGTACAGTGTCACAATATGGAGCAACATAAGGAAGTGTACTGGTATAACCTACAGTGTGAGTAGTACAGTGTCACAATATGGAGCAACATAAGGAAGTGTAGTGGTATAACCTACAGTGTGAGTAGTACAGTGTCACAATAAGGAGCAACATGAGGAAGTGTACAGGTATAACCTACAGTGTGAGTAGTACAGTGTCACAATATGGAGCAACATAAGGAAGTGTAGTGGTATAAACTACAGTGTGAGTAGTACAGTGTCACAAAAAGGAGCAACATGAGGAAGTGTACTGGTATAACCTACAGTGTGAGTAGTACAGTTTCAAAATATGGAGCAACATAAGGAAGTGTACTGGTATAACCTACAGTGTGAGTAGTACAGTGTCACAATATGGAGCAACATAAGGAAGTGTAGTGGTATAACCCACAGTGTGAGTAGTACTGTGTCACAATATGGAGCAACATATGGAAGTGTACTGGTATAATCTACAGTGTAAGTAGTACAGTGTCACAATTTGGAGCAACATAAGGAAGTGTAGTGGTATAACCTACAATGTGAGTAGTACAGTGTCACAATAAGGAGCAACATAAGGAAGTGAAGTGGTATAACCTACAGTGTGAGTAGTACAGTGTCACAATGTGGAGCAACATAAGGAAGTGTACTGGTATAACCTACAGTGTGAGTAGTACAGAGTCACAATATGGAGCAACATAAGGAAGTGTAGTGGTATAACCCACAGTGTGAGTAGTACTGTGTCACAATATGGAGCAACAAGAGGAAGTGTAGTGATATAACCTACAGTGTGAGTAGTACAGTGTCACAATATGGAGCAACATGATGAAGTGTACTGGTATAACCTACAGTGTGAGTAGTACAGTGTCACAATATGGAGCAACATATGGAAGTGTACTGGTATAATCTACAGTGTAAGTAGTACAGTGTCACAATTTGGAGCAACATAAGGAAGTGTAGTGGTATAACCTACAATGTGAGTAGTACAGTGTCACAATAAGGAGCAACATAAGGAAGTGAAGTGGTATAACCTACAGTGTGAGTAGTACAGTGTCACAATGTGGAGCAACATAAGGAAGTGTACTGGTATAACCTACAGTGTGAGTAGTACAGTGTCACAATATGGAGCAACATGAGGATGTGTAGTGATATAACCTACAGTGTAAGTAGTACAGTGTCACAATATGGAGCAACATGAGGAAGTGTAGTAATATAAACTACAGTGTGAGTAGCACAGTGTCACAATATGGAGCAACATAAGGAAGTGTCGTGGTATAACCTACAGTGTGAGTAGTACAGTGTCACAATATGGAGCAACATAAGGAAGTGTACTGGTATAACCTACAGTGTGAGTAGTACAGTGTCACAATATGGAGCAACATAAGGAAGTGTACTGGTATAACCTACAGTGTGAGTAGTACAGTGTCACAATATGGAGCAACATAAGGAAGTGTAGAGGAATAAACTACAGTGTGAGAAGTACAGTGTCACAATATGGAGCTACATAAGGAAGTGTAATGATATAACCTACAGTGTGAGTAGTACAGTGTCACAATAAGGAGCAACACAAGGAAGTGTAGTGGTATAACCTACAGAGTGAGTAGTACAATGTCACAATATGGAGCAACATAAGGAAGTGTAGAGGAATAACCTACAGTGTGAGAAGTACAGTGTCACAATATGGAGCCACATAAGGAAGTGTAGTGGTATAACCTACATTGTGAGTAGTACAGTGTCACAATATGGAGCAACATAAGGAAGTGTAGAGGAATAACCTACAGTGTGAGAAGTACAGTGTCACAATATGGAGCCGCATAAGGAAGTGTAGTGGTATAACCTAGAGTGTGAGTAGTACAGTGTCACAATATGGAGCAACATAAGGAAGTGTACTGGTATAACCTACAGTGTGAGTAGTACAGTGTCACAATATGGAGCAACATAAGGAAGTGTAGTGGTATAACCTACAGTGTGAGTAGTACATTGTCACAATAAGGAGCAACATGAGGATGTGTACTGGTATAACCTACAGTGTGAGTAGTACAGTGTCACAATATGGAGTAACATAAGGAAGTGTAGAGGTATAACCTACAGTGTGAGTAGTACTGTGTCACAATAAGGAGCAACATGAGGAAGTGTACTGGTATAACCTACAGTGTGAGTAGTACAGTGTCACAATAAGGAGCAACATAAGGAAGTGTAGTGGTATAACCTACAGTGTGAGTAGTACAGTGTCACAATATGGAGCAACATAAGGTAGTGTTGTGATATAACCTACAGTGTGAGTAGTTCAGTGTCACAATATGGAGCAACATAAGGAAGTGTACTGGTATAACCTCCAGTGTGAGTAGTACAGTGTCACAATATGGAGCAACATGAGGAAGTGTAGTGATATAACCTACAGTGTGAGTAGTACAGTGTCACAATATGGAGCAACGTAAGGAAGTGTACTGGTATAACCTACAGTTTGAGTAGTACAGTGTCACAATATAGAGCATCATAAGGAAGTGTAGTGATTTCACCTGCAGTGTGTGTAGTACAGTGTCACAATATGGAGCAACATAAGGAAGTGTAGTGATATAACCTACAGTGAGAGTAGTACAGTGTCACAATATGGAGCCACATAAGGAAGTGTAGAGGTATAACCTACAGTGTGAGTAGTACAATGTCACAATGTAGAACAACATAAGGAAGTTTAGTGATATAACCTACAGTGTGTGTAGTACAGTGTCACAATATGGAGCAACATGAGGATGTGTAGTGATATAACCTACAGTGTGAGTAGTACAGTGTCACAATATGGAGCAACATAAGGAAGTGTAGTGGTATAACCTACAGTGTGAGTAGTACAGTGTCACAATATGGAGCAACATAAGGAAGTGTACTGTTATAACCTACAGTGTGAGTAGTACAGTGTCAAAATATGGAGCAACATAAGGTAGTGTTGTGATATAACCTACAGTGTGAGTCGTTCAGTGTCATAATATGGAGCAACATAAGGAAGTGTACTGGTATAACCTACAGTGTGAGTAGTACAGTGTCACAATCTGGAGCAACATAAGGAAGTGTCGTGGTATAACCTACAGTGTGAGTAGTACAGTGTCACAATATGGAGCAACATAAGGAAGTGTACTGGTATAACCTACAGTGTGAGTAGTACAGTGTCACAATATGGAGCAACATAAGGAAGTGTACTGGTATAACCTACAGTGTGAGTAGTACAGTGTCACAATATGGAGCAACATAAGGAAGTGCACTGGTATAACCTACAGTGTGAGTAGTACAATGTCACAATATAGAGCATCATAAGGAAGTGTAGTGATGTAACCTACAGTGTGTGTAGTACAGTGTCACAATATGGAGCAACATGAGGAAGTGTAGTGATATAACCTACAGTGTGAGTAGTACAGTGTCACAATATGGAGCAACATGAGGAAGTGTAGTGATATAACCTACACTGTGAGTAGCACAGTGTCACAATATCGAGCAACATGAGGAAGTATACGGGTATAACCTACAGTGTGAGTAGTACAGTGTCACAATATGGAGCAACATAAGGAAGAGTACTGGTATAACCTACAGTGTGAGTAGTACAATGTCACAATATGGAGCAACATAAGGAAGTGTAGTGGTATAACCTACAGTGTGAGTAGTACAGTGTCCCAATATGGAGCAACATGAGGATGTGTAGTGATATAACCTACAGTGTAAGTAGTACAGTGTCACAATATGGAGCAACATGAGGAAGTGTAGTAATATAAACTACAGTGTGAGTAGCACAGTGTCACAATATGGAGCAACATAAGGAAGTGTCGTGGTATAACCTACAGTGTGAGTAGTACAGTGTCACAATATGGAGCAACATAAGGAAGTGTACTGGTATAACCTACAGTGTGAGTAGTACAGTGTCACAATATGGAGCAACATAAGGAAGTGTACTGGTATAACCTACAGTGTGAGTAGTACAGTGTCACAATATGGAGCAACATAAGGAAGTGTAGAGGAATAAACTACAGTGTGAGAAGTACAGTGTCACAATATGGAGCTACATAAGGAAGTGTAATGATATAACCTACAGTGTGAGTAGTACAGTGTCACAATAAGGAGCAACACAAGGAAGTGTAGTGGTATAACCTACAGAGTGAGTAGTACAATGTCACAATATGGAGCAACATAAGGAAGTGTAGAGGAATAACCTACAGTGTGAGAAGTACAGTGTCACAATATGGAGCCACATAAGGAAGTGTAGTGGTATAACCTACATTGTGAGTAGTACAGTGTCACAATATGGAGCAACATAAGGAAGTGTAGAGGAATAACCTACAGTGTGAGAAGTACAGTGTCACAATATGGAGCCGCATAAGGAAGTGTAGTGGTATAACCTAGAGTGTGAGTAGTACAGTGTCACAATATGGAGCAACATAAGGAAGTGTACTGGTATAACCTACAGTGTGAGTAGTACAGTGTCACAATATGGAGCAACATAAGGAAGTGTAGTGGTATAACCTACAGTGTGAGTAGTACATTGTCACAATAAGGAGCAACATGAGGATGTGTACTGGTATAACCTACAGTGTGAGTAGTACAGTGTCACAATATGGAGTAACATAAGGAAGTGTAGAGGTATAACCTACAGTGTGAGTAGTACTGTGTCACAATAAGGAGCAACATGAGGAAGTGTACTGGTATAACCTACAGTGTGAGTAGTACAGTGTCACAATAAGGAGCAACATAAGGAAGTGTAGTGGTATAACCTACAGTGTGAGTAGTACAGTGTCACAATATGGAGCAACATAAGGTAGTGTTGTGATATAACCTACAGTGTGAGTAGTTCAGTGTCACAATATGGAGCAACATAAGGAAGTGTACTGGTATAACCTCCAGTGTGAGTAGTACAGTGTCACAATATGGAGCAACATGAGGAAGTGTAGTGATATAACCTACAGTGTGAGTAGTACAGTGTCACAATATGGAGCAACGTAAGGAAGTGTACTGGTATAACCTACAGTTTGAGTAGTACAGTGTCACAATATAGAGCATCATAAGGAAGTGTAGTGATTTCACCTGCAGTGTGTGTAGTACAGTGTCACAATATGGAGCAACATAAGGAAGTGTAGTGATATAACCTACAGTGAGAGTAGTACAGTGTCACAATATGGAGCCACATAAGGAAGTGTAGAGGTATAACCTACAGTGTGAGTAGTACAATGTCACAATGTAGAACAACATAAGGAAGTTTAGTGATATAACCTACAGTGTGTGTAGTACAGTGTCACAATATGGAGCAACATGAGGATGTGTAGTGATATAACCTACAGTGTGAGTAGTACAGTGTCACAATATGGAGCAACATAAGGAAGTGTAGTGGTATAACCTACAGTGTGAGTAGTACAGTGTCACAATATGGAGCAACATAAGGAAGGGTACTGTTATAACCTACAGTGTGAGTAGTACAGTGTCAAAATATGGAGCAACATAAGGTAGTGTTGTGATATAACCTACAGTGTGAGTCGTTCAGTGTCATAATATGGAGCAACATAAGGAAGTGTACTGGTATAACCTACAGTGTGAGTAGTACAGTGTCACAATATGGAGCAACATAAGGAAGTGTCGTGGTATAACCTACAGTGTGAGTAGTACAGTGTCACTATATGGAGCAACATAAGGAAGTGTACTGGTATAACCTACAGTGTGAGTAGTACAGTGTCACAATATGGAGCAACATAAGGAAGTTGACAGGTATAACCTACAGTGTGTGTAGTACAGTGTCACAATATGGAGCAACATAAGGAAGTGTACTGGTATAACCTACAGTGTGAGTAGTACAATGTCACAATATAGAGCATCATAAGGAAGTGTAGTGATGTAACTTACAGTGTGTGTAGTACAGTGTCACAATATGGAGCAACATGAGGAAGTGTAGTGATATAACCTACAGTGTGAGTAGTACAGTGTCACAATATGGAGCAACATGAGGAAGTGTAGTGATATAACCTACAGTGTGAGTAGCACAGTGTCACAATATCGAGCAACATGAGGAAGTATACGGGTATAACCTACAGTGTGAGTAGTACAGTGTCACAATATGGAGCAACATAAGGAAGAGTACTGGTATAACCTACAGTGTGAGTAGTACAATGTCACAATATGGAGCAACATAAGGAAGTGTAGTGGTATAACCTACAGTGTGAGTAGTACAGTGTCACAATATGGAGCAACATGAGGAAGTGTACTGGCATAACCTACAGCGTGAGTAGTACAATGTCACAATATGGAGAAACAGGAGGAAGTGTACTGGTATAACCTACAGTGTGAGTAGTACAGTTTCACAATATGGAGCAACATGAGGATGTGTAGTGATATAACTTACATTGTGAGTAGCACAGTGTCACAATATGGAGCAACATGAGGAATTATATGGGTATAAACTACAGTGTGAGTAGTACAGTGTCACAATATGGAGCAACATAAGGAAGTGTACTGGTATAACCTACAGTGTGAGTAGTACATTGTCACAATATGGAGCAGCATAAGGAAGTGTAGTGGTATAACCTACAGTGTGAGTAGTACAATGTCACAATATGGAGCAACATAAGGAAGTGTACTGGTATAACCTACAGTGTGAGTAGTACAGTGTCACAATATGGAGCAACATAAGGAAGTGTACTGGTATAACCTACAGTGTGAGTAGTACAGTGTCACAATATGGAGCAACATAAGGTGGTGTTGTGATATAACCTACAGTGTGAGTAGTACAGTGTCACAATATGGAGCAACATAAGGAAGTGTAGTGGTATAACCTACAGTGTGTGTAGTACAATGTCACAATATGGAGCAAAATAAGGAAGTGTAATGGTATAACCTACCGTGTGAGTAGAACAGTGTCACAATATGCAGCAACATAAGGAAGTGTACTGGTATAACCTACAGTGTGAGTAGTACAGTGTCACAATATGGAGCAACATAAGGAAGTGTAGTGGTATAACCTACAGTGTGAGTAGAACAATGTCACAATATGGAGCAACATAAGGGAGTGTAGTGGTATAACCTACAGTGTGAGTAGTACAATGTCACAATATGGAGCAACATAAGGAAGTGTACTGGTATAAACTACAGTGTGAGTAGAACAGTGTCACAATATGGAGCAACATAAGGAAGTGTACTGGTATAACCTACAGTGTGAGTAGAACAGAGTCACAATATGGAGCAACATAAGGAAGTGTACTGGTATAAACTACAGTGTGAGTAGTACAGTGTCACAATATGGAGCAACGTAAGGAAGTGTAGTGGTATAACCTACAGTGTGAGTAGTACAATGTCACAATAAGGAGCAATATAAGGAAGTGTAGTGGTATAACCTACAGTGTGAGTAGAACAGTGTCACAATATGGAGCAACATAAGGAAGTGTAGTGGTATAACCTACAGTGTGAGTAGTACAATGTCACAATATGGAGCACCATAAGGAAGTGTACTGGTATAACCTACAGTGTGAGTAGTACAGTGTCACAATATGGAGCAGCATAAGGAAGTGTACTGGTATAACCTACAGTGTGAGTAGAACAGTGTCACAATATGGAGCAACATAAGGAAGTGTACTGGTATAACCTACAGTGTGAGTAGTACAGTGTCACAATATGGAGCACCATAAGGAAGTGTAGTGGTATAACCTACAGTGTGAGTAGAACAGTGTCACAATATGGAGCAACATAAGGAAGTGTAGTGGTATAACATACAGTGTGAGTAGTACAATGTCACAATATGGAGCACCATAAGGAAGTGTACTGTTATAACCTACAGTGTGAGTAGTACAGTGTCACAATATGGAGCAACATAAGGAAGTGTACTGGTATAACCTACAGTGTGGGTAGTACAGTGTCACAATATGGATCAGCATAAGGAAGTGTACTGGTATAACCTACAGTGTGAGTAGTACAGTGTCACAATATGGAGCAACATAAGGAAGTGTCCTGGTATAACCTACAGTGTGAGTAGAACAGTGTCACAATATGGAGCAACATAAGGAAGTGAACAGGTATAACCTACAGTGTGAGTAGTACAATGTCACAATATGGACCAACATAAGGAAGTGTACTGGTATAACCTGCAGTGTGAGTAGTACAATGTCACAATATGGAGCAACATAAGGAAGTGTAGTGGTAATACCTACAGTGTGAGTAGTACAGTGTCAAAATATGGAGCAACATAAGGAAGTGTACTGGTATAACCAACATTGTGAGTAGTACAGTGTCACAATATGGAGCAACATAAGGAAGTGTAGTGGTATAACCTACAGTGTGAGTAGTACAGTGTCACAATATGGAGCAACATAAGGAAGTGTACTGGTATAACCTACAGTTTGAGTAGTACAGTGTCACAATATGGAGCACCGTAAGGAAGTGTAGAGGAAAAACCGACAGTATGAGTAGAACAGTGTCACAATATGGAGCAACATAAGGAAGTGTAGTGGTATAACCTACAGTGTGAGTAGTACAGTGTCACAATATGGAGCAACATAAGGAAGGGTACTGTTATAACCTACAGTGTGAGTAGTACAGTGTCAAAATATGGAGCAACATAAGGTAGTGTTGTGATATAACCTACAGTGTGAGTCGTTCAGTGTCATAATATGGAGCAACATAAGGAAGTGTACTGGTATAACCTACAGTGTGAGTAGTACAGTGTCACAATATGGAGCAACATAAGGAAGTGTCGTGGTATAACCTACAGTGTGAGTAGTACAGTGTCACAATATGGAGCAACATAAGGAAGTGTACTGGTATAACCTACAGTGTGAGTAGTACAGTGTCACAATATGGAGCAACATAAGGAAGTTGACAGGTATAACCTACAGTGTGAGTAGTACAGTGTCACAATATGGAGCAACATAAGGAAGTGTACTGGTATAACCTACAGTGTGAGTAGTACAATGTCACAATATAGAGCATCATAAGGAAGTGTAGTGATGTAACCTACAGTGTGTGTAGTACAGTGTCACAATATGGAGCAACATGAGGAAGTGTAGTGATATAACCTACAGTGTGAGTAGTACAGTGTCACAATATGGAGCAACATGAGGAAGTGTAGTGATATAACCTACAGTGTGAGTAGCACAGTGTCACAATATCGAGCAACATGAGGAAGTATACGGGTATAACCTACAGTGTGAGTAGTACAGTGTCACAATATGGAGCAACATAAGGAAGAGTACTGGTATAACCTACAGTGTGAGTAGTACAATGTCACAATATGGAGCAACATAAGGAAGTGTAGTGGTATAACCTACAGTGTGAGTAGTACAGTGTCACAATATGGAGCAACATGAGGAAGTGTACTGGCATAACCTACAGCGTGAGTAGTACAATGTCACAATATGGAGAAACAGGAGGAAGTGTACTGGTATAACCTACAGTGTGAGTAGTACAGTTTCACAATATGGAGCAACATGAGGATGTGTAGTGATATAACCTACATTGTGAGTAGCACAGTGTCACAATATGGAGCAACATGAGGAATTATATGGGTATAAACTACAGTGTGAGTAGTACAGTGTCACAATATGGAGCAACATAAGGAAGTGTACTGGTATAACCTACAGTGTGAGTAGTACATTGTCACAATATGGAGCAGCATAAGGAAGTGTAGTGGTATAACCTACAGTGTGAGTAGTACAATGTCACAATATGGAGCAACATAAGGAAGTGTACTGGTATAACCTACAGTGTGAGTAGTACAGTGTCACAATATGGAGCAACATAAGGAAGTGTACTGGTATAACCTACAGTGTGAGTAGTACAGTGTCACAATATGGAGCAACATAAGGTAGTGTTGTGATATAACCTACAGTGTGAGTAGTACAGTGTCACAATATGGAGCAACATAAGGAAGTGTAGTGGTATAACCTACAGTGTGTGTAGTACAATGTCACAATATGGAGCAAAATAAGGAAGTGTAATGGTATAACCTACCGTGTGAGTAGAACAGTGTCACAATATGGAGCAACATAAGGAAGTGTACTGGTATAACCTACAGTGTGAGTAGTACAGTGTCACAATATGGAGCAACATAAGGAAGTGTAGTGGTATAACCTACAGTGTGAGTAGAACAATGTCACAATATGGAGCAACATAAGGGAGTGTAGTGGTATAACCTACAGTGTGAGTAGTACAATGTCACAATATGGAGCAACATAAGGAAGTGTACTGGTATAAACTACAGTGTGAGTAGAACAGTGTCACAATATGGAGCAACATAAGGAAGTGTACTGGTATAACCTACAGTGTGAGTAGAACAGAGTCACAATATGGAGCAACATAAGGAAGTGTACTGGTATAAACTACAGTGTGAGTAGTACAGTGTCACAATATGGAGCAACGTAAGGAAGTGTAGTGGTATAACCTACAGTGTGAGTAGTACAATGTCACAATAAGGAGCAATATAAGGAAGTGTAGTGGTATAACCTACAGTGTGAGTAGAACAGTGTCACAATATGGAGCAACATAAGGAAGTGTAGTGGTATAACCTACAGTGTGAGTAGTACAATGTCACAATATGGAGCACCATAAGGAAGTGTACTGGTATAACCTACAGTGTGAGTAGTACAGTGTCACAATATGGAGCAGCATAAGGAAGTGTACTGGTATAACCTACAGTGTGAGTAGAACAGTGTCACAATATGGAGCAACATAAGGAAGTGTACTGGTATAACCTACAGTGTGAGTAGTACAGTGTCACAATATGGAGCACCATAAGGAAGTGTAGTGGTATAACCTACAGTGTGAGTAGAACAGTGTCACAATATGGAGCAACATAAGGAAGTGTAGTGGTATAACATACAGTGTGAGTAGTACAATGTCACAATATGGAGCACCATAAGGAAGTGTACTGTTATAACCTACAGTGTGAGTAGTACAGTGTCACAATATGGAGCAACATAAGGAAGTGTACTGGTATAACCTACAGTGTGGGTAGTACAGTGTCACAATATGGATCAGCATAAGGAAGTGTACTGGTATAACCTACAGTGTGAGTAGTACAGTGTCACAATATGGAGCAACATAAGGAAGTGTCCTGGTATAACCTACAGTGTGAGTAGAACAGTGTCACAATATGGAGCAACATAAGGAAGTGAACAGGTATAACCTACAGTGTGAGTAGTACAATGTCACAATATGGACCAACATAAGGAAGTGTACTGGTATAACCTGCAGTGTGAGTAGTACAATGTCACAATATGGAGCAACATAAGGAAGTGTAGTGGTAATACCTACAGTGTGAGTAGTACAGTGTCAAAATATGGAGCAACATAAGGAAGTGTACTGGTATAACCAACATTGTGAGTAGTACAGTGTCACAATATGGAGCAACATAAGGAAGTGTAGTGGTATAACCTACAGTGTGAGTAGTACAGTGTCACAATATGGAGCAACATAAGGAAGTGTACTGGTATAACCTACAGTTTGAGTAGTACAGTGTCACAATATGGAGCACCGTAAGGAAGTGTAGAGGAAAAACCGACAGTATGAGTAGAACAGTGTCACAATATGGAGCAACATAAGGAAGTGTAGTGGTATAACCTACATTGTGAGTAGTACAGTCTCACAATATGGATCAACATAAGGAAATGTAGTGGTATAACCTACAGTGTGAGTAGTACAATGTAACAATATGGAGCAACATAAGGAAGTGTAGAGGAATAACCTACAGTGTGAGTAGTACAGTGTCACAATATGGAGCAACATGAGGAAGTGTAGTGATATAACCTACAGTTTGAGTAGTACAGTGTCACAATAAATTGCAACATAAAGAAGTGTAGTGATATAACCTACAGTGTGAGTAGTACAGTGTCACAATATGGAGCAACATAAGGAAGTGTACTGGTAATACCTACAGTGTGAGTAGTACAGTGTCACAATATGAAGCAACATGAGGAAGTGTAGTGGTATAACCTACAGTGTGAGTAGTACAGTGTCACAATATGGAGCAACATAAGGAAGTTTAGTGGTATAACCTACAGTGTGAGTAGTACAGTGTCACAATATGGAGCAACATAAGGAAGTGTACTGGTATAACCTACAGTGTGAGTAGAACAGTGTCACAATATGGAGCAACATAAGGAAGTGTAGTGGTATAACCTACAGTGTGAGTAGTACAGTGTCACAATATGGAGCAACATAAGGAAGTGTAGTGGTATAACCTACAGTGTGAGTAGTACAGTGTCACAATACGGAGCAACATAAGGAAGTGTTGTGATATAACCTACAGTGTGAGTAGTACAGTGTCACAATATGGAGCAACATAAGGAAGTGTACTGGTATAACCTACATTGTGAGTAGTACAGTGTCACAATACGGAGCAACATAAGGAAGTGTAGTGCAGTGGCGACTGGTGGTCACTGTTCTTGGTATACCGCACCATTTACCCCTTACATCCCCCCCCCCCTCCCTTTTCACCATGCCTCAACCTCTTGTCAAAGTTGAATTATTATTATTATTTTTATTTTGTATTGGAGAACATTTACATAACTTCGAAGAAACACACTTTATAGCTATAATTTTGGATAGGTTATCCCAATATATTGAGGTCACTAGCCAATTGTTTTGGCCGGGGATATAAGGTCGGATTCCCTTCCTAACGCCACGTGATCTTCCATGTGAAATATTTAGCGTGCTGTCACCGGAATTCGAACCTCGACCGTCCGGGTAAAGCCAGTGCGTCATCCTCCCTCTGCAAGGACTTTGTCCTTATACATTAAAAAAATCTTCGTTTAACGCCTGAACACGGCCTACATGAAACTGCTTCTAGGTAAATGGCCTTCGAATCCCCTCGCCCTCCTAGTTCATTTTGACAACGTACAGAGTACATTTCATCTTTACGTTGCCTTCTCTCTCTTTCCGTTCTTGACCAGGTCTTAAATTTTACGAAAACAAATAAACATTGATCCATTTCCGAAGGATCTCAATTATACATTGTCTCATCATTAGACATGTCCAAACATGAGAAGCGCATTCATTCATAACCAATGTACGTAAATGACTTGCCATCTCAGATACCTGCATTTAAAACTGTACTATTCGCAGATGATACAAGTGTTTTGATGAGGGGTGAAAATGACACTGAACTTCAAAAATCAGTAGAGGAAGTAACAGGTCAGCTGTCCTTATGGTTCAACAATAATGGATTCCTTATCAACACTAGTAAAAGAGTGGTTCTTAACTTTCACACAGCTCAGAATAAAAGTATTAATTCTCCCTCCATAATCTTAAATGACCTTAAAATTGGTAACGCCTCTTCTACTAAATTCTTAGGCCTTTGGTTGCAGGATGACCTAAAATGGAACTCTCATACCACTAAACTTGCCAAGAAACTAAGCTCAAGTTGTTATGCATTAAGAGTATTAAGACAATCGACAAGCTGGAGAACTGTTCTTAGTACTTATTTTGCTTATTGCTATTCAATTATGAAATATGGAATCATATTTTGGGGAAATTCACCTGCTGCTCACCAAATCTTTATTATCCAGAAAAGAATAATTAGAACAATGAAAGGGACTACTAGATTGCATACATGTAAGCCTCTGTTTAAACAACTGAAAATTTTACCTTTGCCATGTATTTACCAGTGGCGAATTCTCCCATACACCGCATATACCGGCGGTATACCATCCGAGATTTAAAAAATGTAAAAGTATTTTCTTGTCACTTTTTAGACATGTTCCAGTCATGAAAATTGTCCTTGTCATATATTTTCTGCAGATTGTTGTCACGAAAGTCGGTGGTCATAGCAACGTACCATACTTATTTTTATTGGTGGTGTACAGTTTTAGTTATGAGTGACTGTACTGAGTTACCGCAAGGGTCTCCCGGTGGCGCTCGCTGGCTCGTCAGAGCGACGAGGGGAAGGAGAGGGGTAGCTTAAGCCCAGCAAATTTCAGCCCGAGTTATCGCGCAAGGACCTTGCGGTTCAACTATGCCTAATGCTGATTGGCTGTTTCAAGGGGAATTTGTTGACCAGCAGAGGCTTGCCAGCGCTCCGCCGTTTCAGTTATTTGTTCTGTGTGCGAGACAGTGTCATTGTACGTTTGTTTTAAGTCAGTCTTGAAGTGATTTAGTCAACAGTGAATTAATATAGAAATGTGTAGTGTGAGTGAAGCACCGGAAGTGGATTGTGGGTGCGTCATTCAGGACGTGCTAACCAAGGGATTTAATTTAATTGGATTCCCTCAGAAAGTGGAAATTAAGGAGAAAGGAAGGCCAACTCCTGAACTTCCAAATTTAGTTTCATCTTGTATAGACCGTAAGCGAGAATATACTAGACATTTTTGTTCCTCAAACTATTCACGCCATCAGTGGTTAACTGGATGCAAAAAACTTAACAAACTATTCTGCTGGCCTTGTCTCCTTTTCAGTCGTGAAGGAACGGCGTGGTCAAAAGATGGATTTGACAACATTGCTGGTCTTACTAGTAGCTTAAAGAAACATGAAAAAGCGAGGAGTCATATCGCGTGTGCTTTTGCATTGTGTAAATTCGGTACCTCGCGAATAGATGTTCAGTTGAATGCTCAGAAAGCAATGGAGGTCTCAAAGCACAATGAAATGGTAAAAAAGAATAGGCAGGTTTTATCTAGGCTAATAGATGTCGTTTGTCATTTAGGCAAGCAAGAACAGGCACTACGAGGACATGACGAGTCAGACCAGTCACTGAACAGAGGTAACTACATAGAAACCTTAGATTTGCTGAGCACGTATGACCTTTTGCTACATGACCATTTACTTAATTCTACTATATTTCGAGGTACGTCATCTACCATTCAGAACGATTTAATAGAAGCCATTAGAGCTGTAATGGTAGATGCTATTGCGAAGGAACTTGACAGAACAAAATTTGTAGCAATTCTTGTCGATGAATGTTCTGATGTGATTAATAAATCACAGCTATCCACAATTTTGCGCTATGTTGATAGTGCTGGAGAAGTTCAAGAACGATTTATTGGCTTCACGGATGTTAGTGCTAACAGGTCGGCTGAGGCTCTGTACGCCCACGTTTCGTCAGTATTAGAAGAGTTCGGATTAGGTAACAAGCTTATAGCACAGACGTACGATGGCGCGAGTGTCATGGCTGGTCATTTAGGAGGACTACAGGCTAGAGTAAAACAAACATTTCCACGAGCGCTGTTCGTTCATTGCTACTGTCATGTGTTGAACTTAGTATTGCAACAGGCAGCTATGGGAATAACAAAATGTCGAGTATTTTTCTTATCTCTTTCCGGAATGTCTAATTTCTTTTCCCATTCTTCCAAGAGAACTGAATACCTCCGAAACTTTGTAGAAAAAAAATTACCGAGAACTGCACCAACACGCTGGAACTTTAACTCGAAACTTGTTAACACAGTTCAAGAGCAGAAAGACAACCTACTCATGTTTTTCGAAAGCTTAACGGACGATGAAAATAGTGGAAATTGGGAAAACGATGCTATAGTACAGGCTCAAGGATTTTTGTATTTTTTGAAAAAAATTGATACAGTTTTTCTTCTGAATGTATACTCATTCATTTTCTGCCACACCGATGTTCTTTTTAACATTTTGCAAAACAAGGCTATGGATATTGCTTTTTGCCACTCAAAGATAATAGAGACCAGAGACAGATTAAACAATTTCAGGAGCGAAGGCTTCCAAAATGTCTGGGAAATTACATGTTCTAGCGCAGCCGATGAACCAGCACAGAAGAGAATTAAAGGCAATGGATCACCAGAAGAGGGTTTTAGGAGACTATTCTGTGAAATTCTGGATAATGTCATTTGCCAGATAAATGACAGATTTTGTGATATGGAGCGTTTTAACTTCTTTTCCCTCCTGGATACAGGAAAATTTAGAGAATTTGGCATTTCGTTCCCAAACAAATTGTTTTTAAATCTCTTAGAAAACTACGGGTCAAGTTTCGATCAAGTAGGTGTGAAAAACAAACTGATAGTGCTCTATTCGGCTAATGATCAAGAATTTCACGAGAAATCAGTGGCCGAAATCGTAAGAATTATGAACCGAATGCAGTTAGTTAATGCTATGCCTGAACTGTACAATTTAGCGTGTTTAATACTTACGATACCATCTACTACAGCCTCTGTTGAACGTACCTTCTCAACACTCAAACGAGTGAAGTCACATTGCAGGTCCACTATGGGTCAAGAGAGACTTACTTCCCTATCATTGATGACAATTGAGAAGCAGCTGCTTTGTTCACTCAGGAAGCACCCAAACGGTAATTTTACTGATGCTGTCACACAAGTGTTCTTGATGAAATCCAGACGAATGGAACTTACCTTCAAATAGATTAATCCTGGTTTTGGCAGAAGACGGTTGGAATACTGTATAGATATAGAGGTAAGTTATCGCTCGAATTATTTTATTGATTTCGACCAGTTTCTTAGAAGTGCTCTTCACTTTTATTGTATTAATACCTTGGCTATGAATGTTTTAGTAATCTTTGGATATGTCTAACGAAGTGCAAATGGTTTAGAACGTTGTTGTTAATAGGGGCCGATAACCTAGATGTTAGGCCCCTTAAACAACAATTATCATCATTGTCGTTGTTAATAGTTCATTTTAGAGACTTGTGTTGAACTTGTATAATAAGCTTCTATGATGAACTGAGGTACTATCGCTGCATTTGCCTGGAAATAACGTAGGAAAACTCTGACAAAAAACACACTCATGGTAGCCTCTGTCGGCGTCGAGATTCGAACCCCTGATATGTGGACTTGCTGCAGCTCCCCATGGCGTGATTTAGCGTGCATGGCTATGCCACGGGGTGTTCTTCGAACGCAACTACAGGTGACCAGTGTCATATTTCCAAGAAAAAAAATACACTTGTCTGGAGCGGAGAGAGAGAGAGAGTGGAAGTGCGAAGATGAAAGGAGCCGTTTGTAAGATGTAACCAAAATAAACTGGGGAATGAGGGGATGTGGCAAGTGTTCAGGAGTGAAACAGAAATTCTTTAGGTATATAGACATAATCTTTCTTACAAATTACGGATATGTTTTTCTCCAACTCTAATAATAATAATAATAATAATAATAATGATAATAAGAGTCTGAAGGAATTGGATCTTCCGCCGAACATCTACAGGAGTATGCAGCATTCTGTCCTATTGTCCACATGCAATATTGTGCGATCCTTCCTGGCTAGTGAATGAGTTTTAATGAACTCTATATTCTGTATATACATGATATGTATGTACTGTATTATAGTTTGTATTTTAGTTTTTATGTATTGTTGTAAAGCACTTGGTTTAACTTTAGAGTAACCCATGTTTGTAGTGGTGAATTGAATAAATAATAATAATAATAATAATAATAATAATAATAATAATAATAATAATAATAATAATAATAATAATAATAATAATAATAATAGTCTAATAATAATGACTTATTATTATTGTTATTATTATTATTATTATTGGGCATATTGATATTGATTGCCAGGGGTGAGTAAACAGGAAGGGTGCACTTGCGGTATACCAGGTACGGAGACCAGCAGTCGCCACTGGTATTTACATCTTTGAACTTCTATTATTTGTCAAACAAAGCTTAGGAAATGAGGATATCTTTGAGATGAATTCAAATATACATAACTACCAGACCAGGCAAAAGAACAATCTTCATGTACATGCTGCAAATACAACACTATGTAAAAATGGTGTATTCCATGCAGCTATAACGCTGTATAATCATTTGCCAAATAATATTAAAAGTACAGCAAATTACATAAAGTTCAAAATAAAAACTAAAGAGTTCTTGCTGGAGCACTGCTTCTACTCAGTTAAAGAGTTTTTAGAATATCAATAGTTATGTATTCATAGGACTAAATGTTAATGATGTAAGGTTATCCTTGTGTAGGCCTATATTATTATTGTGATTGTAAATTAGTATTAGTATAATTTGTGAATTGACGTGTCCTATATCATTGTACAATGTACATTATATGATTGAATGGATGAATAAAAAATACAATACAATACAATACAATTAAAGAAGAGCCAGTATCTCAAAGTGAAAATATCTTCTGGAAAGCGAACATTCAGCCTCAATCAATAAAATAATACCGGGTGAGTTAGCCGTGGTCGTTACGGCATGACAGCTGGCAGTCGCTCACATCCGGGAGGCGAGGAGGTTCGAATCCCCCCGCCGGCAACCTTGAAGATGGTCTTCTGTGGTTTCCCATCTTCCTTCCAGGCAAATGCCGGGGTTGATCCCTAACTATAGGCCACAGCCGCTACCTTCCAACTCCTCGTCCTTACATTCCAACTTTCCTCCCCAACGGTACATGTAGCTCACCCATTGGGTGTCCGTCTCGAAGAAGCTACAAAACTGGCGAGCCGAACATGTCCTCGGACACTCCCGGCACTAAAAGCCATACGCTAAAAAGAAAAAATATATGTATAGTGTAGCCTAAACTACCTTGACATATTGTTTCCCAACCTTGGTCTGCCAGGAAGAATTTTACATGAAAGTAAGTTCCATTCACTTAGATTTCTAAAGGTCCACCTCGTGGCGTAGTGGCTAGTATTCTGGGGCTGTTACTGCGGAGGTCCGTGTTCGATTCTCTGCTCTACCAAGAAATGTAATTCTAGTCTGAGGGTTGGGATTCACTCAACCCCCAAGAGGCAGAAATGAGAACAGGTGGTTCGATTCCAACCCCCAAACATCCTAGAAATGGTCTTTCGTGGTTTCCCACTTTCACTCGTACATATCATAAGGCCACAGCCGCCTCCTACCAAAATCCTGGCAACGGTACAGCCATCATAACGACATATCTCATCAATTTCCACACGCACCAAGCCAGGGGTGGATTTAAGGAGTGAACGATTCATCTTGCTGTTATACTTTAAAAACATGACGAAAACAGTGGCTTTAGACAAATTCTTTCACACTTAAATACTCTGTATCAAAATGCACATTTTACGATAACGTACTATTTTGAGTGTTCGGCTGTAGAGGATAACAGAAGCAGAGGTAGAGCTATGAGGCGATGGTTAGTTTCAGTGTTGAACGATTTCAAAGTCAGAGATGTAGAAGCAGAGGGAGCCGGATTGCTAACTGCTAATAGGGGATCATACAGGCGACTTGTTCGCAAACAGAGGCTTGCAGACTGGATGGGACGCTGAAAGGTAAAACCGTCTCAAATGAAAATGTATGTATATTTGAAAGAATACTACACATTTTTGACAGTTCTCTAAAAAATGGCTTTAAACCACGCGTTGGCAATGACAGTAAATAGTAGAACTACCAAAACTAAAATAATTTGGAATACAATAAATATTTGACTTAAAATGGCTAATATCACGCAAATTTTTCCCAACTCACAAAACGGACTCTGCGAGGGATCATTCCTCTACCGTCGCAAGGATGGTGTCTCGGAGCTGGATACACTTCGTCAGCAGATACAACTGGGGATGATGACAGGTGACCGCTAACTTGGGTCAAATTAAGGAAGGACCAGGGCAGGGATTTTGGAGGGCAGTCGGTCGGTCGTGGACCTGTTGAAAGGAACCGTCACGGTACTTGCCTGGTGGTGAAAATTGGAAACCAAGACAACCATTTTCCGGACGGCTGAAGTGTGATTCAAACCCACACTCTCCCGATGCCAGCGAGATACGAGCTAGCGCGTTACAGCTCTTGGCCACCGTGATCGGTAACATTTATTTTTGCTCCAAAATATCAAAAATAAATTTAAAAAATGTCCTATTACTCACTAATTTGGGCCTAGTTTTAGCAAAATTATCCTATCCCGGACCTCCCCCACCCCTCTCCAAGCTAAGGGTATTCCATACTCTCTAGAATCCCTGGTGTGTGTTCGCCTACCCCCATGATCTTGCCTTAAATCCGCCCTTGAACCAAGTACATGGGGCTACATGACCACGATGCTTCAAATCCCCTAATTGAATCAACAACTGCAAAGCAACAAATATTCCAAGTGTAAAATTCTACCTGATTTCGGCAGAAACCAATGCCTTCATTTCCTTGCACAAAGAAATAGATCGCTTTAATTTCAACTTACTGAGGAAATCCAATGGAATAAAATCCTTTCAACAACGCTACTATCCACTTCCAGTGTTTCACTTAATCTAAACATGTTAATATTTCAGTGGGAAGTAATTAACGCCAAGACGAACTCACAACATAACTGAAGTGGATGAGGCACTGCGCTGGTGTGCCTTCCCTTGTGAGCAGGGTGAAAGTACTGTTTGAAATCAGCCAATCAGCAATACACTCACCGCTAGTCTTTAGCGCGATACCCCATACGGAACGTGGCTGGGCTACTCTTCCCCTGCCCCGCCCCGCGGGCCAGTGTCGAGCCCTTTCAACGACCGGGCTAGACTTGCGGTATACCAAAGTACAGTCACTCACAGCAAAAAGTGTGTACCCCAGAAGAAAATTAGCGAGTTAAGCGGGATTCGAGCGCCAGCTTCCTTGACAACAATCGGCGGAACATGAATGATGACAAGCTCGATTTTCCTGACTGCACTGCTACATACAAGTCGAGAAAATGTCGAGATAAACATTTTATATTTTTATCACTGGTTGTATACCGCCGGTATATGCGATGCATGGGAGAATTCGCCACTGGTGTAGTGGTATAACCTACAGTGTGAGTAGTACAATGTCACAATATGGAGCAACATAAGGAAGTGTAGTGATATAACCTACAGTGTGAGTAGTACAGTGTCACAATATGGAGCAACATAAGGAGGTGTACTGGTATAACCTACAGTGTGAGAAGTACAGTGTCACAATATGGAGCAACATAAGGAAGTGTACTGGTATAACCTACAGTGTGAGTAGTACAGTGTCACAATACGGAGCAACATAAGGAAGTGTAGTGGTATAACCTACAGTGTGAGCGGTACAGTGTCACAATATGGAGCAACATAAGGAAGTGTACTGGTATAACCTACAGTGTGAGTAGTACAGTGTCACAATATGGAGCAACATAAGGTAGTGCTGTGATATAACCTACAGTGTGAGTAGTACAGAGTCACAATATGGAGCAACATAAGGAAGTGTACTGGTATAACCTACAGTGTGAGAAGTACAGTGTCACAATATGGAGCAACATAAGGAAGTGTACTGGTATAACCTACAGTGTGAGTAGTACAGTGTCACAATACGGAGCAACATAAGGAAGTGTAGTGGTATAACCTACAGTGTGAGTAGTACAATGTCACAATAAGGAGCAACATAAGGAAGTGTAGTGGTATAACCTACAGTGTGAGTAGTACAGTGTCACAATACGGAGCAACATAAGGAAGTGTTGTGATATAACCTACAGTGTGAGTAGTACAGTGTCACAATATGGAGCAACATAAGGTAGTGTAGTGGTATAACCTACAGTGTGAGTAGTACAGTGTCACAATATGGAGCAACATAAGGAAGTGTACTGGTATAACCTCCAGTGTGAGTAGTACAGTTTCACAATATGGAGCAACATAAGGTAGTGTAGTGGTATAACCTACAGTGTGAGTAGAACAGTGTCACAATATGGAGCAACATAAGGAAGTGTAGTGGTATAACCTCCAGTGTGAGTAGTACAGTGTCACAATATGGAGCAACATAAGGAAGTGTACTGGTATAACCTACAGTGTGAGTAGTACAGTGTCACAATATGGAGCAACATAAGGAAGTGTAGTGGTAATACCTACAGTGTGAGTAGTACAGTGTCACAATACGGAGCAACATAAGGAAGTGCAGTGGTATAACCAGCAGTGTGAGTAGTACAATGTCACAATATGGAGCAACATAAGGAAGTGTAGTGTTATAACCTACAGTGTGAGTAGTACAGTGTCACAATACGGAGCAACATAAGGAAGTGTTGTGATATAACCTACAGTGTGAGTAGTACAGTGTCACAATATGGAGCAACATAAGGTAGTGTAGTGGTATAACCTACAGTGTGAGTAGTACAGTGTCACAATATGGAGCAACATAAGGAAGTGTAGTGATATAACCTACAGTGTGAGTAGTACAGTGTCACAATTTGGAGCCACATAAGGAAGTGTAGAGGTATAACCTACAGTGTGAGTAGTACAAAGTCACAATATAGAACAACATAAGGAAGTTTAGTGATATAACCTACAGTGTGTGTAGTACAGTGTCACGATATGGAGCAACATGAGGATGTGTAGTGATATAACCTACAGTGTGAGTAGTACAGTGTCACAATATGGAGCATCATGAGGAAGTGTAGTAATATAACCTACAGTGTGAGTATCACAGTGTCACAATATGGAGCAACATAAGGAAGTGTACTGGTACAACCTACAGTGTGAGTAGTACAGTTTCACAATATGGAGCAACATAAGGAAGTGTAGTGGTATAACCTACAGTGTGAGTAGTACAGTGTCACAATATGGAGCTACATAAGGAAGTGTACTGGTATAACCTACAGTGTGAGTAGTACAGTGTCACAATATGGAGCAACATAAGGAAGTGTACTGGTACAACCTACAGTGTGAGTAGTACAGTGTCACAATATGGAGCAACATAAGGAAGTGTACTGGTATAACCTACAGTGTGAGTAGTACAGTGTCAAAATATGGAGCAACATAAGGTAGTGTTGTGATATAAACTACAGTGTGAGTCGTACAGTGTCATAATATGGAGCAACATAAGGAAGTTTACTGGTATAACCTACAGTGTGAGTAGTACAGTGTCACAATATGGAGCAACATAAGGAAGTGTACTTGTATAACCTACAGTGTGAGTAGTACAGTGTCACAATATGGAGCAACATAAGGAAGTGTACTGGTATAACCTACAGTGTGAGTAGTACAATGTCACAATATGGAGCAACATAAGGAAGTGTAGTGGTATAACCTACAGTGTGAGTAGAACAATGTCACAATATGGAGCAACATAAGGAAGTGTAGTGGTATAACCTACAGTGTGAGTAGTACAGTGTCACAATATGGAGCAACATAAGGAAGTGTACTGGTATAACCTACAGTGTGAGTAGTACAGAGTCACAATATAGAGCAACATAAGGAAGTGTAGTGGTATAACCTACAGTGTGAGTAGTACAGTTTCACAATATGGAGCAACATAAGGAAGGGTAGTGATATAACCTACAGTGTGAGTAGTACAGTGTCACAATATGGAGCAACATAAGGAAGTGTAGTGGTATAACATACAGTGTGAGTAGTACAGTGTCACAATATACAGCAACATAAGGAAGTGTACTGGTATAACCTACAGTGTGAGTAGTACAATGTCACAATATGGAGCAACATAAGGAAGTGTACTGGTATAACCTACAGTGTGAGTAGTACAATGTCACAATATGGAGCAACATAAGGAAATGTAGTGGTATAACCTACAGTGTGAGTAGTACAATGTCACAATATGGAGCAACATAAGGAAGTGTACTGGTATAACCTACAGTGTGAGTAGAACAATGTCACAATATGGAGCAACATAAGGTAGTGTACTGGTATAACCTACAGTGTGAGTAGTACAGTGTCACAATATGGAGCAACATAAGGAATTGTACAGGTATAACCTACAGTGTGAGTAGAACAATGTCACAATATGGAGCAACATAAGGTAGTGTACTGGTATAACCTACAGTGTGAGTAGTACAGTGTCACAATATGGAGCAACATAAGGTAGTGTACTGGTATAACCTACAGTGTGAGTAGTACAGTGTCACAATATGGAGCAACATAAGGAAGTGTAGTGGTATAACCTACAGTGTGAGTAGTACAGTGTCACAATATGGAGCAATATAAGGAAGTGTACTGGTATAACCTACAGTGTGAGTAGTACAGTGTCACAATATGGAGCAATATAAGGAAGTGTACTGGTATAACCTACAGTGTGAGTAGTACAGTGTCACAATATGGAGCAACATAAGGTAGTGTACTGGTATAACCTACAGTGTGAGTAGTACAGTGTCACAATATGGAGCAACATAAGGAAGTGTAGTGGTATAACCTACAGTGTGAGTAGTACAGTGTCACAATATGGAGCAACATAAGGAAGTGTACTGGTATAACCTACAGTGTGAGTAGTACAGTGTCACAATATGGAGCAACATAAGGTAGTGTACTGGTATAACCTACAGTGTGAGTAGTACAGTGTCACAATATGGAGCAACATAAGGAAGTGTAGTGGTATAACCTACAGTGTGAGTAGTACAGTGTCACAATATGGAGCAACATAAGGAAGTGTACTGGTATAACCTACAGTGTGAGTAGTACAGTGTCACAATATGGAGCACCATAAGGAAGTGTACTGGTATAACCTACAGTGTGAGTAGTACAATGTCACAATATGGAGCAACATAAGGAAGTGTAGTGGTATAACCTACAGTGTGAGTAGTACAGTGTCACAATATGGAGCAACATAAGGTAGTGTACTGGTATAACCTACAGTGTGAGTAGTACAGTGTCACAATATGGAGCAACATAAGGTAGTGTACTGGTATAACCTACAGTGTGAGTAGTACAGTGTCACAATATGGAGCAACATAAGGAAGTGTAGTGGTATAACCTACAGTGTGAGTAGTACAGTGTCACAATATGGAGCAATATAAGGAAGTGTACTGGTATAACCTACAGTGTGAGTAGTACAGTGTCACAATATGGAGCAATATAAGGAAGTGTACTGGTATAACCTACAGTGTGAGTAGTACAGTGTCACAATATGGAGCAACATAAGGTAGTGTACTGGTATAACCTACAGTGTGAGTAGTACAGTGTCACAATATGGAGCAACATAAGGAAGTGTAGTGGTATAACCTACAGTGTGAGTAGTACAGTGTCACAATATGGAGCAACATAAGGAAGTGTACTGGTATAACCTACAGTGTGAGTAGTACAGTGTCACAATATGGAGCAACATAAGGTAGTGTACTGGTATAACCTACAGTGTGAGTAGTACAGTGTCACAATATGGAGCAACATAAGGAAGTGTAGTGGTATAACCTACAGTGTGAGTAGTACAGTGTCACAATATGGAGCAACATAAGGAAGTGTACTGGTATAACTTACAGAGTGAGTAGTACTGTGTCACAATATGGAGCAACATAAGGAAGTGTACTGGTATAACCTACAGTGTGAGTAGTACTGTGTCACAATATGGAGCAACATAAGGTAGTGTTGTGATATAACCTACAGTGTGAGTAGTACAGTGTCACAATATGGAGCAACATAAGGAAGTGTAGTGGTATAAACTACAGTGTGAGTAGTACAGTGTCACAATATGGAGCAACATAAGGAAGTGTACTGGTATAAACTACAGTGTGAGTAGTACAGTGTCACAATATGGAGCAACATAAGGAAGTGTACTGGTATAACCTACAGTGTGAATAGTACAGTGTCACAATATAAAGCAACATTAGGAAGTGTAGTGATATAACCTACAGTGTGACTAGTACAGTGTCACAATATGGAGCAACATAAGGAAGTGTACTGGTATAACCTACAGTGTGAGTAGTTCAATGTCACAATATGGAGCAACATATGGAAGTGTACTGGTATAACCTACAGTGTGTGTAGTACAGAGTCACAATAAGGAGCAACATAAGGAAGTGTAGAGGTATAACCTACAGTGTGAGTAGTACAGTGTCACAATAAGGAGCAACATAAGGAAGTGTAGTGATATAACCTACAGTGGGAGTAGTACAGTGTCACAATATGGAGCAACATAAGGAAGAGTACTGGTATAACCTACAGTGTGAGTAGTACAGTGTCAAAATATGTAGCAACATAAGGAAGTGTAGTGGTAATACCTACAGTATGAGTAGTACAGTGTCACAATATGGAGCAACATAAGGAAGTGTACTGGTATAACCTACAGTGTGAGTAGTACATGGTCACAATATGGAGCAACATAAGGAAGTGTACTGGTATAACCTACAGTGTGAGTAGTACAATGTCACAATATGGAGCAACATAAGGAAGTGTACTGGTATAACCTACAGTGTGAGTAGTACAATGTCACAATATGGAGCAACATAAGGAAGTGTACTGGTATAACCTGCAGTGTGAGTAGTACAATGTCACAATATGGAGCAACATAAGGAAGTGTAGTGGTAATACCTACAGTGTGAGTAGTACAGTGTCACAATATGGAGCAACATAAGGAAGTGTACTGGTATAACCTACAGTGTGAGTAGTACAGTGTCACAATATGGAGCAACATAAGGAAGTGTAGTGGTATAACCTACAGTGTGAGTAGTACAGTGTCACAATATGGAGCAACTTAAGGAAGTGTACTGGTATAACCTACAGTTTGAGTAGTACAGTGTCACAATATGGAGCACCGTAAGGAAGTGTAGAGGAAAAACCGACAGTATGAGTAGAACAGTGTCACAATATGGAGCAACATAAGGAAGTGTAGTGGTATAACCTACATTGTGAGTAGTACAGTCTCACAATATGGATCAACATAAGGAAATGTAGTGGTATAACCTACAGTGTGAGTAGTACTATGTAACAATATGGAGCAACATAAGGAAGTGTACTGGTAATACCTACAGTGTGAGTAGTACAGTGTCACAATATGAAGCAACATGAGGAAGTGTAGTGGTATAACCTACAGTGTGAGTAGTACAGTGTCACAATATGGAGCAACATAAGGAAGTTTAGTGGTATAACCTACAGTGTGAGTAGTACAGTGTCACAATATGGAGCAACATAAGGAAGTGTACTGGTATAACCTACAGTGTGAGTAGAACAGTTTCACAATATGGAGCAACATAAGGAAGTGTAGTGGTATAACCTACAGTGTGAGTAGTACAGTGTCACAATATGGAGCAACATAAGGAAGTGTAGTGGTATAACCTACAGTGTGAGTAGTACAGTGTCACAATACGGAGCAACATAAGGAAGTGTTGTGATATAACCTACAGTGTGAGTAGTACAGTGTCACAATATGGAGCAACATAAGGAAGTGTACTGGTATAACCTACATTGTGAGTAGTACAGTGTCACAATACGGAGCAACATAAGGAAGTGTAGTGCAGTGGCGACTGGTGGTCAACGTTCTTGGTATACCGCACCATTTACCCCTTACATCCGCCCCCTCCCTTTTCACCATGCCTCAACCTCTTGTCAAAGTTGAATTATTATTATTATTTTTATTTTGTATTGGAGAACATTTACATAACTTCGAAGAAACACACTTTATAGCTATAATTTTGGATAGGTTATCCCAATATAGTGAGGTCACTAGCCAATTGTTTTGGCCGGGGATATAAGGTCGGATTCCCTTCCTAACGCCACGTGATCTTCCATGTGAAATATTTAGCGTGCTGTCACCGGAATTCGAACCTCGACCGTCCGGGTAAAGCCAGTGCGTCATCCTCCCTCTGCAAGGACTGTGTCCTTATACATTAAAAAAATCTTCGTTTAACGCCTGAACACGGCCTACATGAAACTGCTTCTAGGTAAATGGCCTTCGAATCCCCTCGCCCTCCTAGTTCATTTTGACAACGTACAGAGTACATTTCATCTTTACGTTGCCTTCTCTCTCTCCCCGTTCTTGACCAGGTCTTAAATTTTACGAAAACAAATAAACATTGATCCATTTCCGAAGGATCTCAATTATACATTGTCTCATCATTAGACATGTCCAAACATGAGAAGCGCATTCATTCATAACCAATGTACGTAAATGACTTGCCATCTCAGATACCTGCATTTAAAACTGTACTATTCGCAGATGATACAAGTGTTTTGATGAGGGGTGAAAATGACACTGAACTTCAAAAATCAGTAGAGGAAGTAACAGGTCAGCTGTCCTTATGGTTCAACAATAATGGATTCCTTATCAACACTAGTAAAAGAGTGGTTCTTAACTTTCACACAGCTCAGAATAAAAGTATTAATTCTCCCTCCATAATCTTAAATGACCTTAAAATTGGTAACGCCTCTTCTACTAAATTCTTAGGCCTTTGGTTGCAGGATGACCTAAAATGGAACTCTCATACCACTAAACTTGCCAAGAAACTACGCTCAAGTTGTTATGCATTAAGAGTATTAAGACAATCGACTAGCTGGAGAACTGTTCTTAGTATTTATTTTGCTTATTGCTATTCGCTTATGAAATATGGAATCATATTTTGGGGAAATTCACCTGCTGCTCACCAAATCTTTATTATCCAGAAAAGAATAATTAGAACAATGAAAGGGACTACTAGATTGCATACATGTAAGCCTCTGTTTAAACAACTGAAAATTTTACCTTTGCCATGTATTTACCAGTGGCGAATTCTCCCATACACCGCATATACCGGCGGTATACCATCCGAGATTTAAAAAATGTAAAAGTATTTTCTTGTCACTTTTTAGACATGTTCCAGTCATGAAAATTGTCCTTGTCATATATTTTCTGCAGATTGTTGTCACGAAAGTCGGTGGTCATAGCAACGTACCATACTTATTTTTATTGGTGGTGTACAGTTTTAGTTATGAGTGACTGTACTGAGTTACCGCAAGGGTCTCCCGGTGGCGCTCGCTGGCTCGTCAGAGCGACGAGGGGAAGGAGAGGGGTAGCTTAAGCCCAGCAAATTTCAGCCCGAGGTATCGCGCAAGGACCTTGCGGTTCAACTATGCCTAATGCTGATTGGCTGTTTCAAGGGGAATTTGTTGACCAGCAGAGGCTTGCCAGCGCTCCGCCGTTTCAGTTATTTGTTCTGTGTGCGAGACAGTGTCATTGTACGTTTGTTTTAAGTCAGTCTTGAAGTGATTTAGTCAACAGTGAATTAATATAGAAATGTGTAGTGTGAGTGAAGCACCGGAAGTGGATTGTGGGTGCGTCATTCAGGACGTGCTAACCAAGGGATTTAATTTAATTGGATTCCCTCAGAAAGTGGAAATTAAGGAGAAAGGAAGGCCAACTCCTGAACTTCCAAATTTAGTTTCAACTTGTATAGACCGTAAGCGAGAATATACTAGACATTTTTGTTCCTCAAACTATTCACGCCATCAGTGGTTAACTGGATGCAAAAAACTTAACAAACTATTCTGCTGGCCTTGTCTCCTTTTCAGTCGTGAAGGAACGGCGTGGTCAAAAGATGGATTTGACAACATTGCTGGTCTTACTAGTAGCTTAAAGAAACATAAAAAAGCGAGGAGTCATATCGCGTGTGCTTTTGCATTGTGTAAATTCGGTACCTCGCGAATAGATGTTCAGTTGAATGCTCAGAAAGCAATGGAGGTCTCAAAGCACAATGAAATGGTAAAAAAGAATAGGCAGGTTTTATCTAGGCTAATAGATATCGTTTGTCATTTAGGCAAGCAAGAACAGGCACTACGAGGACATGACGAGTCAGACCAGTCACTGAACAGAGGTAACTACATAGAAACCTTAGATTTGCTGAGCACGTATGACCTTTTGCTACATGACCATTTACTTAATTCTACTATATTTCGAGGTACGTCATCCACCATTCAGAACGATTTAATAGAAGCCATTAGAGCTGTAATGGTAGATGCTATTGCGAAGGAACTTGACAGAACAAAATTTGTAGCAATTCTTGTCGATGAATGTTCTGATGTGATTAATAAATCACAGCTATCCACAATTTTGCGCTATGTTGATAGTGCTGGAGAAGTTCAAGAACGATTTATTGGCTTCACGGATGTTAGTGCTAACAGGTCGGCTGAGGCTCTGTACGCCCACGTTTCGTCAGTATTAGAAGAGTTCGGATTAGGTAACAAGCTTATAGCACAGACGTACGATGGCGCGAGTGTCATGGCTGGTCATTTAGGAGGACTACAGGCTAGAGTAAAACAAACATTTCCACGAGCGCTGTTCGTTCATTGCTACTGTCATGTGTTGAACTTAGTATTGCAACAGGCAGCTATGGGAATAACAAAATGTCGAGTATTTTTCTTATCTCTTTCCGGAATGTCTAATTTCTTTTCCCATTCTTCCAAGAGAACTGAATACCTCCGAAACTTTGTAGAAAAAAAATTACCGAGAACTGCACCAACACGCTGGAACTTTAACTCGAAACTTGTTAACACAGTTCAAGAGCAGAAAGACAACCTACTCATGTTTTTCGAAAGCTTAACGGACGGTGAAAATAGTGGAAATTGGGAAAACGATGCTATAGTACAGGCTCAAGGATTTTTGTATTTTTTGAAAAAAATTGATACAGTTTTTCTTCTGAATGTATACTCATTCATTTTCTGCCACACCGATGTTCTTTTTAACATTTTGCAAAACAAGGCTATGGATATTGCTTTCTGCCACTCAAAGATAATAGAGACCAGAGACAGATTAAACAATTTCAGGAGCGAAGGCTTCCAAAATGTCTGGGAAATGACATGTTCTAGCGCAGCCGATGAACCAGCACAGAAGAGAATTAAAGGCAATGGATCACCAGAAGAGGGTTTTAGGAGACTATTCTGTGAAATTCTGGATAATGTCATTTGCCAGATAAATGACAGATTTTGTGATATGGAGCGTTTTAACTTCTTTTCCCTCCTGGATACAGGAAAATTTAGAGAATTTGGCATTTCGTTCCCAAACAAATTGTTTTTAAATCTCTTAGAAAACTACGGGTCAAGTTTCGATCAAGTAGGTGTGAAAAACAAACTGATAGTGCTCTATTCGGCTAATGATCAAGAATTTCACGAGAAATCAGTGGCCGAAATCGTAAGAATTATGAACCGAATGCAGTTAGTTAATGCTATGCCTGAACTGTACAATTTAGCGTGTTTAATACTTACGATACCATCTACTACAGCCTCTGTTGAACGTACCTTCTCAACACTCAAACGAGTGAAGTCACATTGCAGGTCCACTATGGGTCAAGAGAGACTTACTTCCCTATCATTGATGACAATTGAGAAGCAGCTGCTTTGTTCACTCAGGAAGCACCCAAACGGTAATTTTACTGATGCTGTCACACAAGTGTTCTTGATGAAATCCAGACGAATGGAACTTACCTTCAAATAGATTAATCCTGGTTTTGGCAGAAGACGGTTGGAATACTGTATAGATATAGAGGTAAGTTATCGCTCGAATTATTTTATTGATTTCGACCAGTTTCTTAGAAGTGCTCTTCACTTTTATTGTATTAATACCTTGGCTATGAATGTTTTAGTAATCTTTGGATATGTCTAACGAAGTGCAAATGGTTTAGAACGTTGTTGTTAATAGGGGCCGATAACCTAGATGTTAGGCCCCTTAAACAACAATTATCATCATTGTCGTTGTTAATAGTTCATTTTAGAGACTTGTGTTGAACTTGTATAATAAGCTTCTATGATGAACTGAGGTACTATCGCTGCATTTGCCTGGAAATAGTGTAGGAAAACTCTGACAAAAAACACACTCATGGTAGCCTCTGTCGGCGTCGAGATTCGAACCCCTGATATGTGGACTTGCTGCAGCTCCCCATGGCGTGATTTAGCGTGCATGGCTATGCCACGGGGTGTTCTTCGAACGCAACTACAGGTGACCAGTGTCATATTTCCAAGAAAAAAAATACACTTGTCTGGAGCGGAGAGAGAGAGAGAGTGGAAGTGCGAAGATGAAAGGAGCCGTTTGTAAGATGTAACCAAAATAAACTGGGGAATGAGGGGATGTGGCAAGTGTTCAGGAGTGAAACAGAAATTCTTTAGGTATATAGACATAATCTTTCTTACAAATTACGGATATGTTTTTCTCCAACTCTAATAATAATAATAATAATAATAATAATGATAATAAGAGTCTGAAGGAATTGGATCTTCCGCCGAACATCTACAGGAGTATGCAGCATTCTGTCCTATTGTCCACATGCAATATTGTGCGATCCTTCCTGGCTAGTGAATGAGTTTTAATGAACTCTATATTCTGTATATACATGATATGTATGTACTGTATTATAGTTTGTATTTTAGTTTTTATGTATTGTTGTAAAGCACTTGGTTTAACTTTAGAGTAACCCATGTTTGTAGTGGTGAATTGAATAAATAATAATAATAATAATAATAATAATAATAATAATAATAATAATAATAATAATAATAATAATAATAATAATAATAATAGTCTAATAATAATGACTTATTATTATTGTTATTATTATTATTATTATTGGGCATATTGATATTGATTGCCAGGGGTGAGTAAACAGGAAGGGTGCACTTGCGGTATACCAGGTACGGAGACCAGTAGTCGCCACTGGTATTTACATCTTTGAACTTCTATTATTTGTCAAACAAAGCTTAGGAAATGAGGATATCTTTGAGATGAATTCAAATATACATAACTACCAGACCAGGCAAAAGAACAATCTTCATGTACATGCTGCAAATACAACACTATGTAAAAATGGTGTATTCCATGCAGCTATAACGCTGTATAATCATTTGCCAAATAATATTAAAAGTACAGCAAATTACATAAAGTTCAAAATAAAAACTAAAGAGTTCTTGCTGGAGCACTGCTTCTACTCAGTTAAAGAGTTTTTAGAATATCAATAGTTATGTATTCATAGGACTAAATGTTAATGATGTAAGGTTATCCTTGTGTAGGCCTATATTATTATTGTGATTGTAAATTAGTATTAGTATAATTTGTGAATTGACGTGTCCTATATCATTGTACAATGTACATTATATGATTGAATGGATGAATAAAAAATACAATACAATACAATACAATTAAAGAAGAGCCAGTATCTCAAAGTGAAAATATCTTCTGGAAAGCGAACATTCAGCCTCAATCAATAAAATAATACCGGGTGAGTTAGCCGTGGTCGTTACGGCATGACAGCTGGCAGTCGCTCACATCCGGGAGGCGAGGAGGTTCGAATCCCCCCGCCGGCAACCTTGAAGATGGTCTTCTGTGGTTTCCCATCTTCCTTCCAGGCAAATGCCGGGGTTGATCCCTAACTATAGGCCACAGCCGCTACCTTCCAACTCCTCGTCCTTACATTCCAACTTTCCTCCCCAACGGTACATGTAGCTCACCCATTGGGTGTCCGTCTCGAAGAAGCTACAAAACTGGCGAGCCGAACATGTCCTCGGACACTCCCGGCACTAAAAGCCATACGCTAAAAAGAAAAAATATATGTATAGTGTAGCCTAAACTACCTTGACATATTGTTTCCCAACCTTGGTCTGCCAGGAAGAATTTTACATGAAAGTAAGTTCCATTCACTTAGATTTCTAAAGGTCCACCTCGTGGCGTAGTGGCTAGTATTCTGGGGC
Organism: Meconema thalassinum; assembly: GCA_946902985.2. Taxonomy (NCBI): domain Eukaryota; kingdom Metazoa; phylum Arthropoda; class Insecta; order Orthoptera; family Tettigoniidae; genus Meconema; species Meconema thalassinum. Next base: position 1,519,103,516 of record OX336389.2, on the reverse strand, counting down.
TGTTACTGCGGAGGTCCGTGTTCGATTCTCTGCTCTACCAAGAAATGTAATTCTAGTCTGAGGGTTGGGATTCACTCAACCCCCAAGAGGCAGAAATGAGAACAGGTGGTTCGATTCCAACCCCCAAACATCCTAGAAATGGTCTTTCGTGGTTTCCCACTTTCACTCGTACATATCTTAAGGCCACAGCTGCCTCCTACCAAAATCCTGGCAACGGTACAGCCATCATAACGACATATCTCATCAATTTCCACACGCACCAAGCCAGGGGTGGATTTAAGGAGTGAACGATTCATCTTGCTGTTATACATTAAAAACATGACGAAAACAGTGGCTTTAGACAAATTCTTTCACACTTAAATACTCTGTATCAAAATGCACATTTTACGATAACGTACTATTTTGAGTGTTCGGCTGTAGAGGATAACAGAAGCAGAGGTAGAGCTATGAGGCGATGGTTAGTTTCAGTGTTGAACGATTTCAAAGTCAGAGATGTAGAAGCAGAGGGAGCCGGATTGCTAACTGCTAATAGGGGATCATACAGGCGACTTGTTCGCAAACAGAGGCTTGCAGACTGGATAGGACGCTGAAAGGTAAAACCGTCTCAAATGAAAATGTATGTATATTTGAAAGAATACTACACATTTTTGACAGTTCTCTAAAAAATGGCTTTAAACCACGCGTTGGCAATGACAGTAAATAGTAGAACTACCAAAACTAAAATAATTTGGAATACAATAATATTTGACTTAAAATGGCTAATATCACGCAAATTTTTCCCAACTCACAAAACGGACTCTGCGAGGGATCATTCCTCTACCGTCGCAAGGATGGTGTCTCGGAGCTGGATACACTTCGTCAGCAGATACAACTGGGGATGATGACAGGTGACCGCTAACTTGGGTCAAATTAAGGAAGGACCAGGGCAGGGATTTTGGAGGGCAGTCGGTCGGTCGTGGACCTGTTGAAAGGAACCGTCACGGTACTTGCCTGGTGGTGAAAATAGGAAACCAAGACAACCATTTTCCGGACGGCTGAAGTGTGATTCAAACCCACACTCTCCCGATGCCAGCGAGATACGAGCTAGCGCGTTACAGCTCTTGGCCACCGTGATCGGTAACATTTGTTTTTGCTCCAAAATATCAAAAATAAATTTAAAAAATGTCCTATTACTCACTAATTTGGGCCAAGTTTTAGCAAAATTATCCTATCCCGGACCTCCCCCACCCCTCTCCAAGCTAAGGGTATTCCATACTCTCTAGACTCCCTGGTGTGTGTTCGCCTACCCCCATGATCTTGCCTTAAATCCACCCCTGAACCAAGTACACGGGGCTACATGACCACGATGCTTCAAATCCCCTAATTGAATCAACAACTGCAAAGCAACAAATATTCCAAGTGTAAAATTCTACCTGATTTCGGCAGAAACCAATGCCTTCATTTCCTTGCACAAAGAAATAGATCGCTTTAATTTCAACTTACTGAGGAAATCCAATGGAATAAAATCCTTTCAACAACGCTACTATCCACTTCCAGTGTTTCACTTAATCTAAACATGTTAATATTTCAGTGGGAAGTAATTCACGCCAAGACGAACTCACAACATAACTGAAGTGGATGAGGCACTGCGCTGGTGTGCCTTCCCTTGTGAGCAGGGTGAAAGTACTGTTTGAAATCAGCCAATCAGCAATACACTCACCGCTAGTCTTTAGCGCGATACCCCATAAGGAACGTGGCTGGGCTACTCTTCCCCTGCCCCGCCCCGCGGGCCAGTGCCGAGCCCTTTCAACGACCGGGCTAGACTTGCGGTATACCAAAGTACAGTCACTCACAGCTAAAAGTGTGTACCCCAGAAGAAAATTAGCGAGTTAAGCGGGATTCGAGCGCCAGCTTCCTTGACAACAATCGGCGGAACATGAATGATGACAAGCTCGACTTTCCTGACTGCACTGCTACATACAAGTCGAGAAAATGTCGAGATAAACATTTTATATTTTTATCACTGGTGGTATACCGCCGGTATATGCGATGCATGGGACAATTCGCCACTGGTGTAGTGGTATAACCTACAGTGTGAGTAGTACAATGTCACAATATGGAGCAACATAAGGAAGTGTAGTGGTATAACCTACAGTGTGAGTAGTACAGTGTCACAATATGGAGCAACATAAGGAAGTGTACTGGTATAACCTACAGTGTGACTAGTACAGTGTCACAATACGGAGCAACATAAGGAAGTGTAGTGGTATAACCTACAGTGTGAGTGGTACAGTGTCACAATATGGAGCAACATAAGGAAGTGTACTGGTATAACCTACAGTGTGAGTAGTACAGTGTCACAATATGGAGCAACATAAGGTAGTGTTATGATATAACCTACAGTGTGAGTAGTACAGAGTCACAATATGGAGCAACATAAGGAAGTGTACTGGTATAACCTCCAGTGTGAGTAGTACAGTTTCACAATATGGAGCAACATAAGGTAGTGTAGTGGTATACCCTACAGTGTGAGTAGAACAGTGTCACAATATGGAGCAACATAAGGAAGTGTAGTGGTATAACCTCCAGTGTGAGTAGTACAGTGTCACAATATGGAGCAACATAAGGAAGTGTACTGGTATAACCTACAGTGTGAGTAGTACAGTGTCACAATATGGAGCAACATAAGGAAGTGTAGTGGTAATACCTACAGTGTGAGTAGTACAGTGTCACAATACGGAGCAACATAAGGAAGTGTAGTGGTATAACCTACAGTGTGAGTAGTACAATGTCACAATATGGAGCAACATAAGGAAGTGTAGAGGTATAACCTACAGTGTGAGTAGTACAGTGTCACAATACGTAGCAACATAAGGAAGTGTTGTGATATAACCTACAGTGTGAGTAGTACAGTGTCACAATATGGAGCAAAATAAGGTAGTGTAGTGGTATAACCTACAGTGTGAGTAGTACAGTGTCACAATATGGAGCAACATAAGGAAGTGTAGTGATATAACCTACAGTGTGAGTAGTACAGTGTCACAATATGGAGCCACATAAGGAAGTGTAGAGGTATAACCTACAGTGTGAGTAGTACAATGTCACAATATAGAACAACATAAGGAAGTTTAGTGATATAACCTACAGTGTGTGTAGTACAGTGTCACAATATGGAGCAACATGAGGATGTGTAGTGATATAACCTACAGTGTGAGTAGTACAGTGTCACAATATGGAGCAACATGAGGAAGTGTAGTGGTATAACCTACAGTGTGAGTAGTACAGTGTCACAATATGGAGCAACATAAGGAAGTGTACTGGTATAACCTACAGTGTGAGTAGTACAGTGTCACAATATGGAGCAACATAAGGAAGTGTACTGGTACAACCTACAGTGTGAGTAGTACAGTGTCACAATATGGAGCAACACAAGGAAGTGTAGTGGTATAACCTACAGTGTGAGTAGTACAGTGTCACAATATGGAGCAACATAAGGAAGTGTACTGGTATAACCTACAGTGTGAGTAGTACAGTGTCAAAATATGGTGCAACATAAGGTAGTGTTGTGATATAACCTACAGTGTGAGTCGTACAGTGTCATAATATGGAGCAACATAAGGAAGTGTACTGGTATAACCTACAGTGTGAGTAATACAGTGTCACAATATGGAGCAACATAAGGAAGTGTACTGGTATAACATTGTGGTGTTTGAAGCCATATTTTCAGTGTTGCCTTAGTAAACAAGAGTTAAGTGCTTTTCAGTCGGTCAACACGAATGTACCCAAAGGAGATGGGTTATGCCCTAATCCTGAAATAAATTACATGAGATTAATAAAACACTAGGATGACCAGTTTCGATCGTCAAGCGATCATCATCAGATCCATTACACTTAGGCTACAAAATCTATGTTTGAAATACAGGTGAAAATATTTACAATATGTACAATTATTTAGTCGGAAACAAAACACAATTTAGCGACACAGCCAAGCTAGATAAAAAAGGGGGGAAATTAGGGGGTTATTAATAGGTAAATGTTATCTGGTGTACGATGTACTTTTCTTCTGCAATAAACCAAGGCCCATATTCGGGGCAGTATTAAAGGTGCCGGTACGTCCTCATAAGACCGTCAACGCTTAGTTCGAATGGGTTATGCTCCACGCGTGGCGAGGGCTAATCCACGGTCTTTAATAATTGTAGACCCACCTCATTCAATAACATACATCTTATCTAGGTTGGCAACACCTCACATAAACACATCGCTATCACTCCCCACATCACGTAGGAGCAGGGGGGAGAAAGCAGGGAAAAACCAGTCGTTAAGATAACCACCGCAGTCTACCGCATAGTGAGTTCCAGTGAGCACGAAAACTGCGAGTAGCTGTTATACGGAAGACAATCAGATAAGTAGTTAGCCTAAAAAAAAAAAATAAAAAAAAAAAAATATAGTTTAACCATAGTTTACAACCATATAATCTCTCTAAAGTACAATCTACGGATAGCTATCACCATTTAGCATTTCACCTAACATATATACTGCATTTAGCATACACTGACAGTTGCAGTACCAATACTGCAACTAAATAATTGTACATATTGTAAATATTTTCACCTGTATTTCAAACATAGATTTTGTAGCCTAAGTGTAATGGATCTGATGATGATCGCTTGACGATCGAAACTGGTCATCCTAGTGTTTTATTAATCTCATGTAATTTATTTCAGGATTAGGGCATAACCCATCTCCTTTGGGTACATTCGTGTTGACCGACTGAAAAGCACTTAACTCTTGTACTGGTATAACCTACAGTGTGAGTAGTACAGTGTTACAATATGGAGCAACATAAGGAAGTGTACTGGTATAACCTACAGTGTGAGTAGTACAATGTCACAATATAGAGCATCATAAGGAAGTGTAGTGATGTAACCTACAGTGTGTGTAGTACAGTGTCACAATATGGAGCAACTTGAGGAAGTGTAGTGATATAACCTACAGTGTGAGTAGTACAGTGTCACAATATGGAGCAACATGAGGAAGTGTAGTGATATAACCTACAGTGTGAGTAGTACAGTGTCACAATATGGAGCAACATAAGGAAGTGTACTGGTATAACCTACAGTGTGAGTAGTACAGTGTCACAATATGGAGCAACATAAGGAAGTGTAGTGGTATAACCTACAGTGTGAGTAGTACAATGTCACAATATGGAGCAACATAAGGAAGTGTAGTGGTATAACCTACAGTGTGAGTAGAACAATGTCACAATATGGAGCAACATAAGGAAGTGTAGTGGTATAACCTACAGTGTGAGTAGTACAGTGTCACAATATGGAGCAACATAAGGAAGTGTACTGGTATAACCTACAGTGTGAGTAGTACAGTGTCACAATATGGAGCAACATAAGGAAGGGTAGTGATATAACCTACAGTGTAAGTAGTACAGTGTCACAATATGGAGCAACATAAGGGAGTGTACTGGTATAACCTAAAGTGTGAGTAGTACAATGTCACAATATGGAGCAACATAAGGAAATGTAGTGGTATAACCTACAGTGTGAGTAGTACAGTGTCACAATACGGAGCAACATAAGGAAGTGTAGTGGTATAACATAAAGTGTGAGTGGTACAGTGTCACAATATGGAGCAACATAAGGAAGTGTACTGGTATAACCTACAGTGTGAGTAGTACAGTGTCACAATATGGAGCAACATAAGGTAGTGTTGTGATATAACCTACAGTGTGAGTAGTACAGAGTCACAATATGGAGCAACATAAGGAAGTGTACTGATATAACCTACAGTGTGAGTAGTACAGTGTCACAATATGGAGCAACATAAGGAAGTGAACTGGTATAACCTACAGTGTGAGTAGTACAGTGTCACAATACGGAGCAACATAAGGAAGTGTAGTGGTATAACCTACAGTGTGAGTAGTACAATGTCACAATATGGAGCTACATAAGGAAGTGTATTGGTATAACCTACAGTCTGAGTAGTACAGTGTCAGAATACGGAGCAACATAAGGAAGTGTTGTGATATAACCTACAGTGTGAGTAGTACAGTGTCACAATATGGAGCAACATAAGGAAGTGTAGTGGTATAACCTCCAGTGTGAGTAGTACAGTGTCACAATATGGAGCAACATAAGGAAGTGTACTGGTATAACCTACAGTGTGAGTAGAACAGTGTCACAATATGAAGCAACATAAGGAAGTGTAGTGGTAATACCTACAGTGTGAGTAGTACAGTGTCACAATACGGAGCAACATAAGGAAGTGTAGTGGTATAACCTACAGTGTGAGTAGTACAATGTCACAATATGGAGCAACATAAGGAAGTGTAGTGGTATAACCTACAGTGTGAGTAGTACAGTGTCACAATACGGAGCAACATAAGGAAGTGTTGTGATATAACCTACAGTTTGAGTAGTACAGTGTCACAATATGGAGCAACATAAGGTAGTGTAGTGGTATAACCTACAGTGTGAGTAGTACAGTGTCACAATATGGAGCAACATGAGGAAGTGTAGTGATATAACCTACAGTGTGAGTAGTACAGTGTCACAATATGGAGCAACATGAGGAAGTGTAGTAATATAACCTACAGTGTGAGTATCACAGTGTCACATTATGGAGCAACATAAGGAAGTGTACTGGTACAACCTACAGTGTGAGTAGTACAGTGTCACAATATGGAGCAACATAAGGTAGTGTACTGGTATAACCTACAGTGTGAGTAGTACAGTGTCACAATATGGAGCAACATAAGGAAGTGTACTGGTACAACCTACAGTGTGAGTAGTACAGTGTCACAATATTGAGCAACATAAGGAAGTGTAGTGGTATAACCTACAGTGTGAGTAGTACAGTGTCACAATATGGAGCAACATAAGGAAGTGTACTGGTATAACCTACAGTGTGAGTAGTACAATGTCAAAATATGGAGCAACATAAGGTAGTGTTGTGATATAACCTACAGTGTGAGTCGTACAGTGTCATAATATGGAGCAACATAAGGAAGTGTACTGGTATAACCTACAGTGTGAGTAGTACAGTGTCACAATATGGGGCAACATAAGGAAGTGTACTGGTATAACCTACAGTGTGAGTAGTACAGTGTCACAATATGGAGCAACATAAGGAAGTGTACTGGTATAACCTACAGTGTGAGTAGTACAATGTCACCATATAGAGCTTCATAAGGAAGTGTAGTGATGAAACCTACAGTGTGTGTAGTACAGTGTCACAATATGGAGCAACATATGGAAGTGTAGTGATATAGCCTACAGTGTGAGTAGTACGGTGTCACAATATGGAGCAACATGAGGAAGTGTAGTGATATAACCTACAGTGTGAGTAGCACAGTGTCACAATATGGAGCAACATGAGGATGTATACGGGTATAACCTACAGTGTGAGTAGTACAGTGTCACAATATGGAGCAACATAAGGAAGAGTACAGGTATAACCTACAGTGTGAGTAGTACAATGTCACAATATGGAGCAACATAAGGAAGTGTAGTGGTATAACCTACAGTGTGAGTAGTACAGTGTCACAATATGGAGGAACATGAGGAAGTGTACTCGTATAATCTACAGCGTGAGTAGTACAGTGTCACAATATGGAGAAACATGAGGAAGTGTACTGGTATAACCTACAGTGTGAGTAGTACAGTTTCACAATATGGAGCAACATGAGGAAGTGTAGTGGTATAACCTACAGTGTGAGTAGTACAGTGTCACAATATGGAGCAACATAAGGAAGGGTAGTGATATAACCTACAGTGTGACTAGTACAGTGTCAAAATATGGAGCAACATAAGGTAGTGTTGTGATATAACCTACAGTGTGAGTCGTACAGTGTCATAATATGGAGCAACATAAGGAAGTGTACTGGTATAACCTACAGTGTGAGTAGTACAGTGTCACAATATGGGGCAACATAAGGAAGTGTACTGGTATAACCTACAGTGTGAGTAGTACAGTGTCACAATATGGAGCAACATAAGGAAGTGTACTGGTATAACCTACAGTGTGAGTAGTACAATGTCACCATATAGAGCTTCATAAGGAAGTGTAGTGATGAAACCTACAGTGTGTGTAGTACAGTGTCACAATATGGAGCAACATATGGAAGTGTAGTGATATAGCCTACAGTGTGAGTAGTACGGTGTCACAATATGGAGCAACATGAGGAAGTGTAGTGATATAACCTACAGTGTGAGTAGCACAGTGTCACAATATGGAGCAACATGAGGAAGTATACGGGTATAACCTACAGTGTGAGTAGTACAGTGTCACAATATGGAGCAACATAAGGAAGTGTAGTGGTATAACCTACAGTGTGAGTAGTACAGTGTCACAATATGGAGGAACATGAGGAAGTGTACTCGTATAATCTACAGCGTGAGTAGTACAGTGTCACAATATGGAGAAACATGAGGAAGTGTACTGGTATAACCTACAGTGTGAGTAGTACAGTTTCACAATATGGAGCAACATGAGGAAGTGTAGTGGTATAGCCTACAGTGTGAGTAGTAAAGTGTCACAATATGGAGCAACATGAGGAAGTGTAGTGGTATAACCTACAGTGTGAGTAGTACAGTGTCACAATATGGAGCAACATAAGGAAGTGTAGTGGTATAACCTACAGTGTGAGTAGTACAGTGTCACAATATGGAGCAACATGAGGAAGTGTAGTGGTATAACCTACAGTGTGAGTAGTACAGTGTCACAATATGGAGCAACATAAGGAAGGGTAGTGATATAACCTACAGTGTGAGTAGTACAGTGTCACAATATGGAGCAACATAAGGAAGTGTACTGGTATAACCTACAGTGTGAGTAGTACAGTGTCATAATATGGAGAAACACGAGAAAGTGTACTGGTATAACCTACAGTGTGAGTAGTACAGTGTCACAATATGGAGCAACATAAGGAAGTGTAGTGGTATAACATACAGTGTGAGTAGTACAGTGTCACAATATGGAGAAACATGAGAAAGTGTGCTGGTATAACCTACAGTGTGAGTAGTACAGTGTCACAATATGGAGCAACATAAGGAAGTGTACTGGTATAACCTACAGTGTGAGTAGTACAGTGTCACAATATGGAGAAACATGAGAAAGTGTGCTGGTATAACCTACAGTGTGAGTAGTACAGTCTCACAATATGGAGCAACGTAAGGTAGTGTTGAGGTATAACTTACAGTGTGAGTAGTACAGTGTCACAATATGGAGCAACATAAGGAAGTGTAGTGGTATAACAAACAGTGTGAGTAGTACAGTGTCACAATATGGAGAAACATGAGAAAGTGTGCTGGTATAACCTACAGTGTGAGTAGTACAGTGTCACAATATGGAGCAACGTAAGGTAGTGTTGAGGTATAACTTACAGTGTGAGTAGTACAGTGTCACAATATGGAGCAACATAAGGAAGGGTAGTGATATAACCTACAGTGTGAGTAGTACAGTGTCACAATATGGAGCTACATAAGGAAGTGTAATGATATAACCTACAGTGTGACGAGTACAGTGTCACAATAAGGAGCAACATAAGGAAGTGTAGTGGTATAACCTACAGTGTGAGTAGTACAGTGTCACAATATGGAGCAACATAAGGAAGTGTAGTGGTATAACCTACAGTGTGAGTGGTACAGTGTCACAATATGGAGCACCATAAGAAAGTGTAGAGGAATAACCGACAGTATGAGTAGAACAGTGTCACAGTATGGAGCAACATAAGGAAGTGTAGTGGTATAACCTACATTGTGAGTAGTACAGTGTCACAATATGGAGCAACATAAGGAAGTGTACTGGTATAACCTACAGTGTGAGTAGTACAGTCTCACAATATGGATCAACATAAGGAAGCGTAGTGGTATAACCTACAGTGTGAGTAGTACAGTGTCACAATATGGAGCAACATAAGGATGTGTAGAGGAATAACCTACGATGTGAGTAGTACAGTGTCACAATATGGAGCCACATAAGGAAGTGTAGTGGTATAACCTACAGTGTGAGTAGTACAATGTCACAATATGGAGCAACATAAGGAAGTGTAGAGGAATAACCTACAGTGTGAGTAGTACAGTGTCACAATACGGAGCCACAAAAGGAAGTGTATTGGTATAACCTACAGTGTGAGTAGTACAATGTCACAATACGGAGCAACATAAGGAAATGTAGTGGTATAACCTACAGTGTGAGTAGTACAATGTCACAATATGGAGCAACATAAGGAAGTGTAGAGGAATAACCTACAGTGTGAGTAGTACAATGTCACAATATGGAGCAACATAAGGAAGTGTAGAGGAATAACCTACAGTGTGAGTAGTACAGTGTCACAATACGGAGACACATAAGGAAGTGTAGTGGTATAACCTACAGTGTGAGTAGTACAATGTCACAATACGGAGCAACATAAGGAAGTGTAGTGGTATAACCTACAGTGTGAGTAGTACAATGTCACAATATGGAGCAACATAAGGATGTGTAGAGGAATAACCTACAGTATGAGTAGTACAGTGTCACAATATGGAGCAACATAAGGAAGTGTACTGGTATAACCTACAGTGTGAGTAGTACAGTGTCACAATATGGAGCAACATAAGGTAGTGTAGTGGTATAACGTACAGTGTGAGTAGTACAGTGTCACAATATGGAGCGACCTAAGGAAGTGTAGTGGTATAACCTAAAGTGTGAGTAGTACAGTGTCACAATATGGAGCAACATAAGGAAGTGTACTGGTATAACCTACAGTGTGAGTAGTACAGTGTCACAATATGGAGAAACTTAAGGAAGTGTAGTGATATAACCTACAGTGTGAGTAGTACAGTGTCACAATATGGAGCAACATAAGGAAGTGTACTGGTATAACCTAGAGTGTGAGTAGTACAGTGTCACAATATGGATCAACTTAAGGAAGTGTAGTGATATAACCTACAGTGTGAGTAGTACAGAGTAACAATATGGAGCAACATAAGGAAGTGTAGTGATATAACCTACAGTGTGAGTAGTACAGTGTCACAATATGGAGCAACTTAAGGAAGTGTACTGGTATAACCTACAGTGTGAGTAGTACAGTGTCACAATATGGAGCAACATAAGGAAGTGTAGTGATATAACCTACAGTGTGAGTAGTACAGTGTCACAATATGGAGCAACATAAGGAAGTGTACTGGTATAACCTACAGTGTGAGTAGATCAGTGTCACAATATGGAGCAACATAAGGAAGTGTACTGGTATAACCTACAGTGTGAGTAGTACAGTGTCACAATATGGAGCAACATAAGGAAGTGTAGTGATATAACCTACAGTGTGAGTAGTACAGTGTCACAATATGGAGCTACATAAGGAAGTGTACTGGTATAACCTACAATGTGAGTAGTACAGTGTCACAATATGGAGCAACATAAGGAAGTGTAGTGGTATAACCTACATTTGTGAGTAGTACAGTGTCAAAATATGGAGCAACATAAGGAAGTGTACTGGTATAACCTACAGTGCGAGTGGTACAGTGTCACAGTAAGGAGCAACATAAGGAAGTGTAGTGGTATAACCTACAGTGTGAGTAGTACTTTGTCACAATATGGAGCAACATAAGGAAGTGTAGTGGTATAACCTACAGTGTGAGTAGTACAGTGTCACAATATGGAGCACCATAAGGAATTGCAGAGGAATAACCGACAATATGAGTAGAACAGTGTCTCAATATGGAGCAACATAAGGAAGTGTAGTGGTATAACCAACATTGTGAGTAGTACAGTCTCACAATATGGATCAACATAAGGAAGTGTAGTGGTATAACCTACAGTGTGAGTATTACAATGTCAAAATATGGAGCAACATAAGGAAGTGTAGAGGAATAACCTACAGTGTGAGTAGTACAATGTCACAATATGGAGCCGCATAAGGAAGTGTACTGGTATATCCTACAGTGTGAGCAGTACAGTGTCACAATAAGGAGCAAAATAAGGTAGTGTTGTGATATAACCTACAGTGTGAGTAGTACAGTGTCACAATATGGAGCAACATAAGGAAGTGTAGTGGTATAACCTACAGTGTGAGTAGTAGAGTGTCACAATATGGAGCAACATAAGGAAGTGTAGAGGAATAACCTACAGTGTGAGTAGTACAGTGTCACAATATGGAGCCACATAAGGAAGTGTAGAGGAATAACCTACAGTGGGAGTGGTACAGTGTCACAATATGGATCAACATAAGGAAGTGTAGTGGTATAACCTACAGTGTGAGTAGTACAATGTCACAATATGGAGCAACATAAGGAAGTGTAGAGGAATAACCTACAGTGTGAGTAGTACAGTGTCACAATATGGAGCAACATAAGGAAGTGTAGTGGTAATACCTACAGTGTGAGTAGTACAGTGTCACAATATGGAGCAACATAAGGAAGTGTAGTGGTATAACCTACAGTGTGAGTAGTACAGTGTCACAATATGGAGCAACATAAGGAAGTGTAGTGGTATAACCTACAGTGTGAGTAGTACAGTGTCACAATATGGAGCAACATAAGGAAGTGTAGTGGTATAACCTACAGTGTGAGTATTACAGTGAGACAATATGGAACAACATAAGGAAGTGTAGAGGAATAACGTACAGTGGGAGTGGTACAGTGTCACAATATGGAGCAACATAAGGAAGTGTAGTGGTATAACCTACAGTGTGAGTAGTACAATGTCACAATATGGAGCAACATAAGGAAGTGTAGAGGAATAACCTACAGTGTGAGTAGTACAGTGTCACAATATGGAGCCACATAAGGAAGTGTAGTGGTATAACCTACAGTGCGAGTAGTACAGTGTCACAATATGGAGCAACATAAGGAAGTGTAGTGGTATAACCTACAGTGTGAGTAGTACAATGTCACTATATGGAGCAACATAAGGAAGTGTACTGGTATAATCTACAGTGTGAGTAGTACAGTGTCACAATATGGAGCAACATAAGGTAGTGTTGTGGTATAACCTTCAGTGTGAGTAGTACAGTTTCACAATATGGAGCAACATAAGGAAGTGTAGTGGTATAACCTACAGTGTGAGTAGTACAGTGTCACAATATGGAGCAACATGAGGAAGTGTTCTGGTATAACCTACAGCGTGAGTAGTACAGTGTCACAATATGGAGAAACATGAGGAAGTGTACTGGTATAACCTTCAGTGTGAGTAGTACAATGTCACAATATGGAGCAACATAAGGAAGTGTAGTGGTATAACCTACAGTGTGAGTACTACAGTGTCACAATATGCAGCAACATGAGGAAGTGTACTGGTATAACCTACAGTGTGAGTAGTACAGTTTCACAATATGGAGCAACATGAGGAAGTGTAGTGGTATAACCTACAGTGTGAGTAGTACAGTGTCACAATATGGAGCAACATGAGGAAGTGTACTGGTATAACCTACAGCGTGAGTAGTACAGTGTCACAATATGGAGAAACATGAGGAAGTGTACTGGTATAACCTACAGGGTGAGTAGTACAGTTTCACAATATGGAGCAACATGAGGAAGTGTAGTGATATAACCTACATTGTGAGTAGCACAGTGTCACAATATGGAGCAACATGAGGAAGTATATGGGTATAACCTACAGTGTGAGTAGAACAGTGTCACAATATGGAGCAACATAAGGATGTGTACTGGTATAACCTACAGTGTGAGTAGTACAGTGTCACAATAAGGAGCAACATAAGGTAGTGTTGTGGTTTAACCTACAGTGTGTGTAGTACAGTGTCACAATATTGAGCAACATGAGGAAGTGTAGTGATATAACCTACAGTGTGAGTAGTACAGTGTCACAATATGGAGCAACATAAGGAAGTGTAGTGGTATAACCTACAGTGTGAGTAGTACAGTGTCACAATATGGAGCAACATAAGGAAGGGTAGTGATATAACCTACAGTGTGAGTAGTACAGTGTCACAATATGGAGCAACATAAGGAAGTGTACTGGTATAACCTAAAGTGTGAGTAGTACAATGTCACAATATGGAGCAACATAAGGAAATGTAGTGGTATAACCTACAGTGTGAGTAGTACAGTGTCACAATACGGAGCAACATAAGGAAGTGTAGTGGTATAACATAAAGTGTGAGTGGTACAGTGTCACAATATGGAGCAACATAAGGAAGTGTACTGGTATAACCTACAGTGTGAGTAGTACAGTGTCACAATATGGAGCAACATAAGGTAGTGTTGTGATATAACCTACAGTGTGAGTAGTACAGAGTCACAATATGGAGCAACATAAGGAAGTGTACTGGTATAACCTACAGTGTGAGTAGTACAGTGTCACAATATGGAGCAACATAAGGAAGTGAACTGGTATAACCTACAGTGTGAGTAGTACAGTGTCACAATACGGAGCAACATAAGGAAGTGTAGTGGTATAACCTACAGTGTGAGTAGTACAATGTCACAATATGGAGCAACATAAGGAAGTGTAGTGGTATAACCTACAGTCTGAGTAGTACAGTGTCAGAATACGGAGCAACATAAGGAAGTGTTGTGATATAACCTACAGTGTGAGTAGTACAGTGTCACAATATGGAGCAACATCAGGTAGTGTAGTGGTATAACCTACAGTGTGAGTAGTACAGTGACACAATATGGAGCAACATAAGGAAGTGTACTGGTATAACCTCCAGTGTGAGTAGTACAGTTTCACAATATGGAGCAACATAAGGTAGTGTAGTGGTATAACCTACAGTGTGAGTAGTACAGTGTCACAATATGGAGCAACATAAGGAAGTGTAGTGGTATAACCTCCAGTGTGAGTAGTACAGTGTCACAATATGGAGCAACATAAGGAAGTGTACTGGTATAACCTACAGTGTGAGTAGTACAGTGTCACAACATGAAGCAACATAAGGAAGTGTAGTGGTAATACCTACAGTGTGAGTAGTACAGTGTCACAATACGGAGCAACATAAGGAAGTGTAGTGGTATAACCTACAGTGTGAGTAGTACAATGTCACAATATGGAGCAACATAAGGAAGTGTAGTGGTATAACCTACAGTGTGAGTAGTACAGTGTCACAATACGGAGCAACATAAGGAAGTGTTGTGATATAACCTACAGTTTGAGTAGTACAGTGTCACAATATGGAGCAACATAAGGTAGTGTAGTGGTATAACCTACAGTGTGAGTAGTACAGTGTCACAATATGGAGCAACATGAGGAAGTGTAGTGATATAACCTACAGTGTGAGTAGTACAGTGTCACAATATGGAGCAACATGAGGAAGTGTAGTAATGTAACCTACAGTGTGAGTATCACAGTGTCACATTATGGAGCAACATAAGGAAGTGTACTGGTACAACCTACAGTGTGAGTAGTACAGTGTCACAATATGGAGCAACATAAGGTAGTGTACTGGTATAACCTACAGTGTGAGTAGTACAGTGTCACAATATGGAGCAACATAAGGAAGTGTACTGGTACAAACTACAGTGTGAGTAGTACAGTGTCACAATATTGAGCAACATAAGGAAGTGTAGTGGTATAACCTACAGTGTGAGTAGTACAGTGTCACAATATGGAGCAACATAAGGAAGTGTACTGGTATAACCTACAGTGTGAGTAGTACAATGTCAAAATATGGAGCAACATAAGGTAGTGTTGTGATATAACCTACAGTGTGAGTCGTACAGTGTCATAATATGGAGCAACATAAGGAAGTGTACTGGTATAACCTACAGTGTGAGTAGTACAGTGTCACAATATGGGGCAACATAAGGAAGTGTACTGGTATAACCAACAGTGTGAGTAGTACAGTGTCACAATATGGAGCAACATAAGGAAGTGTACTGGTATAACCTACAGTGTGAGTAGTACAATGTCACCATATAGAGCTTCATAAGAAAGTGTAGTGATGAAACCTACAGTGTGTGTAGTACAGTGTCACAATATGGAGCAACATATGGAAGTGTAGTGATATAGCCTACAGTGTGAGTAGTACAGTGTCACAATATGGAGCAACATGAGGAAGAGTAGTGATATAACCTACAGTGTGAGTAGCACAGTGTCACAATATGGAGCAACATATGGAAGTGTACTGGTATAACCTTCAGTGTGAGTAGTACGGTGTCACAATATGGAGCAACATGAGGAAGTGTAGTGATATAACCTACAGTGTGAGTAGCACAGTGTCACAATATGGAGCAACATGAGGAAGTATACGGGTATAACCTACAGTGTGAGTAGTACAATGTCACAATATGGAGCAACATAAGGAAGAGTACAGGTATAACCTACAGTGTGAGTAGTACAATGTCACAATATGGAGCAACATAAGGAAGAGTAGTGGTATAACCCACAGTGTGAGTAGTAAAGTGTCACAATATGGAGCAACATAAGGAAGTGTAGTGATATAACCTACAGTTTGAGTAGTAAAGTGTCACAATATGGAGCAACACGAGAAAGTGTACTGGTATAACCTACAGTG
The DNA here is from genome assembly GCA_946902985.2 of Meconema thalassinum. Lineage (NCBI taxonomy): Eukaryota > Metazoa > Arthropoda > Insecta > Orthoptera > Tettigoniidae > Meconema > Meconema thalassinum. The sequence goes on along the minus strand of OX336389.2, from coordinate 1,519,087,069 downwards.
TGAGTAGTACAGTGTCACAATATGGAGCAACATAAGGAAGTGTAGTGGTATAACATACAGTGTGAGTAGTACAGTGTCACAATATGGAGGAACACGAGAAAGTGTACTGGTATAACCTACAGTGTGAGTAGTACAGTGTCACAATATGGAGCAACATAAGGAAGTGTAGAGGAATAACCTACAGTGTGAGTAGTACAGTGTCACAATATGGAGCCACATAAGGAAGTGTAGAGGAATAACCTACAGTGGGAGTGGTACAGTGTCACAATATGGATCAACATAAGGAAGTGTAGTGGTATAACCTACAGTGTGAGTAGTACAATGTCACAATATGGAGCAACATAAGGAAGTGTAGAGGAATAACCTACAGTGTGAGTAGTACAGTGTCACAATATGGAGCAACATAAGGAAGTGTAGTGGTAATACCTACAGTGTGAGTAGTACAGTGTCACAATATGGAGCAACATAAGGAAGTGTAGTGGTATAACCTACAGTGTGAGTAGTACAGTGTCACAATATGGAGCAACATAAGGAAGTGTAGTGGTATAACCTACAGTGTGAGTAGTACAGTGTCACAATATGGAGCAACATAAGGAAGTGTAGTGGTATAACCTACAGTGTGAGTATTACAGTGACACAATATGGAACAACATAAGGAAGTGTAGAGGAATAACCTACAGTGGGAGTGGTACAGTGTCACAATATGGAGCAACATAAGGAAGTGTAGTGGTATAACCTACAGTGTGAGTAGTACAATGTCACAATATGGAGCAACATAAGGAAGTGTAGAGGAATAACCTACAGTGTGAGTAGTACAGTGTCACAATATGGAGCCACATAAGGAAGTGTAGTGGTATAACCTACAGTGCGAGTAGTACAGTGTCACAATATGGAGCAACATAAGGAAGTGTAGTGGTATAACCTACAGTGTGAGTAGTACAATGTCACTATATGGAGCAACATAAGGAAGTGTACTGGTATAATCTACAGTGTGAGTAGTACAGTGTCACAATATGGAGCAACATAAGGTAGTGTTGTGGTATAACCTTCAGTGTGAGTAGTACAGTTTCACAATATGGAGCAACATAAGGAAGTGTAGTGGTATAACCTACAGTGTGAGTAGTACAGTGTCACAATATGGAGCAACATGAGGAAGTGTTCTGGTATAACCTACAGCGTGAGTAGTACAGTGTCACAATATGGAGAAACATGAGGAAGTGTACTGGTATAACCTTCAGTGTGAGTAGTACAATGTCACAATATGGAGCAACATAAGGAAGTGTAGTGGTATAACCTACAGTGTGAGTACTACAGTGTCACAATATGCAGCAACATGAGGAAGTGTACTGGTATAACCTACAGTGTGAGTAGTACAGTTTCACAATATGGAGCAACATGAGGAAGTGTAGTGGTATAACCTACAGTGTGAGTAGTACAGTGTCACAATATGGAGCAACATGAGGAAGTGTACTGGTATAACCTACAGCGTGAGTAGTACAGTGTCACAATATGGAGAAACATGAGGAAGTGTACTGGTATAACCTACAGGGTGAGTAGTACAGTTTCACAATATGGAGCAACATGAGGAAGTGTAGTGATATAACCTACATTGTGAGTAGCACAGTGTCACAATATGGAGCAACATGAGGAAGTATATGGGTATAACCTACAGTGTGAGTAGAACAGTGTCACAATATGGAGCAACATAAGGATGTGTACTGGTATAACCTACAGTGTGAGTAGTACAGTGTCACAATAAGGAGCAACATAAGGTAGTGTTGTGGTTTAACCTACAGTGTGTGTAGTACAGTGTCACAATATTGAGCAACATGAGGAAGTGTAGTGATATAACCTACAGTGTGAGTAGTACAGTGTCACAATATGGAGCAACATAAGGAAGTGTAGTGGTATAACCTACAGTGTGAGTAGTACAGTGTCACAATATGGAGCAACATAAGGAAGGGTAGTGATATAACCTACAGTGTGAGTAGTACAGTGTCACAATATGGAGCAACATAAGGAAGTGTACTGGTATAACCTAAAGTGTGAGTAGTACAATGTCACAATATGGAGCAACATAAGGAAATGTAGTGGTATAACCTACAGTGTGAGTAGTACAGTGTCACAATACGGAGCAACATAAGGAAGTGTAGTGGTATAACATAAAGTGTGAGTGGTACAGTGTCACTATATGGAGCAACATAAGGAAGTGTACTGGTATAACCTACAGTGTGAGTAGTACAGTGTCACAATATGGAGCAACATAAGGTAGTGTTGTGATATAACCTACAGTGTGAGTAGTACAGAGTCACAATATGGAGCAACATAAGGAAGTGTACTGGTATAACCTACAGTGTGAGTAGTACAGTGTCACAATATGGAGCAACATAAGGAAGTGAACTGGTATAACCTACAGTGTGAGTAGTACAGTGTCACAATACGGAGCAACATAAGGAAGTGTAGTGGTATAACCTACAGTGTGAGTAGTACAATGTCACAATATGGAGCAACATAAGGAAGTGTAGTGGTATAACCTACAGTCTGAGTAGTACAGTGTCAGAATACGGAGCAACATAAGGAAGTGTAGTGATATAACCTACAGTGTGAGTAGTACAGTGTCACAATATGGAGCAACATCAGGTAGTGTAGTGGTATAACCTACAGTGTGAGTAGTACAGTGTCACAATATGGAGCAACATAAGGAAGTGTACTGGTATAACCTCCAGTGTGAGTAGTACAGTTTCACAATATGGAGCAACATAAGGTAGTGTAGTGGTATAACCTACAGTGTGAGTAGTACAGTGTCACAATATGGAGCAACATAAGGAAGTGTAGTGGTATAACCTCCAGTGTGAGTAGTACAGTGTCACAATATGGAGCAACATAAGGAAGTGTACTGGTATAACCTACAGTGTGAGTAGTACAGTGTCACAATATGAAGCAACATAAGGAAGTGTAGTGGTAATACCTACAGTGTGAGTAGTACAGTGTCACAATACGGAGCAACATAAGGAAGTGTAGTGGTATAACCTACAGTGTGAGTAGTACAATGTCACAATATGGAGCAACATAAGGAAGTGTAGTGGTATAACCTACAGTGTGAGTAGTACAGTGTCACAATACGGAGCAACATAAGGAAGTGTTGTGATATAACCTACAGTTTGAGTAGTACAGTGTCACAATATGGAGCAACATAAGGTAGTGTAGTGGTATAACCTACAGTGTGAGTAGTACAGTGTCACAATATGGAGCAACATGAGGAAGTGTAGTGATATAACCTACAGTGTGAGTAGTACAGTGTCACAATATGGAGCAACATGAGGAAGTGTAGTAATGTAACCTACAGTGTGAGTATCACAGTGTCACATTATGGAGCAACATAAGGAAGTGTACTGGTACAACCTACAGTGTGAGTAGTACAGTGTCACAATATGGAGCAACATAAGGTAGTGTACTGGTATAACCTACAGTGTGAGTAGTACAGTGTCACAATATGGAGCAACATAAGGAAGTGTACTGGTACAAACTACAGTGTGAGTAGTACAGTGTCACAATATTGAGCAACATAAGGAAGTGTAGTGGTATAACCTACAGTGTGAGTAGTACAGTGTCACAATATGGAGCAACATAAGGAAGTGTACTGGTATAACCTACAGTGTGAGTAGTACAATGTCAAAATATGGAGCAACATAAGGTAGTGTTGTGATATAACCTACAGTGTGAGTCGTACAGTGTCATAATATGGAGCAACATAAGGAAGTGTACTGGTATAACCTACAGTGTGAGTAGTACAGTGTCACAATATGGGGCAACATAAGGAAGTGTACTGGTATAACCAACAGTGTGAGTAGTACAGTGTCACAATATGGAGCAACATAAGGAAGTGTACTGGTATAACCTACAGTGTGAGTAGTACAATGTCACCATATAGAGCTTCATAAGGAAGTGTAGTGATGAAACCTACAGTGTGTGTAGTACAGTGTCACAATATGGAGCAACATATGGAAGTGTAGTGATATAGCCTACAGTGTGAGTAGTACAGTGTCACAATATGGAGCAACATGAGGAAGAGTAGTGATATAACCTACAGTGTGAGTAGCACAGTGTCACAATATGGAGCAACATATGGAAGTGTACTGGTATAACCTTCAGTGTGAGTAGTACGGTGTCACAATATGGAGCAACATGAGGAAGTGTAGTGATATAACCTACAGTGTGAGTAGCACAGTGTCACAATATGGAGCAACATGAGGAAGTATACGGGTATAACCTACAGTGTGAGTAGTACAATGTCACAATATGGAGCAACATAAGGAAGAGTACAGGTATAACCTACAGTGTGAGTAGTACAATGTCACAATATGGAGCAACATAAGGAAGAGTAGTGGTATAACCCACAGTGTGAGTAGTAAAGTGTCACAATATGGAGCAACATAAGGAAGTGTAGTGATATAACCTACAGTTTGAGTAGTAAAGTGTCACAATATGGAGCAACAGGAGAAAGTGTACTGGTATAACCTACAGTGTGAGTAGTACAGTGTCACAATATGGAGCAACATAAGGAAGTGTAGTGGTATAACATACAGTGTGAGTAGTACAGTGTCACAATATGGAGGAACACGAGAAAGTGTACTGGTATAACCTACAGTGTGAGTAGTACAGTGTCACAATATGGAGCAACATAAGGAAGTGTAGAGGAATAACCTACAGTGTGAGTAGTACAGTGTCACAATATGGAGCCACATAAGGAAGTGTAGAGGAATAACCTACAGTGGGAGTGGTACAGTGTCACAATATGGATCAACATAAGGAAGTGTAGTGGTATAACCTACAGTGTGAGTAGTACAATGTCACAATATGGAGCAACATAAGGAAGTGTAGAGGAATAACCTACAGTGTGAGTAGTACAGTGTCACAATATGGAGCAACATAAGGAAGTGTAGTGGTAATACCTACAGTGTTAGTAGTACAGTGTCACAATATGGAGCAACATAAGGAAGTGTAGTGGTATAACCTACAGTGTGAGTAGTACAGTGTCACAATATGGAGCAACATAAGGAAGTGTAGTGGTATAACCTACAGTGTGAGTAGTACAGTGTCACAATATGGAGCAACATAAGGAAGTGTAGTGGTATAACCTACAGTGTGAGTATTACAGTGACACAATATGGAACAACATAAGGAAGTGTAGAGGAATAACCTACAGTGGGAGTGGTACAGTGTCACAATATGGAGCAACATAAGGAAGTGTAGTGGTATAACCTACAGTGTGAGTAGTACAATGTCACAATATGGAGCAACATAAGGAAGTGTAGAGGAATAACCTACAGTGTGAGTAGTACAGTGTCACAATATGGAGCCACATAAGGAAGTGTAGTGGTATAACCTACAGTGCGAGTAGTACAGTGTCACAATATGGAGCAACATAAGGAAGTGTAGTGGTATAACCTACAGTGTGAGTAGTACAATGTCACTATATGGAGCAACATAAGGAAGTGTACTGGTATAATCTACAGTGTGAGTAGTACAGTGTCACAATATGGAGCAACATAAGGTAGTGTTGTGGTATAACCTTCAGTGTGAGTAGTACAGTTTCACAATATGGAGCAACATAAGGAAGTGTAGTGGTATAACCTACAGTGTGAGTAGTACAGTGTCACAATATGGAGCAACATGAGGAAGTGTTCTGGTATAACCTACAGCGTGAGTAGTACAGTGTCACAATATGGAGAAACATGAGGAAGTGTACTGGTATAACCTTCAGTGTGAGTAGTACAATGTCACAATATGGAGCAACATAAGGAAGTGTAGTGGTATAACCTACAGTGTGAGTACTACAGTGTCACAATATGCAGCAACATGAGGAAGTGTACTGGTATAACCTACAGTGTGAGTAGTACAGTTTCACAATATGGAGCAACATGAGGAAGTGTAGTGGTATAACCTACAGTGTGAGTAGTACAGTGTCACAATATGGAGCAACATGAGGAAGTGTACTGGTATAACCTACAGCGTGAGTAGTACAGTGTCACAATATGGAGAAACATGAGGAAGTGTACTGGTATAACCTACAGGGTGAGTAGTACAGTTTCACAATATGGAGCAACATGAGGAAGTGTAGTGATATAACCTACATTGTGAGTAGCACAGTGTCACAATATGGAGCAACATGAGGAAGTATATGGGTATAACCTACAGTGTGAGTAGAACAGTGTCACAATATGGAGCAACATAAGGATGTGTACTGGTATAACCTACAGTGTGAGTAGTACAGTGTCACAATAAGGAGCAACATAAGGTAGTGTTGTGGTTTAACCTACAGTGTGTGTAGTACAGTGTCACAATATTGAGCAACATGAGGAAGTGTAGTGATATAACCTACAGTGTGAGTAGTACAGTGTCACAATATGGAGCAACATAAGGAAGTGTAGTGGTATAACCAACAGTGTGAGTAGTACAGTGTCACAATACGGAGCAACATAAGGAAGTGTAGTGGTATAACATAAAGTGTGAGTGGTACAGTGTCACTATATGGAGCAACATAAGGAAGTGTACTGGTATAACCTACAGTGTGAGTAGTACAGTGTCACAATATGGAGCAACATAAGGTAGTGTTGTGATATAACCTACAGTGTGAGTAGTACAGAGTCACAATATGGAGCAACATAAGGAAGTGTACTGGTATAACCTACAGTGTGAGTAGTACAGTGTCACAATATGGAGCAACATAAGGAAGTGAACTGGTATAACCTACAGTGTGAGTAGTACAGTGTCACAATACGGAGCAACATAAGGAAGTGTAGTGGTATAACCTACAGTGTGAGTAGTACAATGTCACAATATGGAGCAACATAAGGAAGTGTAGTGGTATAACCTACAGTCTGAGTAGTACAGTGTCAGAATACGGAGCAACATAAGGCAGTGTTGTGATATAACCTACAGTGTGAGTAGTACAGTGTCACAATATGGAGCAACATCAGGTAGTGTAGTGGTATAACCTACAGTGTGAGTAGTACAGTGTCACAATATGGAGCAACATAAGGAAGTGTACTGGTATAACCTCCAGTGTGAGTAGTACAGTTTCACAATATGGAGCAACATAAGGTAGTGTAGTGGTATAACCTACAGTGTGAGTAGTACAGTGTCACAATATGGAGCAACATAAGGAAGTGTAGTGGTATAACCTCCAGTGTGAGTAGTACAGTGTCACAATATGGAGCAACATAAGGAAGTGTACTGGTATAACCTACAGTGTGAGTAGTACAGTGTCACAATATGAAGCAACATAAGGAAGTGTAGTGGTAATACCTACAGTGTGAGTAGTACAGTGTCACAATACGGAGCAACATAAGGAAGTGTAGTGGTATAACCTACAGTGTGAGTAGTACAATGTCACAATATGGAGCAACATAAGGAAGTGTAGTGGTATAACCTACAGTGTGAGTAGTACAGTGTCACAATACGGAGCAACATAAGGAAGTGTTGTGATATAACCTACAGTTTGAGTAGTACAGTGTCACAATATGGAGCAACATAAGGTAGTGTAGTGGTATAACTTACAGTGTGAGTAGTACAGTGTCACAATATGGAGCAACATGAGGAAGTGTAGTGATATAACCTACAGTGTGAGTAGTACAGTGTCACAATATGGAGCAACATGAGGAAGTGTAGTAATGTAACCTACAGTGTGAGTATCACAGTGTCACATTATGGAGCAACATAAGGAAGTGTACTGGTACAACCTACAGTGTGAGTAGTACAGTGTCACAATATGGAGCAACATAAGGTAGTGTACTGGTATAACCTACAGTGTGAGTAGTACAGTGTCACAATATGGAGCAACATAAGGAAGTGTACTGGTACAAACTACAGTGTGAGTAGTACAGTGTCACAATATTGAGCAACATAAGGAAGTGTAGTGGTATAACCTACAGTGTGAGTAGTACAGTGTCACAATATGGAGCAACATAAGGAAGTGTACTGGTATAACCTACAGTGTGAGTAGTACAATGTCAAAATATGGAGCAACATAAGGTAGTGTTGTGATATAACCTACAGTGTGAGTCGTACAGTGTCATAATATGGAGCAACATAAGGAAGTGTACTGGTATAACCTACAGTGTGAGTAGTACAGTGTCACAATATGGGGCAACATAAGGAAGTGTACTGGTATAACCAACAGTGTGAGTAGTACAGTGTCACAATATGGAGCAACATAAGGAAGTGTACTGGTATAACCTACAGTGTGAGTAGTACAATGTCACCATATAGAGCTTCATAAGGAAGTGTAGTGATGAAACCTACAGTGTGTGTAGTACAGTGTCACAATATGGAGCAACATATCGACGGTGGAAAGGTAAAAGGTTGTAACCCTCATTTTCTCCAAAAATAGGGTTACAACGTAAAAGTTATTTTACGCGAATTCTGGTTCGACTGGTAAAAGGTTGTAACCTCAACAAGGCCGGAAACGTCTATTTGTTTGATTTTTATATTGTTGTAACCCACACTGACTGTTACTTAGGAAAGGTAAAACGCTGCAAATTAGTTACAACATTTTACCGGCAATCGTTTGTAGGACATGTAGTGCGTACAACATGTTCTAAAGCAGTGTTTACATTGTGTATAATGTGATTTGCTTGTACTTATGTCTACTTTCCTCTGATTAAAATTCATAATATCATTAAAACCTGAAATGGATATGACTTCAAGAGCTGGAAGAATTCTGAAAGAGGCTTTAGCAGCTACCTCCACTGAAAACGCCAATAATAAATCGGCGATAGATCCAGGTTAGTAATGGTGCATTTACTTATCTTCACTGTCTAAGATAAATCTTCAGTGATTAGGCATTGAGCAAGTATTTTAACAGTAGATGTTATATTATTAACATTGTAATTACAACGCAATGCTACTAATTGATTTCGTTGTAGGACCAATTTAATAATGTCATTTACGTGAATCTATCAGTTCCTTCAATATAATTAGAGCGCATAACCTACAATATTAATGCTTCGAATGGAACTTGATTATTTATGTATTGGCTACTAGTGTATTATTGCATTAGTTGTCAAAATAACGGATCTGTCGTGTAGATACATATACTGTTGTTGTTGTTGGCATGCTTTTTCACACATCATAAAAGAATACTGACCACGGACTTATTTTGTTACAGACGTCAATATACTTCATTTTCCTGAAAGCAGAAATGACATCATTGATATTGCTAATGCAGAAGTAATATTTATGGACAGTGAAGGAGAGACTTGCTGCGATATTATTCAGGAAGATAATAGCTATAACGAGAAGGAGCTGGATATGGATCAACAGGAGATGGTGGGTAACTTGAATTATGATCCTATGATCGTTGAGGAGGATAATAACCATAATCAGGAGTTAGTGGTTGATCCAGATTTTGAACCTACTAATGATAACGTCTTGGAATCGAATTATGAATTAGACCCAGTTGACAAGAGAGGGAAGAAAAGGACAAGGGAGAATAAAGCAGTTCTACGAAAATTAAAGAAACAAAAAGGGGCGGCTTATGTCAGTAAGACCAATAAAGCAATGACTCGGAAGATGTTGCAGCCGAACCCGTGCAAAGACAAATGCCAGAATGGTTGTGGGTTAAAATTTAATGAAGAAAGAAGACAGAGTATTTTTACCAAGTACTGGGAGCTTGATAATCCTGGAAAAAGAAGCTTTCTCTTATCATGCATAACAGAAACTCCCAAAATGAGGTCGTACGTTACAGGAAAAAGTCGACGTAGTAGAAATTTCCAGTACTATTTGCCATTCCAAGATGAGAAAGTTAGAGTTTGCCAGCAATTCATTTTAAAAACTTTAGATTTATCGCACAGGATCCTGTCATATACCTTTGATCACAGAAATGATTTACTTACTGCTAAACCAGACCAGAGAGGTAAGAAAACTCCCCCAAAACAAAACCCCACAAATGGCTGAAAAGCAGGTGAAGAAATTTATTGAATCATTACCAGCAGTTCCGTCCCATTATTGCAGGTGTGATTCAAATAAGTTGTATCTGCCACAGGAGTTCAAAAATAAGTCACATATCTACAGAATTTATAAGACTGCTTTTTGCACACAGGAAGGTATTGCACCAGTCTCAGAGAAGGTTTTTAGAAGCATTTTTCGGAACCAGTAAAATATTGGGATTCATGTGCCGAAAAAAGACAAGTGTGTTATTTGTGAAGGAAGTAAAGAATGTGTGAATGAATCTGAGAGTTATGCAGCACACATTCATAATAAAAATATCAATGTCACTGTTCAAAGCGCACCAGGTGAGGTCCAAGCTAGATCCAGAATTTCTGTGTGTTTCCTTTGATCTTCAAAAAGTTTTAAACACTCCCCACGGTGATAACATGTTACTTTATTACACCCGAAAGTACTCTATGTACAATTTTACTCTCTATGAAAGTGGAACACGTAATGGGTATTGTTACTTGTGGGGTGAGTCAGATGGAAAACGGGGTGCAAATGAAATTTGTTCAAATGTGTTTGCATACTTGAGTGAATTAGAAATTAGAATGCCTGAAGTTAAAGTTGTTTCACTATTCTGTGACAGTTGCCCTGGACAAAATAAGAATAGACAAATGCTTGTGATGCTGCATCATTTTGTGCAAAGATCAAAATCTGTACAAGAAATCAGTATAACCTATTTGTTACCAGGACATACATACATGCCAGCCGATTCGATGCATTCAGTTATAGAGTCAAACTACAGGAAGAAAATTATATGGGCACCAAGCGAATGGCCAACGATTATAACTAACAGCAGAATCAACCCAAGACCTTATGAAGTGAACGTTCGAACTTACAAAGACTTCAAAGACTGGAAAGGAATACAAGAACTTTCATTAACCAGTGCATGTCAAATGCGAAGTGTACGCCGGACAATTGTTCAGAAGAACGAAACACAAATTGCACTCTTCAACACTTACAACGATTCCGGATCGCCACAAAAGATTCGTGTGAAAGATACAAGACGAATGTAATCGAGTACTTCAACTTTCTCAGTAAAGACGGTTTACACATCACGGTTAGCGGTGAGTGAAGCCAAAAAGAAAGACCTGGTTGCACTGTGTAAGAAAAAGGTGATACCGTCCCGATACCACAGCGAATTCCTTAATTTACCTTCAAATAACGCGGTTGAAGGATGAAGAAAGTCTTGAAGATTAAATCTATGTTATTGCTTTTGAATTGTGTTATTTGTGTGCCTTTTTGCTGAATTCTCAGACTCATTTATTACCATTACAATAACTAATTTTATGATTTACATTTAATTCTTCATGATCTCAAAGTGAAATAAAAGAAACTAAGGAATGTAAGCCTATAGTTGTTATTGTTGTATCCCTCAATCATATCTGAAAGTAGACCGGTCAAATGTTGTAAGCCACAAATTTGAACAAAATCAATGCCCTAAAAATATTTCAGCAGCTATAACACATAGTTAATAGTAAAAAACTACTTTCTGTAGTGTTGGAAAAGTAACTGGTCTATTTTTTTCTAATTTAAGGTGAAACTGTCTTAGTTATGCATTTTTTTCTAACACTGTAAACTTGTAATTTTGAGGGTTACAACCTTTTACCTTTCTACCGTCGATATGGAAGTGTAGTGATATAGCCTACAGTGTGAGTAGTACAGTCTCACAATATGGAGCAACATGAGGAAGAGTAGTGATATAACCTACAGTGTGAGTAGCACAGTGTCACAATATGGAGCAACATATGGAAGTGTACTGGTATAAGCTTCAGTGTGAGTAGTACGGTGTCACAATATGGAGCAACATGAGGAAGTGTAGTGATATAACCTACAGTGTGAGTAGCACAGTGTCACAATATGGAGCAACATGAGGAAGTATACGGGTATAACCTACAGTGTGAGTAGTACAATGTCACAATATGGAGCAACATAAGGAAGAGTACAGGTATAACCTACAGTGTGAGTAGTACAATGTCACAATATGGAGCAACATAAGGAAGAGTAGTGGTATAACCCACAGTGTGAGTAGTAAAGTGTCACAATATGGAGCAACATAAGGAAGTGTAGTGATATAACCTACAGTGTGAGTAGTAAAGTGTCACAATATGGAGCAACACGAGAAAGTGTACTGGTATAACCTACAGTGTGAGTAGTACAGTGTCACAATATGGAGCAACATAAGGAAGTGTAGTGGTATAACATACAGTGTGAGTAGTACAGTGTCACAATATGGAGGAACACGAGAGAGTGTACTGGTATAACCTACAGTGTGAGTAGTACAGTGTCACAATATGGAGCAACATAAGGAAGTGTAGTGGTATAACATACAGTGTGAGTAGTACAGTGTCACAATATGGAGAAACATGAGAAAGTGTGCTGGTATAACCTACAGTGTGAGTAGTACAGTGTCACAATATGGAGCAACATAAGGAAGTGTACTGGTATAACATACAGTGTGAGTAGTACAGTGTCATAATATGGAGGAACACGAGAAAGTGTACTGGTATAACCTACAGTGTGAGTAGTACAGTGTCACAATATGGAGCAACATAAGGAAGTGTAGTGGTATAACATACAGTGTGAGTAGTACAGTGTCACAATATGGAGAAACATGAGAAAGTGTACTGGTATAACCTACAGTGTGAGTAGTACAATGTCACAATATGGAGCAACATAAGGAAGGGTAGTGATATAACCTACAGTGTGAGTAGTACAGTGTCACAATATGGAGCAACGTAAGGTAGTGTTGAGGTATAATTTACAGTGTGAGTAGTACAGTGTCACAATATGGAGCAACATAAGGAAGTGTAGTGGTATAACCTACAGTGTGAGTAGTACAGTGTCACAATATGGAGCAACATAAGGAAGGGTAGTGATATAACCTACAGTGTGAGTAGTACAGTGTCACAATATGGAGCTACATAAGGAAGTGTAATGATATAACCTACAGTGTGACGAGTACAGTGTCACAATAAGGAGCAACATAAGGAAGTGTAGTGGTATAACCTACAGTGTGAGTAGTACAGTGTCACAATATGGAGCAACATAAGGAAGTGTAGTGGTATAACCTACAGTGTGAGTGGTACAGTGTCACAATATGGAGCACCATAAGAAAGTGTAGAGGAATAACCGACAGTATGAGTAGAACAGTGTCACAGTATGGAGCAACATAAGGAAGTGTAGTGGTATAACCTACATTGTGAGTAGTACAGTCTCACAATATGGAGCAACATAAGGATGTGTAGAGGAATAACCTACAATGTGAGTAGTACAGTGTCACAATATGGAGCAACATAAGGAAGCGTAGTGGTATAACCTACAGTGTGAGTAGTACAGTGTCACAATATGGAGCAACATAAGGATGTGTAGAGGAATAACCTACAATGTGAGTAGTACAGTGTCACAATATGGAGCCACATAAGGAAGTGTAGTGGTATAACCTACAGTGTGAGTAGTACAATGTCACAATATGGAGCAACATAAGGAAGTGTAGAGGAATAACCTACAGTGTGAGTAGTACAGTGTCACAATACGGAGCCACATAAGGAAGTGTAGTGGTATAACCTACAGTGTGAGTAGTACAATGTCACAATACGGAGCAACATAAGGAAATGTAGTGGTATAACACACAGTGTGAGTAGTACAATGTCACAATATGGAGCAACATAAGGAAGTGTAGAGGAATAACCTACAGTGTGAGTAGTACAATGTCACAATATGGAGCAACATAAGGAAGTGTAGAGGAATAACCTACAGTGTGAGTAGTACAGTGTCACAATACGGAGCCACATAAGGAAGTGTAGTGGTATAACCTACAGTGTGAGTAGTACAATGTCACATTACGGAGCAACATAAGGAAGTGTAGTGGTATAACCTACAGTGTGAGTAGTACAATGTCACAATATGGAGCAACATAAGGAAGTGTAGAGGAATAACCTACAGTATGAGTAGTACAGTGTCACAATATGGAGCAACATAAGGAAGTGTACTGGTATAACCTACAGTGTGAGTAGTACAGTGTCACAATATGGAGCAACATAAGGTAGTGTAGTGGTATAACGTACAGTGTGAGTAGTACAGTGTCACAATATGGAGCAACCTAAGGAAGTGTAGTGGTATAACCTAAAGTGTGAGTAGTACAGTGTCACAATATGGAGCAACATAAGGAAGTGTACTGGTATAACCTACAGTGTGAGTAGTACAGTGTCACAATATGGAGCAACATAAGGATGTGTAGAGGAATAACCTACAATGTGAGTAGTACAGTGTCACAATATGGAGCAACATAAGGAAGTGTAGTGGTATAACCTACAGTGTGAGTGGTACAGTGTCACAATATGGAGCACCATAAGAAAGTGTAGAGGAATAACCGACAGTATGAGTAGAACAGTGTCACAGTATGGAGCAACATAAGGAAGTGTAGTGGTATAACCTACATTGTGAGTAGTACAGTCTCACAATATGGAGCAACATAAGGATGTGTAGAGGAATAACCTACAATGTGAGTAGTACAGTGTCACAATATGGAGCAACATAAGGAAGCGTAGTGGTATAACCTACAGTGTGAGTAGTACAGTGTCACAATATGGAGCAACATAAGGATGTGTAGAGGAATAACCTACAATGTGAGTAGTACAGTGTCACAATATGGAGCCACATAAGGAAGTGTAGTGGTATAACCTACAGTGTGAGTAGTACAATGTCACAATATGGAATAACATAAGGAAGTGTAGAGGAATAACCTACAGTGTGAGTAGTACAGTGTCACAATACGGAGCCACATAAGGAAGTGTAGTGGTATAACCTACAGTGTGAGTAGTACAATGTCACAATACGGAGCAACATAAGGAAATGTAGTGGTATAACACACAGTGTGAGTAGTACAATGTCACAATATGGAGCAACATAAGGAAGTGTAGAGGAATAACCTACAGTGTGAGTAGTACAATGTCACAATATGGAGCAACATAAGGAAGTGTAGAGGAATAACCTACAGTGTGAGTAGTACAGTGTCACAATACGGAGCCACATAAGGAAGTGTAGTGGTATAACCTACAGTGTGAGTAGTACAATGTCACATTACGGAGCAACATAAGGAAGTGTAGTGGTATAACCTACAGTGTGAGTAGTACAATGTCACAATATGGAGCAACATAAGGAAGTGTAGAGGAATAACCTACAGTATGAGTAGTACAGTGTCACAATATGGAGCAACATAAGGAAGTGTACTGGTATAACCTACAGTGTGAGTAGTACAGTGTCACAATATGGAGCAACATAAGGTAGTGTAGTGGTATAACGTACAGTGTGAGTAGTACAGTGTCACAATATGGAGCAACCTAAGGAAGTGTAGTGGTATAACCTAAAGTGTGAGTAGTACAGTGTCACAATATGGAGCAACATAAGGAAGTGTACTGGTATAACCTACAGTGTGAGTAGTACAGTGTCACAATATGGAGCAACTTAAGGAAGTGTAGTGATATAACCTACAGTGTGAGTAGTACAGTGTCACAATATGGAGCAACATAAGGAAGTGTACTGGTATAACCTAGAGTGTGAGTAGTACAGTGTCACAATAGGGAGCAACTTAAGGAAGTGTAGTGATATAACCTACAGTGTGAGTAGTACAGAGTAACAATATGGAGCAACATAAGGAAGTGTAGTGATATAACCTACAGTGTGAGTAGTACAGTGTCACAATATGGAGCAACTTAAGTAAGTGTACTGGTATAACCTACAGTGTGAGTAGTTCAGTGTCACAATATGGAGCAACATAAGGAAGTGTAGTGATATAACCTACAGTGTGAGTAGTACAGTGTCACAATATGGAGCAACATAAGGAAGTGTACTGGTATAACCTACAGTGTGAGTAGATCAGTGTCACAATATGGAGCAACATAAGGAAGTGTACTGGTATAACCTACAGTGTGAGTAGTACAGTGTCACAATATGGAGCAACATAAGGAAGTGTAGTGATATAACCTACAGTGTGAGTAGTACAGTGTCACAATATGGAGCTACATAAGGAAGTGTACTGGTATAACCTACAATGTGAGTAGTACAGTGTCACAATATGGAGCAATATAAGGAAGTGTAGTGGTATAACCTACATTTGTGAGTAGTACAGTGTCAAAATATGGAGCAACATAAGGAAGTGTACTGGTATAACCTACAGTGCGAGTGGTACAGTGTCACAGTAAGGAGCAACATAAGGAAGTGTAGTGGTATAACCTACAGTGTGAGTAGTACTTTGTCACAATATGGAGCAACATAAGGAAGTGTAGTGGTATAACCTACAGTGTGAGTAGTACAGTGTCACAATATGGAGCACCATAAGGAATTGCAGAGGAATAACCGACAATATGAGTAGAACAGTGTCTCAATATGGAGCAACATAAGGAAGTGTAGTGGTATAACCTACAGTGTGAGTAGTACAGTGTCACAATATGGAGCAACATAAGGAAGTGTACTGGTATAACCTACAGTGTGAGTAGTACAGTGTCACAATATGGAGCAACATAAGGAAGGGTAGTGATATAACCTAGAGTGTGAGTAGTACAGTGTCACAATATGGAGCAACATAAGGAAGTGTACTGCTATAACCTAAAGTGTGAGTAGTACAATGTCACAATATGGAGCAACATAAGGAAATGTAGTGGTATAACCTACAGTGTGAGTAGTACAGTGTCACAATACGGAGCAACATAAGGAAGTGTAGTGGTATAACATAAAGTGTGAGTGGTACAGTGTCACAATATGGAGCAACATAAGGAAGTGTAATGGTATAACCTACAGTGTGAGTAGTACAGTGTCACAATATGGAGCAACATAAGGTAGTGTTGTGATATAACCTACAGTGTGAGTAGTACAGAGTCACAATATGGAGCAACATAAGGAAGTGTACTGGTATAACCTACAGTGTGAGTAGTACAGTGTCACAATATGGAGCAACATAAGGAAGTGAACTGGTATAACCTACAGTGTGAGTAGTACAGTGTCACAATACGGAGCAACATAAGGAAGTGTAGTGGTATAACCTACAGTGTGAGTAGTACAATGTCACAATATGGAGCAACATAAGGAAGTGTAGTGGTATAACCTACAGTCTGAGTAGTACAGTGTCAGAATACGGAGCAACATAAGGAAGTGTTGTGATATAACCTACAGTGTGAGTAGTACAGTGTCACAATATGGAGCAACATCAGGTAGTGTAGTGGTATAACCTACAGTGTGAGTAGTACAGTGTCACAATATGGAGCAACATAAGGAAGTGTACTGGTATAACCTCCAGTGTGAGTAGTACAGTTTCACAATATGGAGCAACATAAGGTAGTGTAGTGGTATAACCTACAGTGTGAGTAGTACAGTGTCACAATATGGAGCAACATAAGGAAGTGTAGTGGTATAACCTCCAGTGTGAGTAGTACAGTGTCACAATATGGAGCGACATAAGGAAGTGTACTGGTATAACCTACAGTGTGAGTAGTACAGTGTCACAATATGAAGCAACATAAGGAAGTGTAGTGGTAATACCTACAGTGTGAGTAGTACAGTGTCACAATACGGAGCAACATAAGGAAGTGTAGTGGTATAACCTACAGTGTGAGTAGTACAATGTCACAATATGGAGCAACATAAGGAAGTGTAGTGGTATAACCTACAGTGTGAGTAGTACAGTGTCACAATACGGAGCAACATAAGGAAGTGTTGTGATATAACCTACAGTTTGAGTAGTACAGTGTCACAATATGGAGCAACATAAGGTAGTGTAGTGGTATAACCTACAGTGTGAGTAGTACAGTGTCACAATATGGAGCAACATGAGGAAGTGTAGTGATATAACCTACAGTGTGAGTAGTACAGTGTCACAATATGGAGCAACATGAGGAAGTGTAGTAATATAACCTACAGTGTGAGTATCACAGTGTCACATTATGGAGCAACATAAGGAAGTGTACTGGTACAACCTACAGTGTGAGTAGTACAGTGTCACAATATGGAGCAACATAAGGTAGTGTACTGGTATAACCTACAGTGTGAGTAGTACAGTGTCACAATATGGAGCAACATAAGGAAGTGTACTGGTACAACCTACAGTGTGAGTAGTACAGTGTCACAATATTGAGCAACATAAGGAAGTGTAGTGGTATAACCTACAGTGTGAGTAGTACAGTGTCACAATATGGAGCAACATAAGGAAGTGTACTGGTATAACCTACAGTGTGAGTAGTACAATGTCAAAATATGGAGCAAGATAAGGTAGTCTTGTGATATAACCTACAGTGTGAGTCGTACAGTGTCATAATATGGAGCAACATAAGGAAGTGTACTGGTATAACCTACAGTGTGAGTAGTACAGTGTCACAATATGGGGCAACATAAGGAAGTGTACTGGTATAACCTACAGTGTGAGTAGTACAGTGTCACAATATGGAGCAACATAAGGAAGTGTACTGGTATAACCTACAGTGTGAGTAGTACAATGTCACCATATAGAGCTTCATAAGGAAGTGTAGTGATGAAACCTACAGTGTGTGTAGTACAGTGTCACAATATGGAGCAACATATGGAAGTGTAGTGGTATAGCCTACAGTGTGAGTAGTACGGTGTCACAATATGGAGCAACATGAGGAAGTGTAGTGATATAACCTACAGTGTGAGTAGCACAGTGTCACAATATGGAGCAACATGAGGAAGTATACGGGTATAACCTACAGTGTGAGTAGTACAGTGTCACAATATGGAGCAACTTAAGGAAGAGTACAGGTATAACCTACAGTGTGAGTAGTACAATGTCACAATATGGAGCAACATAAGGAAGTGTAGTGGTATAACCTACAGTGTGAGTAGTACAGTGTCACAATATGGAGGAACATGAGGAAGTGTACTCGTATAACCTACAGCGTGAGTAGTACAGTGTCACAATATGGAGAAACATGAGGAAGTGTACTGGTATAACCTACAGTGTGAGTAGTACAGTTTCACAATATGGAGCAACATGAGGAAGTGTAGTGGTATAACCTACTGTGTGAGTAGTAAAGTGTCACAATATGGAGCAACATAAGGAAGTGTAGTGGTATAAACTACAGTGTGTGTACTACAGTGTCACAATATGGAGCAACATAAGGAAGTGTACTGGTATAACCTACAGTGTGAGTAGTACAGTGTCATAATATGGAGAAACACGAGAAAGTGTACTGGTATAACCTACAGTGTGAGTAGTACAGTGTCACAATATGGAGCAACATAAGGAAGTGTAGTGGTATAACATACAGTGTGAGTAGTACAGTGTCACAATATGGAGAAACATGAGAAAGTGTGCTGGTATAACCTACAGTGTGAGTAGTACAGTGTCACAATATGGAGCAATATAAGGAAGGGTAGTGATATAACCTACAGTGTGAGTAGTACAGTGTCACAATATGGAGCAACATGAGGAAGTGTACTGGTATAACCTATAGTGTGAGTAGTACAGTGTCACAATATGGAGCTACATAAGGAAGTGTAATGATATAACCTACAGTGTGACGAGTACAGTGTCACAATAAGGAGCAACATAAGGAAGTGTAGTGGTATAACCTACAGTGTGAGTAGTACAGTGTCACAATATGGAGCAACATAAGGAAGTGTAGTGGTATAACCTACAGTGTGAGTGGTACAGTGTCACAATATGGAGCACCATAAGAAAGTGTAGAGGAATAACCGACAGTATGAGTAGAACAGTGTCACAGTATGGAGCAACATAAGGAAGTGTAGTGGTATAACCTACATTGTGAGTAGTACAGTGTCACAATATGGAGCAACATAAGGAAGTGTACTGGTATAACCTACAGTGTGAGTAGTACAGTCTCACAATATGGATCAACATAAGGAAGCGTAGTTGTATAACCTACAGTGTGAGTAGTACAGTGTCACAATATGGAGCAACATAAGGATGTGTAGAGGAATAACCTACAATGTGAGTAGTACAGTGTCACAATATGGAGCCACATAAGGAAGTGTAGTGGTATAACCTACAGTGTGAGTAGTACAATGTCACAATATGGAGCAACATAAGGAAGTGTAGAGAAATAACCTACAGTGTGAGTAGTACAGTGTCACAATACGGAGCCACATAAGGAAGTGTAGTGGTATAACCTACAGTGTGAGTAGTACAATGTCACAATACGGAGCAACATAAGGAAATGTAGTGGTATAACCTACAGTGTGAGTAGTACAATGTCACAATATGGAGCAACATAAGGAAGTGTAGAGGAATAACCTACAGTGTGAGTAGTACAATGTCACAATATGGAGCAACATAAGGAAGTGTAGAGGAATAACCTACAGTGTGAGTAGTACAGTGTCACAATACGGAGCCACATAAGGAAGTGTAGTGGTATAACCTACAGTGTGAGTAGTACAATGTCACAATACGGAGCAACATAAGGAAGTGTAGTGGTATAACCTAAAGTGTGAGTAGTACAATGTCACAATATGGAGCAACATAAGGAAGTGTAGAGGAATAACCTACAGTATGAGTAGTACAGTGTCACAATATGGAGCAACATAAGGAAGTGTACTGGTATAACCTACAGTGTGAGTAGTACAGTGTCACAATATGGAGCAACATAAGGTAGTGTAGTGGTATAACGTACAGTGTGAGTAGTACAGTGTCACAATATGGAGCAACCTAAGGAAGTGTAGTGGTATAACCTAAAGTGTGAGTAGTACAGTGTCACAATATGGAGCAACATAAGGAAGTGTACTGGTATAACCTACAGTGTGAGTAGTACAGTGTCACAATATGGAGAAACTTAAGGAAGTGTGGTGATATAACCTACAGTGTGAGTAGTACAGTGTCACAATATGGAGCAACATAAGGAAGTGTACTGGTATAACCTAGAGTGTGAGTAGTACAGTGTCACAATATGGAGCAACTTAAGGAAGTGTAGTGATATAACCTACAGTGTGAGTAGTACAGAGTAACAATATGGAGCAACATAAGGAAGTGTAGTGATATAACCTACAGTGTGAGTAGTACAGTGTCACAATATGGAGCAACTTAAGGAAGTGTACTGGTATAACCTACAGTGTGAGTAGTACAGTGTCACAATATGGAGCAACATAAGGAAGTGTAGTGATATAACCTACAGTGTGAGTAGTACAGTGTCACAATATGGAGCAACATAAGGAAGTGTACTGGTATAACCTACAGTGTGAGTAGATCAGTGTCACAATATGGAGCAACATCAGGAAGTGTACTGGTATAACCTACAGTGTGAGTAGTACAGTGTCACAATATGGAGCAACATAAGGAAGTGTAGTGATATAACCTACAGTGTGAGTAGTACAGTGTCACAATATGGAGCTACATAAGGAAGTGTACTGGTATAACCTACAATGTGAGTAGTACAGTGTCACAATATGGAGCAACATAAGGAAGTGTACTGGTATAACCTACAGTGTGAGTAGTACAGTGTCACAATATGGAGCAACTTAAGGAAGTGTAGTGATATAACCTACAGTGTGAGTAGTACAGTGTCACAATATGGAGCAACATAAGGAAGTGTACTGGTATAACCTAGAGTGTGAGTAGTACAGTGTCACAATATGGAGCAACTTAAGGAAGTGTAGTGATATAACCTACAGTGTGAGTAGTACAGAGTAACAATATGGAGCAACATAAGGAAGTGTAGTGATATAACCTACAGTGTGAGTAGTACAGTGTCACAATATGGAGCAACTTAAGTAAGTGTACTGGTATAACCTACAGTGTGAGTAGTACAGTGTCACAATATGGAGCAACATAAGGAAGTGTAGTGATATAACCTACAGTGTGAGTAGTACAGTGTCACAATATGGAGCAACATAAGGAAGTGTACTGGTATAACCTACAGTGTGAGTAGATCAGTGTCACAATATGGAGCAACATAAGGAAGTGTACTGGTATAACCTACAGTGTGAGTAGTACAGTGTCACAATATGGAGCAACATAAGGAAGTGTAGTGATATAACCTACAGTGTGAGTAGTACAGTGTCACAATATGGAGCTACATAAGGAAGTGTACTGGTATAACCTACAACGTGAGTAGTACAGTGTCACAATATGGAGCAATATAAGGAAGTGTAGTGGTATAACCTACATTTGTGAGTAGTACAGTGTCAAAATATGGAGCAACATAAGGAAGTGTACTGGTATAACCTACAGTGCGAGTGGTACAGTGTCACAGTAAGGAGCAACATAAGGAAGTGTAGTGGTATAACCTACAGTGTGAGTAGTACTTTGTCACAATATGGAGCAACATAAGGAAGTGTAGTGGTATAACCTACACTGTGAGTAGTACAGTGTCACAATATGGAGCACCATAAGGAATTGCAGAGGAATAACCGACAATATGAGTAGAACAGTGTCTCAATATGGAGCAACATAAGGAAGTGTAGTGGTATAACCTACAGTGTGAGTAGTACAGTGTCACAATATGGAGCAACATAAGGAAGTGTACTGGTATAACCTACAGTGTGAGTAGTACAGTGTCACAATATGGAGCAACATAAGGAAGGGTAGTGATATAACCTACAGTGTGAGTAGTACAGTGTCACAATATGGAGCAACATAAGGAAGTGTACTGCTATAACCTAAAGTGTGAGTAGTACAATGTCACAATATGGAGCAACATAAGGAAATGTAGTGGTATAACCTACAGTGTGAGTAGTACAGTGTCACAATACGGAGCAACATAAGGAAGTGTAGTGGTATAACATAAAGTGTGAGTGGTACAGTGTCACAATATGGAGCAACATAAGGAAGTGTAATGGTATAACCTACAGTGTGAGTAGTACAGTGTCACAATATGGAGCAACATAAGGTAGTGTTGTGATATAACCTACAGTGTGAGTAGTACAGAGTCACAATATGGAGCAACATAAGGAAGTGTACTGGTATAACCTACAGTGTGAGTAGTACAGTGTCACAATATGGAGCAACATAAGGAAGTGAACTGGTATAACCTACAGTGTGAGTAGTACAGTGTCACAATACGGAGCAACATAAGGAAGTGTAGTGGTATAACCTACAGTGTGAGTAGTACAATGTCACAATATGGAGCAACATAAGGAAGTGTAGTGGTATAACCTACAGTCTGAGTAGTACAGTGTCAGAATACGGAGCAACATAAGGAAGTGTTGTGATATAACCTACAGTGTGAGTAGTACAGTGTCACAATATGGAGCAACATCAGGTAGTGTAGTGGTATAACCTACAGTGTGAGTAGTACAGTGTCACAATATGGAGCAACATAAGGAAGTGTACTGGTATAACCTCCAGTGTGAGTAGTACAGTTTCACAATATGGAGCAACATAAGGTAGTGTAGTGGTATAACCTACAGTGTGAGTAGTACAGTGTCACAATATGGAGCAACATAAGGAAGTGTAGTGGTATAACCTCCAGTGTGAGTAGTACAGTGTCACAATATGGAGCGACATAAGGAAGTGTACTGGTATAACCTACAGTGTGAGTAGTACAGTGTCACAATATGAAGCAACATAAGGAAGTGTAGTGGTAATACCTACAGTGTGAGTAGTACAGTGTCACAATACGGAGCAACATAAGGAAGTGTAGTGGTATAACCTACAGTGTGAGTAGTACAATGTCACAATATGGAGCAACATAAGGAAGTGTAGTGGTATAACCTACAGTGTGAGTAGTACAGTGTCACAATACGGAGCAACATAAGGAAGTGTTGTGATATAACCTACAGTTTGAGTAGTACAGTGTCACAATATGGAGCAACATAAGGTAGTGTAGTGGTATAACCTACAGTGTGAGTAGTACAGTGTCACAATATGGAGCAACATGAGGAAGTGTAGTGATATAACCTACAGTGTGAGTAGTACAGTGTCACAATATGGAGCAACATGAGGAAGTGTAGTAATATAACCTACAGTGTGAGTATCACAGTGTCACATTATGGAGCAACATAAGGAAGTGTACTGGTACAACCTACAGTGTGAGTAGTACAGTGTCACAATATGGAGCAACATAAGGTAGTGTACTGGTATAACCTACAGTGTGAGTAGTACAGTGTCACAATATGGAGCAACATAAGGAAGTGTACTGGTACAACCTACAGTGTGAGTAGTACAGTGTCACAATATTGAGCAACATAAGGAAGTGTAGTGGTATAACCTACAGTGTGAGTAGTACAGTGTCACAATATGGAGCAACATAAGGAAGTGTACTGGTATAACCTACAGTGTGAGTAGTACAATGTCAAAATATGGAGCAAGATAAGGTAGTCTTGTGATATAACCTACAGTGTGAGTCGTACAGTGTCATAATATGGAGCAACATAAGGAAGTGTACTGGTATAACCTACAGTGTGAGTAGTACAGTGTCACAATATGGGGCAACATAAGGAAGTGTACTGGTATAACCTACAGTGTGAGTAGTACAGTGTCACAATATGGAGCAACATAAGGAAGTGTACTGGTATAACCTACAGTGTGAGTAGTACAATGTCACCATATAGAGCTTCATAAGGAAGTGTAGTGATGAAACCTACAGTGTGTGTAGTACAGTGTCACAATATGGAGCAACATATGGAAGTGTAGTGGTATAGCCTACAGTGTGAGTAGTACGGTGTCACAATATGGAGCAACATGAGGAAGTGTAGTGATATAACCTACAGTGTGAGTAGCACAGTGTCACAATATGGAGCAACATGAGGAAGTATACGGGTATAACCTACAGTGTGAGTAGTACAGTGTCACAATATGGAGCAACTTAAGGAAGAGTACAGGTATAACCTACAGTGTGAGTAGTACAATGTCACAATATGGAGCAACATAAGGAAGTGTAGTGGTATAACCTACAGTGTGAGTAGTACAGTGTCACAATATGGAGGAACATGAGGAAGTGTACTCGTATAACCTACAGCGTGAGTAGTACAGTGTCACAATATGGAGAAACATGAGGAAGTGTACTGGTATAACCTACAGTGTGAGTAGTACAGTTTCACAATATGGAGCAACATGAGGAAGTGTAGTGGTATAACCTACTGTGTGAGTAGTAAAGTGTCACAATATGGAGCAACATAAGGAAGTGTAGTGGTATAAACTACAGTGTGTGTACTACAGTGTCACAATATGGAGCAACATAAGGAAGTGTACTGGTATAACCTACAGTGTGAGTAGTACAGTGTCATAATATGGAGAAACACGAGAAAGTGTACTGGTATAACCTACAGTGTGAGTAGTACAGTGTCACAATATGGAGCAACATAAGGAAGTGTAGTGGTATAACATACAGTGTGAGTAGTACAGTGTCACAATATGGAGAAACATGAGAAAGTGTGCTGGTATAACCTACAGTGTGAGTAGTACAGTGTCACAATATGGAGCAATATAAGGAAGGGTAGTGATATAACCTACAGTGTGAGTAGTACAGTGTCACAATATGGAGCAACATGAGGAAGTGTACTGGTATAACCTATAGTGTGAGTAGTACAGTGTCACAATATGGAGCTACATAAGGAAGTGTAATGATATAACCTACAGTGTGACGAGTACAGTGTCACAATAAGGAGCAACATAAGGAAGTGTAGTGGTATAACCTACAGTGTGAGTAGTACAGTGTCACAATATGGAGCAACATAAGGAAGTGTAGTGGTATAACCTACAGTGTGAGTGGTACAGTGTCACAATATGGAGCACCATAAGAAAGTGTAGAGGAATAACCGACAGTATGAGTAGAACAGTGTCACAGTATGGAGCAACATAAGGAAGTGTAGTGGTATAACCTACATTGTGAGTAGTACAGTGTCACAATATGGAGCAACATAAGGAAGTGTACTGGTATAACCTACAGTGTGAGTAGTACAGTCTCACAATATGGATCAACATAAGGAAGCGTAGTGGTATAACCTACAGTGTGAGTAGTACAGTGTCACAATATGGAGCAACATAAGGATGTGTAGAGGAATAACCTACAATGTGAGTAGTACAGTGTCACAATATGGAGCCACATAAGGAAGTGTAGTGGTATAACCTACAGTGTGAGTAGTACAATGTCACAATATGGAGCAACATAAGGAAGTGTAGAGGAATAACCTACAGTGTGAGTAGTACAGTGTCACAATACGGAGCCACATAAGGAAGTGTAGTGGTATAACCTACAGTGTGAGTAGTACAATGTCACAATACGGAGCAACATAAGGAAATGTAGTGGTATAACCTACAGTGTGAGTAGTACAATGTCACAATATGGAGCAACATAAGGAAGTGTAGAGGAATAACCTACAGTGTGAGTAGTACAATGTCACAATATGGAGCAACATAAGGAAGTGTAGAGGAATAACCTACAGTGTGAGTAGTACAGTGTCACAATACGGAGCCACATAAGGAAGTGTAGTGGTATAACCTACAGTGTGAGTAGTACAATGTCACAATACGGAGCAACATAAGGAAGTGTAGTGGTATAACCTACAGTGTGAGTAGTACAATGTCACAATATGGAGCAACATAAGGAAGTGTAGAGGAATAACCTACAGTATGAGTAGTACAGTGTCACAATATGGAGCAACATAAGGAAGTGTACTGGTATAACCTACAGTGTGAGTAGTACAGTGTCACAATATGGAGCAACATAAGGTAGTGTAGTGGTATAACGTACAGTGTGAGTAGTACAGTGTCACAATATGGAGCAACCTAAGGAAGTGTAGTGGTATAACCTAAAGTGTGAGTAGTACAGTGTCACAATATGGAGCAACATAAGGAAGTGTACTGGTATAACCTACAGTGTGAGTAGTACAGTGTCACAATATGGAGAAACTTAAGGAAGTGTGGTGATATAACCTACAGTGTGAGTAGTACAGTGTCACAATATGGAGCAACATAAGGAAGTGTACTGGTATAACCTAGAGTGTGAGTAGTACAGTGTCACAATATGGAGCAACTTAAGGAAGTGTAGTGATATAACCTACAGTGTGAGTAGTACAGAGTAACAATATGGAGCAACATAAGGAAGTGTAGTGATATAACCTACAGTGTGAGTAGTACAGTGTCACAATATGGAGCAACTTAAGGAAGTGTACTGGTATAACCTACAGTGTGAGTAGTACAGTGTCACAATATGGAGCAACATAAGGAAGTGTAGTGATATAACCTACAGTGTGAGTAGTACAGTGTCACAATATGGAGCAACATAAGGAAGTGTACTGGTATAACCTACAGTGTGAGTAGATCAGTGTCACAATATGGAGCAACATCAGGAAGTGTACTGGTATAACCTACAGTGTGAGTAGTACAGTGTCACAATATGGAGCAACATAAGGAAGTGTAGTGATATAACCTACAGTGTGAGTAGTACAGTGTCACAATATGGAGCTACATAAGGAAGTGTACTGGTATAACCTACAATGTGAGTAGTACAGTGTCACAATATGGAGCAACATAAGGAAGTGTAGTGGTATAACCTACATTTGTGAGTCGTACAGTGTCAAAATATGGAGCAACATAAGGAAGTGTACTGGTATAACCTACAGTGCGAGTGGTACAGTGTCACAGTAAGGAGCAACATAAGGAAGTGTAGTGGTATAACCTACAGTGTGAGTAGTACTTTGTCACAATATGGAGCAACATAAGGAAGTGTAGTGGTATAACCTACAGTGTGAGTAGTACAGTGTCACAATATGGAGCACCATAAGGAATTGCAGAGGAATAACCGACAATATGAGTAGAACAGTGTCTCAATATGGAGCAACATAAGGAAGTGTAGTGGTATAACCAACATTGTGAGTAGTACAGACTCACAATATGGATCAACATAAGGAAGTGTAGTGGTATAACCTACAGTGTGAGTAGTACAATGTCAAATTATGGAGCAACATAAGGAAGTGTAGAGGAATAACCTACAGTGTGAGTAGTACAATGTCACAATATGGAGCCGCATAAGGAAGTGTACTGGTATATCCTACAGTGTGAGCAGTACAGTGTCACAATAAGGAGCAAAATAAGGTAGTGTTGTGATATAACCTACAGTGTGAGTAGTACAGTGTCACAATATGGAGCAACATAAGGAAGTGTAGTGGTATAACCTACAGTGTGAGTAGTAGAGTGTCACAATATGGAGCAACATAAGGAAGTGTAGAGGAATAACCTACAGTGTGAGTAGTACAGTGTCACAATATGGAGCCACATAAGGAAGTGTAGAGGAATAACCTACAGTGGGAGTGGTACAGTGTCACAATATGGATCAACATAAGGAAGTGTAGTGGTATAACCTACAGTGTGAGTAGTACAATGTCACAATATGGAGCAACATAAGGAAGTGTAGAGGAATAACCTACAGTGTGAGTAGTACAGTGTCACAATATGGAGCAACATAAGGAAGTGTAGTGGTAATACCTACAGTGTGAGTAGTACAGTGTCACAATATGGAGCAACATAAGGAAGTGTAGTGGTATAACCTACAGTGTGAGTAGTACAGTGTCACAATATGGAGCAACATAAGGAAGTGTAGTGGTATAACCTACAGTGTGAGTAGTACAGTGTCACAATATGGAGCAACATAAGGAAGTGTAGTGGTATAACCTACAGTGTGAGTATTACAGTGACACAATATGGAACAACATAAGGAAGTGTAGAGGAATAACCTACAGTGTGAGTAGTACAATGTCACAATATGGAGCAACATAAGGAAGTGTAGAGGAATAACCTACAGTGTGAGTAGTACAGTGTCACAATATGGAGCCACATAAGGAAGTGTAGTGGTATAACCTACAGTGCGAGTAGTACAGTGTCACAATATGGAGCAACATAAGGAAGTGTAGTGGTATAACCTACAGTGTGAGTAGTACAATGTCACTATATGGAGCAACATAAGGAAGTGTACTGGTATAACCTACAGTGTGAGTAGTACAGTGTCACAATATGGAGCAACATAAGGTAGTGTTGTGGTATAACCTTCAGTGTGAGTAGTACAGTTTCACAATATGGAGCAACATAAGGAAGTGTAGTGGTATAACCTACAGTGTGAGTAGTACAGTGTCACAATATGGAGCAACATGAGGAAGTGTTCTGGTATAACCTACAGCGTGAGTAGTACAGTGTCACAATATGGAGAAACATGAGGAAGTGTACTGGTATAACCTTCAGTGTGAGTAGTACAATGTCACAATATGGAGCAACATAAGGAAGTGTAGTGGTATAACCTACAGTGTGAGTACTACAGTGCCACAATATGCAGCAACATGAGGAAGTGTACTGGTATAACCTACAGTGTGAGTAGTACAGTTTCACAATATGGAGCAACATGAGGAAGTGTAGTGGTATAACCTTCAGTGTGAGTAGTACAGTGTCACAATATGGAGCAACATGAGGAAGTGTACTGGTATAACCTACAGCGTGAGTAGTACAGTGTCACAATATGGAGAAACATGAGGAAGTGTACTGGTATAACCTACAGGGTGAGTAGTACAGTTTCACAATATGGAGCAACATGAGGAAGTGTAGTGATATAACCTACATTGTGAGTAGCACAGTGTCACAATATGGAGCAACATGAGGAAGTATATGGGTATAACCTACAGTGTGAGTAGAACAGTGTCACAATATGGAGCAACATAAGGAAGTGTACTGGTATAACCTACAGTGTGAGTAGTACAGTGTCACAATAAGGAGCAACATAAGGTAGTGTTGTGGTTTAACCTACAGTGTGTGTAGTACAGTGTCACAATATTGAGCAACATGAGGAAGTGTAGTGATATAACCTACAGTGTGAGTAGTACAGTGTCACAATATGCAGCAACATAAGGAAGTGTAGTGGTATAACCTACAGTGTGAGTAGTACAGTGTCACAATATGGAGCAACATAAGGAAGTGTACTGGTATAACCTACAGTGTGAGTAGTACAGTGTCACAATATGGAGCAACATAAGGAAGGGTAGTGATATAACCTACAGTGTGAGTAGTACAGTGTCACAATATGGAGCAACATAAGGAAGTGTACTGGTATAACCTAAAGTGTGAGTAGTACAATGTCACAATATGGAGCAACATAAGGAAATGTAGTGGTATAACCTACAGTGTGAGTAGTACAGTGTCACAATACGGAGCAACATAAGGAAGTGTAGTGGTATAACATAAAGTGTGAGTGGTACAGTGTCACAATATGGAGCAACATAAGGAAGTGTACTGGTATAACCTACAGTGTGAGTAGTACAGTGTCACAATATGGAGCAACATAAGGTAGTGTTGTGATATAACCTACAGTGTGAGTAGTACAGAGTCACAATATGGAGCAACATAAGGAAGTGTACTGGTATAACCTACAGTGTGAGTAGTACAGTGTCACAATATGGAGCAACATAAGGAAGTGAACTGGTATAACCTACAGTGTGAGTAGTACAGTGTCACAATACGGAGCAACATAAGGAAGTGTAGTGGTATAACCGACAGTGTGAGTAGTACAATGTCACAATATGGAGCAACATAAGGTAGTGTAGTGGTATAAGCTACAGTCTGAGTAGTACAGTGTCAGAATACGGAGCAACATAAGGAAGTGTTGTGATATAACCTACAGTGTGAGTAGTACAGTGTCACAATATGGAGCAACATCAGGTAGTGTAGTGGTATAACCTACAGTGTGAGTAGTACAGTGTCACAATATGGAGCAACATAAGGAAGTGTACTGGTATAACCTCCAGTGTGAGTAGTACAGTTTCACAATATGGAGCAACATAAGGTAGTGTAGTGGTATAACCTACAGTGTGAGTAGTACAGTGTCACAATATGGAGCAACATAAGGAAGTGTAGTGGTATAACCTCCAGTGTGAGTAGTACAGTGTCACAATATGGAGCAACATAAGGAAGTGTACTGGTATAACCTACAGTGTGAGTAGTACAGTGTCACAATATGAAGCAACATAAGGAAGTGTAGTGGTAATACCTACAGTGTGAGTAGTACAGTGTCACAATACGGAGCAACATAAGGAAGTGTAGTGGTATAACCTACAGTGTGAGTAGTACAATGTCACAATATGGAGCAACATAAGGAAGTGTAGTGGTATAACCTACAGTGTGAGTAGTACAGTGTCACAATACGGAGCAACATAAGGAAGTGTTGTGATATAACCTACAGTTTGAGTAGTACAGTGTCACAATATGGAGCAACATAAGGTAGTGTAGTGGTATAACCTACAGTGTGAGTAGTACAGTGTCACAATATGGAGCAACATGAGGAAGTGTAGTGATATAACCTACAGTGTGAGTAGTACAGTGTCACATTATGGAGCAACATAAGGAAGTGTACTGGTACAACCTACAGTGTGAGTAGTACAGTGTCACAATATGGAGCAACATAAGGTAGTGTACTGGTATAATCTACAGTGTGAGTAGTACAGTGTCACAATATGGAGCAACATAAGGAAGTGTACTGGTACAACCTACAGTGTGAGTAGTACAGTGTCACAATATTGAGCAACATAAGGAAGTGTAGTGGTATAAACTACAGTGTGAGTAGTACAGTGTCACAATATGGAGCAACATAAGGAAGTGTAGTGGTATAACCTACAGTGTGAGTAGTACAGTGTCACAATATGTAGAAACATGAGAACGTGTGCTGGTATATCCTATAGTGTGAGTAGTACAGTGTCACAATATGGAGCAACATAAGGAAAGGTAGTGATTTAACCTACAGTGTGAGTAGTACAGTGTCACAATATGGAGCAACATAAGGAAGTGTAGTGGTATAACCTACAGTGTGAGTAGTACAGTGACACAATATGGAGCAACATAAGGTAGTGTACTGGTATAACCTACAGTGTGAATAGTACAGTGTCACAATATGGAGAAACACGAGAAAGTGTACTGGTATAACCTATAGTGTGAGTAGTACAGTGTCACAATATGGAGCAACATAAGGAAGTGTAGTGGTATAACCTACAGTGTGAGTAGTACAGTGTCACAATATGGAGAAACATGAGAAAGTGTTCTGGTATAACCTACAGTGTGAGTAGTACAGTGTCACAATATGGAGCAACATAAGGAAGTGTAGAGGAATAACCTACAGTGTGAGTAGTACAGTGTCACAATATGGAGCTACATAAGGAAGTGTAATGATATAACCTACAGTGTGTGTAGTACAGTGTCACAATAAGGAGCAACATAAGGAAGTGTAGTGGTATAACCTACAGTGTGAGTAGTACAGTGTCACAATATGGAGCAACATAAGGAAGTGTAGTGGTATAACCTACAGTGTTAGTAGTACAGTGTCACAAAATGGAGCACCATAAGGAAGAGTAGAGGAATAACCGACAGTATGAGTAGAACAGTGTCTCAATATGGAGCAACATAAGGAAGTGTAGTGGTATAACCTACAGTGTGAGTAGTACAATGTCACAATATGGAGCAACATAAGGAAGTGTAGAGGAATAACCTACAGTGTGAGTAATACAGTTTCACAATATGGAGCCACATAAGGAAGTGTAGTGGTATAACCTACAGTGTGAGTAGTACAATGTCACAATACGGAGCAACATAAGGAAGTGTAGAGGAATAACCTACAGTGTGAGTAGTACAGTGTCACAATATGGAGCCACATAAGGAAGTGTAGTGGTATAACCTACAGTGTGAGTAGTACAATGTCACAATACGGAGCAACATAAGGAAGTGTAGTGGTATAACCTACAGTGTGAGTAGTACAATGTCACAATATGGAGCAACATAAGGAAGTGTAGTGGTATAACCTACAGTGTGAGTAGTACAGTGTCACAATATGGAGCAACATAAGGAAGTGTAGTGGTATAACCTACAGTGTGAGTAGAACAGTGTCACAATATGGAGCAACATAAGGAAGTGTAGTGATATAACCTACAGTGTGGGTAGTACAGTGTCACAATAAGGAGCAACATAAGGACGTGTAGTGGTATAACCTACAGTGTGAGTAGTACACTGTCTTAATATGGAGCAACATAAGGTAGTGTTGTGGTATAACCTTCAGTGTGAGTAGTACAGTGTCACAATATGGAGCAACATAAGGAAGTGTAGTGGTAATACCTACAGTGTGAGTAGTACAGTGTCACAATATGGAGCAACATAAGGAAGTGTAGTGATATAACATACAGTGTGAGTAGTACAGTGTCACAATATGGAGCAACATAAGGAAGTGTACTGGTATAACCTACAGTGTGAGTAGTACAGTGTCACAATATGGAGCAACATAAGGAAGTGTAGTGGTATAACCTACAGTGTGAGTAGTACAGTGTCACAATATGGAGCAACATAAGGAAGTGTAGTGGTAATACCTACAGTGAGAGTAGTACTGTGTCGCAATATGGAGCAACATAAGGAAGTGTAGTGGTAATACCTACAGTGTGAGTAGTAGAGTGTCACAATATGGAGCACCATAAGGAAGTGTAGTGATATAACCGACAGTGTGAGTAGTACAGTGTTACAATATGGAGCAACATAAGGAAGTGTAGTGGTATAACCTACAGTGTGAGTAGTACAGTGTCACAATATGGAGCAACATAAGGAAGTGTAGTGATATAAACGACAGTGTGAGTAGTACAGTGTTACAATATGGAGCAACATAAGGAAGTGTAGTGGTAATACCTACAGTGTGAGTAGTACAGTGTCACAATATGGAGCCACATAAGGATGTGTAGTGATATAACCGACAGTGTGAGTAGTACAGTGTTACAATATGGAGCAACATAAGGAAGTGTAGTGGTATAACCTACAGTGTGAGTAGTACAGTGTCACAATATGGAGCAACATAAGGAAGTGTAGTGATATAACCTACAGTGTGAGTAGTACAGTGTCACAATATGGAGTAACATAACGAAGTGTAGTTGTATAACCTACAGTGTGAGTAGTACAGTGTCACAATATGGAGCAACATAAGGAAGTGTAGTGGTATAACCTACAGTGTGAGTAGTACAGTGTCACAATATGGAGCAACATAAGGAAGTGTAGTGATATAAACGACAGTGTGAGTAGTACAGTGTTACAATATGGAGCAACATAAGGAAGTGTAGTGGTAATACCTACAGTGTGAGTAGTACAGTGTCACAATATGGAGCAAAATAAGGAAGTGTAGTGGTATAACCTACAGTGTGAGTAGTACAGTGTCACAATATGGAGCAACATAAGGAAGTGTAGTGGTATAACCTACAGTGTGAGTGGTACAACGTCACAATATGGAGCAACATAAGGAAGTGTAGTGATATAACCGACAGTGTGAGTAGTACAGTGTTACAATATGGAGCAACATAAGGAAGTGTACTGGTATAACCTACAGCGTGAGTAGTACAGTGTCACAATATGGAGAAACATGAGGAAGTGTACTGGTATAACCTACAGGATGAGTAGTACAGTTTCACAATATGGAGCAACATAAGGAAGTGTAGTGGTATAACCTACAGTGTGAGTTGTACAGTGTCACAATATGGAGCAACATAAGGTAGTGTTGTGGTATATACTTCAGTGTGAGTAGTACAGTGTCACAATAAAGTGCAACATAAGGAAGTGTAGTGATATAACCTACAGTGTGAGTAGTACAATGTCACAATATAGCACAACATAAGGAAGTGTACTGGTATAACCTACAGTGTGAGTAGTACAGTGTCACAATATGGAGCAACATAAGGAAGTGTAGTGGTAATAACTACAGTGTGAGTAGTACAGTGACACAATATGGAGCAACATAAGGATGTGTAGTGATATAACCGACAGTGTGAGTAGTACAGTGTCCCAATATGAAGTAACATAACGAAGTGTAGTGGTATAACCTACAGTGTGAGTAGTACAGTGTCACAATATGGAGTAACATAAGGGAGTGTAGTGGTATAACCTTCAGTGTGAGTAGTACAGTGTCACAATATGGAGCAACATAAGGAAGTGTACTGGTATAACCTACAGTGTGAGTAGTACAGTGTCACAATATGGAGCAACATTATGAAGTGTAGTGGTAATACCTACAGTGTGAGTAGTACAGTTTCACAATATGGAGCAAAATAAGGAAGTGTAGTGG
This sequence comes from Meconema thalassinum, assembly GCA_946902985.2. NCBI lineage: Eukaryota > Metazoa > Arthropoda > Insecta > Orthoptera > Tettigoniidae > Meconema > Meconema thalassinum. Next base: position 1,519,052,060 of record OX336389.2, on the reverse strand, counting down.
TATAACCTACAGTGTGAGTAGTACAGTGTCACAATATGGAGCAACATAAGGAAGTGTACTGGTATAACCTACAGTGTGAGTAGTACAGTGTCACAATATGGAGCAACATAAGGAAGTGTAGTGGTATAACCTACAGTGTGAGTAGTACAGTGTCACAATATGGAGCAACATAAGGAAGTGTAGTGGTAATACCTACAGTGAGAGTAGTACTGTGTCGCAATATGGAGCAACATAAGGAAGTGTAGTGGTAATACCTACAGTGTGAGTAGTAGAGTGTCACAATATGGAGCACCATAAGGAAGTGTAGTGATATAACCGACAGTGTGAGTAGTACAGTGTTACAATATGGAGCAACATAAGGAAGTGTAGTGGTATAACCTACAGTGTGAGTAGTACAGTGTCACAATATGGAGCAACATAAGGAAGTGTAGTGATATAAACGACAGTGTGAGTAGTACAGTGTTACAATATGGAGCAACATAAGGAAGTGTAGTGGTAATACCTACAGTGTGAGTAGTACAGTGTCACAATATGGAGCCACATAAGGATGTGTAGTGATATAACCGACAGTGTGAGTAGTACAGTGTTACAATATGGAGCAACATAAGGAAGTGTAGTGGTATAACCTACAGTGTGAGTAGTACAGTGTCACAATATGGAGCAACATAAGGAAGTGTAGTGATATAACCTACAGTGTGAGTAGTACAGTGTCACAATATGGAGTAACATAACGAAGTGTAGTTGTATAACCTACAGTGTGAGTAGTACAGTGTCACAATATGGAGCAACATAAGGAAGTGTAGTGGTATAACCTTCAGTGTGAGTAGTACAGTGTCACAATATGGAGCAACATAAGGAAGTGTACTGGTATAACCTACAGTGTGAGTAGTACAGCGTCACAATATGGAGCAACATTATGAAGTGTAGTGGTAATACCTACAGTGTGAGTAGTACAGTGTCACAATATGGAGCAAAATAAGGAAGTGTAGTGGTATAACCTACAGTGTGAGTAGTACAGTGTCACAATATGGAGCAACATAAGGAAGTGTAGTGGTATAACCTACAGTGTGAGTGGTACAACGTCACAATATGGAGCAACATAAGGAAGTGTAGTGATATAACCGACAGTGTGAGTAGTACAGTGTTACAATATGGAGCAACATAAGGAAGTGTACTGGTATAACCTACAGCGTGAGTAGTACAGTGTCACAATATGGAGAAACATGAGGAAGTGTACTGGTATAACCTACAGGATGAGTAGTACAGTTTCACAATATGGAGCAACATAAGGAAGTGTAGTGGTATAACCTACAGTGTGAGTTGTACAGTGTCACAATATGGAGCAACATAAGGTAGTGTTGTGGTATATACTTCAGTGTGAGTAGTACAGTGTCACAATAAAGTGCAACATAAGGAAGTGTAGTGATATAACCTACAGTGTGAGTAGTACAATGTCACAATATAGCACAACATAAGGAAGTGTACTGGTATAACCTACAGTGTGAGTAGTACAGTGTCACAATATGGAGCAACATAAGGAAGTGTAGTGGTAATAACTACAGTGTGAGTAGTACAGTGACACAATATGGAGCAACATAAGGAAGTGCAATGGTATAACATAGAGTGTGAGTAGTACAGTGTCACAATATGGAGAAACATGAGAAAGTGTACTGGTATAACCTACAGTGTGAGTAGTACAGTGTCACAATATGGAGCAACATAAGGAAGTGTAGTGGTATAACCTACAGTCTGAGTAGTACAGTGTCAGAATACGGAGCAACATAAGGAAGTGTTGTGATATAACCTACATTGTGAGTAGCACAGAGTCACAATATGGAGCAACATGAGGAAGTATATGGGTATAACCTACAGTGTGAGTAGTACAGTGTCACAATAAGGAGCAACATAAGGTAGTGTTGTGGTTTAACCTACAGTGTGTGTAGTACAGTGTCACAATATTGAGCAACATGAGGAAGTGTAGTGATATAACCTACAGTGTGAGTAGTACAGTGTCACAATATGGAGCAACATAAGGAAGTGTAGTGGTATAACCTACAGTGTGAGTTGTACAGTGTCACAATATGGAGCAACATAAGGTAGTGTTGTGGTATATACTTCAGTGTGAGTAGTACAGTGTCACAATAAAGTGCAACATAAGGAAGTGTAGTGATATAACCTACAGTGTGAGTAGTACAATGTCACAATATAGCACAACATAAGGAAGTGTACTGGTATAACCTACAGTGTGAGTAGTACAGTGTCACAATATGGAGCAACATAAGGAAGTGTAGTGGTAATAACTACAGTGTGAGTAGTACAGTGACACAATATGGAGCAACATAAGGAAGTGCAATGGTATAACATAGAGTGTGAGTAGTACAGTGTCACAATATGGAGAAACATGAGAAAGTGTACTGGTATAACCTACAGTGTGAGTAGTACAGTGTCACAATATGGAGCAACATAAGGAAGTGTAGTGGTATAACCTACAGTGTGAGTAGTACAGTGTCACAATATGGAGAAACATGAGAAAGTGTGCTGGTATATCCTATAGTGTGAGTAGTACAGTGTCACAATATGGCGCAACATAAGGAAAGGTAGTGATTTAACCTACAGTGTGAGTAGTACAGTGTCACAATATGGAGCAACATAAGGAAGTGTAGTGGTATAACCTACAGTGTGAGTAGTACAGTGACACAATATGGAGCAACATAAGGTAGTGTACTGGTATAACCTACAGTGTGAATAGTACAGTGTCACAATATGGAGAAACATGAGAAAGTGTACTGGTATAACCTATAGTGTGAGTAGTACAGTTTCAAAATATGGAGCAACATAAGGAAGTGTAGTGGTATAAACTACAGTGTGAGTAGTGCAGTGTCACAATATGGAGAAACATGAGAAAGTGTTCTGGTATAACCTACAGTGTGAGTAGTACAGTGTCACAATATGGAGCAACATAAGGAAGTGTAGGGGAATAACCTACAGTGTGAGTAGTACAGTGTCACAATATGGAGCTACATAAGGAAGTGTAATGATATAACCTACAGTGTGTGTAGTACAGTGTCACAATAAGGAGCAACATAAGGAAGTGTAGTGGTATAACCTACAGTGTGAGTAGTACAGTGTCACAATATGGAGCAACATAAGGAAGTGTAGTGGTATAACCTACAGTGTGAGTAGTACAGTGTCACAAAATGGAGCACCATAAGGAAGAGTAGAGGAATAACCGACAGTATGAGTAGAACAGTGTCACAATATGGAGCAACATAAGGAAGTGTAGTGGTATAACCTACAGTGTGAGTAGTACAATGTCACAATATGGAGCAACATAAGGAAGTGTAGAGGAATAACCTACAGTGTGAGTAATACAGTTTCACAATATGGAGCCACATAAGGAAGTGTAGTGGTATAACCTACAGTGTGAGTAGTACAATGTCACAATACGGAGCAACATAAGGAAGTGTAGAGGAATAACCTACAGTGTGAGTAGTACAATGTCACAATATGGAGCAACATAAGGAAGTGTAGAGGAATAACCTACAGTGTGAGTAGTACAGTGTCACAATATGGAGCCACATAAGGAAGTGTAGTGGTATAACCTACAGTGTGAGTAGTACAATGTCACAATACGGAGCAACATAAGGAAGTGTAGTGGTATATCCTACAGTGTGAGTAGTACAATGTCACAATATGGAGCAACATAAGGAAGTGTAGTGGTATAACCTACAGTGTGAGTAGTACAGTGTCACAATATGGAGCAACATAAGGAAGTGTAGTGGTATAACCTACAGTGTGAGTAGAACAGTGTCACAATATGGAGCAACATAAGGAAGTGTAGTGATATAACCTACAGTGTGACTAGTACAGTGTCACAATAAGGAGTAACATAAGGACGTGTAGTGGTATAACCTACAGTGTGAGTAGTACACTGTCATAATATGGAGCAACATAAGGTAGTGTTGTGGTATAACCTTCAGTGTGAGTAGTACAGTGTCACAATATGGAGCAACATAAGGAAGTGTAGTGGTAATACCTACAGTGTGAGTAGTACAGTGTCACAATATGGAGCAACATAAGGAAGTGTAGTGATATAACATACAGTGTGAGTAGTACAGTGTCACAATATGGAGCAACATAAGGAAGTGTACTGGTATAACCTACAGTGTGAGTAGTACAGTGTCACAATATGGAGCAACATAAGGAAGTGTAGTGATATAACTAACAGTGTGAGTAGTACTGTGTCACAATATGGAGCAACATAAGGAAGTGTACTGGTATAACCTACAGTGTGAGTAGTACAGTGTCACAATATGGAGCAACATAAGGAAGTGTAGTGGTATAACCTACAGTGTGAGTAGTACAGTGTCACAATATGGAGCAACATAAGCAAGTGTAGTGGTATAACCTACATTGTGAGTAGTACAGTGTCAAAATATGGAGCAACATAAGGAAGTGTACTGGTATAACCTACAGTGGGAGTGGTACAATGTCACAATAAGGAGGAACATAAGGAAGTGTAGTGGTATAACCTACAGTGTGAGTAGTACAGTGTCACAATATGGAGCAACATAAGGAAGTGTAGTGGTATAACCTACAGTGTGAGTAGTAGTGTGTCACAATATGGAGCACCATAAGGAAGTGTAGAGGAAAAACCGACAGTATGAGTAGAACAGTGTCACAATATGGAGAAACATAAGGAAGTGTAGTGGTATAACCTACAGTGTGAGTAGTACAGTCTCACAATATGGATCAACATAAGGAAGTGTAGTGGTATAACCTACAGTGTGAGTAGTACAATGTAACAATATGGAGCAACATAAGGAAGTGTAGAGGAATAACCTACAGTGTGAGTAGTACAGTGTCACAATATAGAGCAACATAAGGAAGTGTAGTGGTAATACCTACAGTGTGAGTAGTACAGTGTCACAATATGGAGCCACATAAGGAAGTGTAGTGATATAAACGACAGTGTGAGTAGTACAGTGTTACAGTATGGAGCAACATAAGGAAGTGTAGTGGTAATACCTACAGTGTGAGTAGTACAGTGTCACAATATGGAGCCACATAAGGATGTGTAGTGATATAACCGACAGTGTGAGTAGTACAGTGTCACAATATGGAGTAACATAACGAAGTGTAGTGGTATAACCTACAGTGTGAGTAGTACAGTGTCACAATATGGAGCAACATAAGGAAGTGTAGTGGTATAACCTTCAGTGTGAGTAGTACAGTGTCACAATATGGAGCAACATAAGGAAGTGTACTGGTATAACCTACAGTGTGAGTAGTACAGTGTCACAATATGGAGCAACATTATGAAGTGTAGTGGTAATACCTACAGTGTGAGTAGTACAGTGTCACAATAAGGAGCCAAATAAGGAAGTGTAGTGGTATAACCTACAGTGTGAGTAGTACAGTGTCACAATATGGAGCAACATAAGGAAGTGTACTGGTATAACCTACAGTGTGAGTAGTACAGTGTCACAATATGGAGCAACATAAGGAAGTGTAGTGGTATAACCTACAGTGTGAGTAGTACAACGTCACAATATGGAGCAACATAAGGAAGTGTAGTGATATAACCGACAGTGTGAGTAGTACAGTGTTACAATATGGAGCAACTTAAGGAAGTGTAGTGGTATAACCTACAGTGTGAGTAGTACAGTGTCACAATATGGAGCAACATAAGGAAGTGTAGTGGTAATACCTACAGTGTGAGTAGTACTGTGTCACAATATGGAGCAACATAAGGAAGTGTAGTGGTAATACCTACAGTGTGAGTAGTAGAGTGTCACAATATGGAGCACCATAAGGAAGTGTAGAGGAAAAACCGACAGTATGAGTAGAACAGTGTCACAATATGGAGAAACATAAGGAAGTGTAGTGGTATAACCTACAGTGTGAGTAGTACAGTCTCACAATATGGATCAACATAAGGAAGTGTAGTGGTATAACCTACAGTGTGAGTAGTACAATGTAACAATATGGAGCAACATAAGGAAGTGTAGAGGAATAACCTACAGTGTGAGTAGTACAGTGTCACAATATAGAGCAACATAAGGAAGTGCAGTGGTAATACCTACAGTGTGAGTAGTACAGTGTCACAATATGGAGCCACATAAGGAAGTGTAGTGATATAAACGACAGTGTGAGTAGTACAATGTTACAATATGGAGCAACATAAGGAAGTGTAGTGGTAATACCTACAGTGTGAGTAGTACAATGTCACAATATGGAGCCACATAAGGATGTGTAGTGATATAACCGACAGTGTGAGTAGTACAGTGTCACAATATGGAGCAACATAAGGAAGTGTAGTGGTATAACCTTCAGTGTGAGTAGTACAGTGTCACAATATGGAGCAACATAAGGAAGTGTACTGGTATAACCTACAGTGTGAGTAGTACAGTGTCACAATATGGAGCAACATTATGAAGTGTAGTGGTAATACCTACAGTGTGAGTAGTACAGTGTCACAATATGGAGCAAAATAAGGAAGTGTAGTGGTATAACCTACAGTGTGAGTAGTACAGTGTCACAATATGGAGCATCATAAGGAAGTGTACTGGTATAACCTACAGTGTGAGTAGTACAGTGTCACAATATGGAGCAACATAAGGAAGTGTAGTGGTATAACCTACATTGTGAGTAGTACAGTCTCACAATATGGATCAACATAAGGAAATGTAGTGGTATAACCTACAGTGTGAGTAGTACAATGTAACAATATGGAGCAACATAAGGAAGTGTACTGGTAATACCTACAGTGTGAGTAGTACAGTGTCACAATATGAAGCAACATGAGGAAGTGTAGTGGTATAACCTACAGTGTGAGTAGTACAGTGTCACAATATGGAGCAACATAAGGAAGTTTAGTGGTATAACCTACAGTGTGAGTAGTACAGTGTCACAATATGGAGCAACATAAGTAAGTGTACTGGTATAACCTACAGTGTGAGTAGAACAGTGTCACAATATGGAGCAACATAAGGAAGTGTAGTGGTATAACCTACAGTGTGAGTAGTACAGTGTCACAATATGGAGCAACATAAGGAAGTGTAGTGGTATAACCTACAGTGTGAGTAGTACAGTGTCACAATACGGAGCAACATAAGGAAGTGTTGTGATATAACCTACAGTGTGAGTAGTACAGTGTCACAATATGGAGCAACATAAGGAAGTGTACTGGTATAACCTACATTGTGAGTAGTACAGTGTCACAATACGGAGCAACATAAGGAAGTGTAGTGCAGTGGCGACTGGTGGTCACTGTTCTTGGTATACCGCACCATTTACCCCTTACATCCCCCCCCCCCCTCCCTTTTAACCATGCCTCAACCTCTTGTCATAGTTGAATTATTATTATTATTTTTATTTTGTATTGGAGAACATTTACATAACTTCGAAGAAACACACTTTATAGCTATAATTTTGGATAGGTTATCCCAATATATTGAGGTCACTAGCCAATTGTTTTGGCCGGGGATATAAGGTCGGATTCCCTTCCTAACGCCACGTGATCTTCCATGTGAAATATTTAGCGTGCTGTCACCGGAATTCGAACCTCGACCGTCCGGGTAAAGCCAGTGCGTCATCCTCCCTCTGCAAGGACTGTGTCCTTATACATTAAAAAAATCTTCGTTCAACGCCTGAACACGGCCTACATGAAACTGCTTCTAGGTAAATGGCCTTCGAATCCCCTCGCCCTCCTAGTTCATTTTGACAACGTACAGAGTACATTTCATCTTTACGTTGCCTTCTCTCTCTCCCCGTTCTTGACCAGGTCTTAAATTTTACGAAAACAAATAAACATTGATCCATTTCCGAAGGATCTCAATTATACATTGTCTCATCATTAGACATGTCCAAACATGAGAAGCGCATTCATTCATAACCAATGTACGTAAATGACTTGCCATCTCAGATACCTGCATTTAAAACTGTACTATTCGCAGATGATACAAGTGTTTTGATGAGGGGTGAAAATGACACTGAACTTCAAAAATCAGTAGAGGAAGTAACAGGTCAGCTGTCCTTATGGTTCAACAATAATGGATTCCTTATCAACACTAGTAAAAGAGTGGTTCTTAACTTTCACACAGCTCAGAATAAAAGTATTAATTCTCCCTCCATAATCTTAAATGACCTTAAAATTGGTAACGCCTCTTCTACTAAATTCTTAGGCCTTTGGTTGCAGGATGACCTAAAATGGAACTCTCATACCACTAAACTTGCCAAGAAACTACGCTCAAGTTGTTATGCATTAAGAGTATTAAGACAATCGACTAGCTGGAGAACTGTTCTTAGTATTTATTTTGCTTATTGCTATTCGCTTATGAAATATGGAATCATATTTTGGGGAAATTCACCTGCTGCTCACCAAATCTTTATTATCCAGAAAAGAATAATTAGAACAATGAAAGGGACTACTAGATTGCATACATGTAAGCCTCTGTTTAAACAACTGAAAATTTTACCTTTGCCATGTATTTACCAGTGGCGAATTCTCCCATACACCGCATATACCGGCGGTATACCATCCGAGATTTAAAAAATGTAAAAGTATTTTCTTGTCACTTTTTAGACATGTTCCAGTCATGAAAATTGTCCTTGTCATATATTTTCTGCAGATTGTTGTCACGAAAGTCGGTGGTCATAGCAACGTACCATACTTATTTTTATTGGTGGTGTACAGTTTTAGTTATGAGTGACTGTACTGAGTTACCGCAAGGGTCTCCCGGTGGCGCTCGCTGGCTCGTCAGAGCGACGAGGGGAAGGAGAGGGGTAGCTTAAGCCCAGCAAATTTCAGCCCGAGGTATCGCGCAAGGACCTTGCGGTTCAACTATGCCTAATGCTGATTGGCTGTTTCAAGGGGAATTTGTTGACCAGCAGAGGCTTGCCAGCGCTCCGCCGTTTCAGTTATTTGTTCTGTGTGCGAGACAGTGTCATTGTACGTTTGTTTTAAGTCAGTCTTGAAGTGATTTAGTCAACAGTGAATTAATATAGAAATGTGTAGTGTGAGTGAAGCACCGGAAGTGGATTGTGGGTGCGTCATTCAGGACGTGCTAACCAAGGGATTTAATTTAATTGGATTCCCTCAGAAAGTGGAAATTAAGGAGAAAGGATGGCCAACTCCTGAACTTCCAAATTTAGTTTCAACTTGTATAGACCGTAAGCGAGAATATACTAGACATTTTTGTTCCTCAAACTATTCACGCCATCAGTGGTTAACTGGATGCAAAAAACTTAACAAACTATTCTGCTGGCCTTGTCTCCTTTTCAGTCGTGAAGGAACGGCGTGGTCAAAAGATGGATTTGACAACATTGCTGGTCTTACTAGTAGCTTAAAGAAACATGAAAAAGCGAGGAGTCATATCGCGTGTGCTTTTGCATTGTGTAAATTCGGTACCTCGCGAATAGATGTTCAGTTGAATGCTCAGAAAGCAATGGAGGTCTCAAAGCACAATGAAATGGTAAAAAAGAATAGGCAGGTTTTATCTAGGCTAATAGATGTCGTTTGTCATTTAGGCAAGCAAGAACAGGCACTACGAGGACATGACGAGTCAGACCAGTCACTGAACAGAGATAACTACATAGAAACCTTAGATTTGCTGAGCACGTATGACCTTTTGCTACATGACCATTTACTTAATTCTACTATATTTCGAGGTACGTCATCTACCATTCAGAACGATTTAATAGAAGCCATTAGAGCTGTAATGGTAGATGCTATTGCGAAGGAACTTGACAGAACAAAATTTGTAGCAATTCTTGTCGATGAATGTTCTGATGTGATTAATAAATCACAGCTATCCACAATTTTGCGCTATGTTGATAGTGCTGGAGAAGTTCAAGAACGATTTATTGGCTTCACGGATGTTAGTGCTAACAGGTCGGCTGAGGCTCTGTACGCCCACGTTTCGTCAGTATTAGAAGAGTTCGGATTAGGTAACAAGCTTATAGCACAGACGTACGATGGCGCGAGTGTCATGGCTGGTCATTTAGGAGGACTACAGGCTAGAGTAAAACAAACATTTCCACGAGCGCTGTTCGTTCATTGCTACTGTCATGTGTTGAACTTAGTATTGCAACAGGCAGCTATGGGAATAACAAAATGTCGAGTATTTTTCTTATCTCTTTCCGGAATGTCTAATTTCTTTTCCCATTCTTCCAAGAGAACTGAATACCTCCGAAACTTTGTAGAAAAAAAATTACCGAGAACTGCACCAACACGCTGGAACTTTAACTCGAAACTTGTTAACACAGTTCAAGAGCAGAAAGACAACCTACTCATGTTTTTCGAAAGCTTAACGGACGATGAAAATAGTGGAAATTGGGAAAACGATGCTATAGTACAGGCTCAAGGATTTTTGTATTTTTTGAAAAAAATTGATACAGTTTTTCTTCTGAATGTATACTCATTCATTTTCTGCCACACCGATGTTCTTTTTAACATTTTGCAAAACAAGGCTATGGATATTGCTTTCTGCCACTCAAAGATAATAGAGACCAGAGACAGATTAAACAATTTCAGGAGCGAAGGCTTCCAAAATGTCTGGGAAATGACATGTTCTAGCGCAGCCGATGAACCAGCACAGAAGAGAATTAAAGGCAATGGATCACCAGAAGAGGGTTTTAGGAGACTATTCTGTGAAATTCTGGATAATGTCATTTGCCAGATAAATGACAGATTTTGTGATATGGAGCGTTTTAACTTCTTTTCCCTCCTGGATACAGGAAAATTTAGAGAATTTGGCATTTCGTTCCCAAACAAATTGTTTTTAAATCTCTTAGAAAACTACGGGTCAAGTTTCGATCAAGTAGGTGTGAAAAACAAACTGATAGTGCTCTATTCGGCTAATGATCAAGAATTTCACGAGAAATCAGTGGCCGAAATCGTAAGAATTATGAACCGAATGCAGTTAGTTAATGCTATGCCTGAACTGTACAATTTAGCGTGTTTAATACTTACGATACCATCTACTACAGCCTCTGTTGAACGTACCTTCTCAACACTCAAACGAGTGAAGTCACATTGCAGGTCCACTATGGGTCAAGAGAGACTTACTTCCCTATCATTGATGACAATTGAGAAGCAGCTGCTTTGTTCACTCAGGAAGCACCCAAACGGTAATTTTACTGATGCTGTCACACAAGTGTTCTTGATGAAATCCAGACGAATGGAACTTACCTTCAAATAGATTAATCCTGGTTTTGGCAGAAGACGGTTGGAATACTGTATAGATATAGAGGTAAGTTATCGCTCGAATTATTTTATTGATTTCGACCAGTTTCTTAGAAGTGCTCTTCACTTTTATTGTATTAATACCTTGGCTATGAATGTTTTAGTAATCTTTGGATATGTCTAACGAAGTGCAAATGGTTTAGAACGTTGTTGTTAATAGGGGCCGATAACCTAGATGTTAGGCCCCTTAAACAACAATTATCATCATTGTCGTTGTTAATAGTTCATTTTAGAGACTTGTGTTGAACTTGTATAATAAGCTTCTATGATGAACTGAGGTACTATCGCTGCATTTGCCTGGAAATAGTGTAGGAAAACTCTGACAAAAAACACACTCATGGGAGCCTCTGTCGGCGTCGAGATTCGAACCCCTGATATGTGGACTTGCTGCAGCTCCCCATGGCGTGATTTAGCGTGCATGGCTATGCCACGGGGTGTTCTTCGAACGCAACTACAGGTGACCAGTGTCATATTTCCAAGAAAAAAAATACACTTGTCTGGAGCGGAGAGAGAGAGAGAGTGGAAGTGCGAAGATGAAAGGAGCCGTTTGTAAGATGTAACCAAAATAAACTGGGGAATGAGGGGATGTGGCAAGTGTTCAGGAGTGAAACAGAAATTCTTTAGGTATATAGACATAATCTTTCTTACAAATTACGGATATGTTTTTCTCCAACTCTAATAATAATAATAATAATAATAATAATGATAATAAGAGTCTGAAGGAATTGGATCTTCCGCCGAACATCTACAGGAGTATGCAGCATTCTGTCCTATTGTCCACATGCAATATTGTGCGATCCTTCCTGGCTAGTGAATGAGTTTTAATGAACTCTATATTCTGTATATACATGATATGTATGTACTGTATTATAGTTTGTATTTTAGTTTTTATGTATTGTTGTAAAGCACTTGGTTTAACTTTAGAGTAACCCATGTTTGTAGTGGTGAATTGAATAAATAATAATAATAATAATAATAATAATAATAATAATAATAATAATAATAATAATAATAATAAGAATAATAATAATAATAATAATAATAATAATAATAATAATAATAATAATAGTCTAATAATAATGACTTATTATTATTGTTATTATTATTATTATTATTGGGCATATTGATATTGATTGCCAGGGGTGAGTAAACAGGAAGGGTGCACTTGCGGTATACCAGGTACGGAGACCAGCAATCGCCACTGGTATTTACATCTTTGAACTTCTATTATTTGTCAAACAAAGCTTAGGAAATGAGGATATCTTTGAGATGAATTCAAATATACATAACTACCAGACCAGGCAAAAGAACAATCTTCATGTACATGCTGCAAATACAACACTATGTAAAAATGGTGTATTCCATGCAGCTATAACGCTGTATAATCATTTGCCAAATAATATTAAAAGTACAGCAAATTACATAAAGTTCAAAATAAAAACTAAAGAGTTCTTGCTGGAGCACTGCTTCTACTCAGTTAAAGAGTTTTTAGAATATCAATAGTTATGTATTCATAGGACTAAATGTTAATGATGTAAGATTATCCTTGTGTAGGCCTATATTATTATTGTGATTGTAAATTAGTATTAGTATAATTTGTGAATTGACGTGTCCTATATCATTGTACAATGTACATTATATGATTGAATGGATGAATAAAAAATACAATACAATACAATACAATTAAAGAAGAGCCAGTATCTCAAAGTGAAAATATCTTCTGGAAAGCGAACATTCAGCCTCAATCAATAAAATAATACCGGGTGAGTTAGCCGTGGTCGTTACGGCATGACAGCTGGCAGTCGCTCACATCCGGGAGGCGAGGAGGTTCGAATCCCCCCGCCGGCAACCTTGAAGATGGTCTTCTGTGGTTTCCCATCTTCCTTCCAGGCAAATGCCGGGGTTGATCCCTAACTATAGCCACAGCCGCTACCTTCCAACTCCTCGTCCTTACATTCCAACTTTCCTCCCCAACGGTACATGTAGCTCACCCATTGGGTGTCCGTCTCGAAGAAGCTACAAAACTGGCGAGCCGAACATGTCCTCGGACACTCCCGGCACTAAAAGCCATACGCTAAAAAGAAAAAATATATGTATAGTGTAGCCTAAACTACCTTGACATATTGTTTCCCAACCTTGGTCTGCCAGGAAGAATTTTACATGAAAGTAAGTTCCATTCACTTAGATTTCTAAAGGTCCACCTCGTGGCGTAGTGGCTAGTATTCTGGGGCTGTTACTGCGGAGGTCCGTGTTCGATTCTCTGCAATACCAAGAAATGTAATTCTAGTCTGAGGGTAGGGATTCACTCAACCCCCAAGAGGCAGAAATGAGAACAGGTGGTTCGATTCCAACCCCCAAACATCCTAGAAATGGTCTTTCGTGGTTTCCCACTTTCACTCGTACATATCATAAGGCCACAGCCGCCTCCTACCAAAATCCTGGCAACGGTACAGCCATCATAACGACATATCTCATCAATTTCCACACGCACCAAGCCAGGGGTGGATTTAAGGAGTGAACGATTCATCTTGCTGTTATACATTAAAAACATGACGAAAACAGTGGCTTTAGACAAATTCTTTCACACTTAAATACTCTGTATCAAAATGCACATTTTACGATAACGTACTATTTTGAGTGTTCGGCTGTAGAGGATAACAGAAGCAGAGGTAGAGCTATGAGGCGATGGTTAGTTTCAGTGTTGAACGATTTCAAAGTCAGAGATGTAGAAGCAGAGGGAGCCGGATTGCTAACTGCTAATAGGGGATCATACAGGCGACTTGTTCGCAAACAGAGGCTTGCAGACTGGATGGGACGCTGAAAGGTAAAACCGTCTCAAATGAAAATGTATGTATATTTGAAAGAATACTACACATTTTTGACAGTTCTCTAAAAAATGGCTTTAAACCACGCGTTGGCAATGACAGTAAATAGTAGAACTACCAAAACTAAAATAATTTGGAATACAATAAATATTTGACTTAAAATGGCTAATATCACGCAAATTTTTCCCAACTCACAAAACGGACTCTGCGAGGGATCATTCCTCTACCGTCGCAAGGATGGTGTCTCGGAGCTGGATACACTTCGTCAGCAGATACAACTGGGGATGATGACAGGTGACCGCTAACTTGGGTCAAATTAAGGAAGGACCAGGGCAGGGATTTTGGAGGGCAGTCGGTCGGTCGTGGACCTGTTGAAAGGAACCGTCACGGTACTTGCCTGGTGGTGAAAATAGGAAACCAAGACAACCATTTTCCGGACGGCTGAAGTGTGATTCAAACCCACACTCTCCCGATGCCAGCGAGATACGAGCTAGCGCGTTACAGCTCTTGGCCACCGTGATCGGTAACATTTATTTTTGCTCCAAAATATCAAAAATAAATTTAAAAAATGTCCTATTACTCACTAATTTGGGCCTAGTTTTAGCAAAATTATCCTATCCCGGACCTCCCCCACCCCTCTCCAAGCTAAGGGTATTCCATACTCTCTAGAATCCCTGGTGTGTGTTCGCCTACCCCCATGATCTTGCCTTAAATCCGCCCTTGAACCAAGTACATGGGGCTACATGACCACGATGCTTCAAATCCCCTAATTGAATCAACAACTGCAAAGCAACAAATATTCCAAGTGTAAAATTCTACCTGATTTCGGCAGAAACCAATGCCTTCATTTCCTTGCACAAAGAAATAGATCGCTTTAATTTCAACTTACTGAGGAAATCCAATGGAATAAAATCCTTTCAACAACGCTACTATCCACTTCCAGTGTTTCACTTAATCTAAACATGTTAATATTTCAGTGGGAAGTAATTAACGCCAAGACGAACTCACAACATAACTGAAGTGGATGAGGCACTGCGCTGGTGTGCCTTCCCTTGTGAGCAGGGTGAAAGTACTGTTTGAAATCAGCCAATCAGCAATACACTCACCGCTAGTCTTTAGCGCGATACCCCATACGGAACGTGGCTGGGCTACTCTTCCCCTGCCCCGCCCCGCGGGCCAGTGTCGAGCCCTTTCAACGACCGGGCTAGACTTGCGGTATACCAAAGTACAGTCACTCACAGCAAAAAGTGTGTACCCCAGAAGAAAATTAGCGAGTTAAGCGGGATTCGAGCGCCAGCTTCCTTGACAACAATCGGCGGAACATGAATGATGACAAGCTCGATTTTCCTGACTGCACTGCTACATACAAGTCGAGAAAATGTCGAGATAAACATTTTATATTTTTATCACTGGTTGTATACCGCCGGTATATGCGATGCATGGGAGAATTCGCCACTGGTGTAGTGGTATAACCTACAGTGTGAGTAGTACAATGTCACAATATGGAGCAACATAAGGAAGTGTAGTGATATAACCTACAGTGTGAGTAGTACAGTGTCACAATATGGTGCAACATAAGGAGGTGTACTGGTATAACCTACAGTGTGAGAAGTACAGTGTCACAATATGGAGCAACATAAGGAAGTGTACTGGTATAACCTACAGTGTGAGTAGTACAGTGTCACAATACGGAGCAACATAAGGAAGTGTAGTGGTATAACCTGCAGTGTGAGCGGTACAGTGTCACAATATGGAGCAACATAAGGAAGTGTACTGGTATAACCTACAGTGTGAGTAGTACAGTGTCACAATATGGAGCAACATAAGGTAGTGTTGTGAAATAACCTACAGTGTGAGTAGTACAGAGTCACAATATGGAGCAACATAAGGAAGTGTACTGGTATAACCTACAGTGTGAGAAGTACAGTGTCACAATATGGAGCAACATAAGGAAGTGTACTGGTATAACCTACAGTGTGAGTAGTACAGTGTCACAATACGGAGCAACATAAGGAAGTGTAGTGGTATAACCTACAGTGTGAGTAGTACAATGTCACAATAAGGAGCAACATAAGGAAGTGTAGTGGTATAACCTACAGTGTGAGTAGTACAGTGTCACAATACGGAGCAACATAAGGAAGTGTTGTGATATAACCTACAGTGTGAGTAGTACAGTGCCACAATATGGAGCAACATAAGGTAGTGTAGTGGTATAACCTACAGTGTGAGTAGTACAGTGTCACAATATGGAGCAACATAAGGTAGTGTAGTGGTATAACCTACAGTGTGAGTAGAACAGTGTCACAATATGGAGCAACATAAGGAAGTGTAGTGGTATAACCTCCAGTGTGAGTAGTACAGTGTCACAATATGGAGCAACATAAGGAAGTGTACTGGTATAACCTACAGTGTGAGTAGTACAGTGTCACAATATGGAGCAACATAAGGAAGTGTAGTGGTAATACCTACAGTGTGAGTAGTACAGTGTCACAATACGGAGCAACATAAGGAAGTGCAGTGGTATAACCAACAGTGTGAGTAGTACAATGTCACAATATGGAGCAACATAAGGAAGTGTAGTGTTATAACCTACAGTGTGAGTAGTACAATGTCACAATATGGAGCAACATAAGGAAGTGTAGTGGTATAACCTACAGTGTGAGTAGAACAATGTCACAATATGGAGCAACATAAGGAAGTGTACTGGTATAACCTACAGTGTGAGTAGTACAGTGTCACAATATAGAGCAACATAAGGAAGTGCAGTGGTATAACCAACAGTGTGAGTAGTACAATGTCACAATATGGAGCAACATAAGGAAGTGTTGTGATATAACCTACAGTGTGAGTAGTACAGTGTCACAATATGGAGCAACATAAGGTAGTGTAGTGGTATAACCTACAGTGTGAGTAGTACAGTGTCACAATATGGAGCAACATAAGGAAGTGTAGTGATATAACCTACAGTGTGAGTAGTACAGTGTCACAATTTGGAGCCACATAAGGAAGTGTAGAGGTATAACCTACAGTGTGAGTAGTACAATGTCACAATATAGAACAACATAAGGAAGTTTAGTGATATAACCTACAGTGTGTGTAGTACAGTGTCACGATATGGAGCAACATGAGGATGTGTAGTGATATAACCTACAGTGTGAGTAGTACAGTGTCACAATATGGAGCATCATGAGGAAGTGTAGTAATATAACCTACAGTGTGAGTATCACAGTGTCACAATATGGAGCAACATAAGGAAGTGTACTGGTACAACCTACAGTGTGAGTAGTACAGTTTCACAATATGGAGCAACATAAGGAAGTGTAGTGGTATAACCTACAGTGTGAGTAGTACAGTGTCACAATATGGAGCTACATAAGGAAGTGTACTGGTATAACCTACAGTGTGAGTAGTACAGTGTCACAATATGGAGCAACATAAGGAAGTGTACTGGTACAACCTACAGTGTGAGTAGTACAGTGTCACAATATGGAGCAACATAAGGAAGTGTACTGGTATAACCTACAGTGTGAGTAGTACAGTGTCAAAATATGGAGCAACATAAGGTAGTGTTGTGATATAACCTACAGTGTGAGTCGTACAGTGTCATAATATGGAGCAACATAAGGAAGTTTACTGGTATAACCTACAGTGTGAGTAGTACAGTGTCACAATATGGAGCAACATAAGGAAGTGTACTTGTATAACCTACAGTGTGAGTAGTACAGTGTCACAATATGGAGCAACATAAGGAAGTGTACTGGTATAACCTACAGTGTGAGTAGTACAATGTCACAATATGGAGCAACATAAGGAAGTGTAGTGGTATAAGCTACAGTGTGAGTAGAACAATGTCACAATATGGAGCAACATAAGGAAGTGTAGTGGTATAACCTACAGTGTGAGTAGTACAGTGTCACAATATGGAGCAACATAAGGAAGTGTACTGGTATAACCTACAGTGTGAGTAGTACAGTGTCACAATATAGAGCAACATAAGGAAGTGTAGTGGTATAACCTACAGTGTGAGTAGTACAGTTTCACAATATGGAGCAACATAAGGAAGGGTAGTGATATAACCTACAGTGTGAGTAGTACAGTGTCACAATATGGAGCAACATAAGGAAGTGTAGTGGTATAACCTACAGTGTGAGTAGTACAGTGTCACAATATACAGCAACATAAGGAAGTGTACTGGTATAACCTACAGTGTGAGTAGTACAATGTCACAATATGGAGCAACATAAGGAAGTGTACTGGTATAACCTACAGTGTGAGTAGTACAATGTCACAATATGGAGCAACATAAGGAAATGTAGTGGTATAACCTACAGTGTGAGTAGTACAATGTCACAATATGGAGCAACATAAGGAAGTGTACTGGTATAACCTACAGTGTGAGTAGAACAATGTCACAATATGGAGCAACATAAGGTAGTGTACTGGTATAACCTACAGTGTGAGTAGTACAGTGTCACAATATGGAGCAACATAAGGAATTGTACAGGTATAACCTACAGTGTGAGTAGAACAATGTCACAATATGGAGCAACATAAGGTAGTGTACTGGTATAACCTACAGTGTGAGTAGTACAGTGTCACAATATGGAGCAACATAAGGTAGTGTACTGGTATAACCTACAGTGTGAGTAGTACAGTGTCACAATATGGAGCAACATAAGGAAGTGTAGTGGTATAACCTACAGTGTGAGTAGTACAGTGTCACAATATGGAGCAATATAAGGAAGTGTACTGGTATAACCTACAGTGTGAGTAGTACAGTGTCACAATATGGAGCAATATAAGGAAGTGTACTGGTATAACCTACAGTGTGAGTAGTACAGTGTCACAATATGGAGCAACATAAGGTAGTGTACTGGTATAACCTACAGTGTGAGTAGTACAGTGTCACAATATGGAGCAACATAAGGAAGTGTAGTGGTATAACCTACAGTGTGAGTAGTACAGTGTCACAATATGGAGCAACATAAGGAAGTGTACTGGTATAACCTACAGTGTGAGTAGTACAGTGTCACAATATGGAGCAACATAAGGTAGTGTACTGGTATAACCTACAGTGTGAGTAGTACAGTGTCACAATATGGAGCAACATAAGGAAGTGTAGTGGTATAACCTACAGTGTGAGTAGTACAGTGTCACAATATGGAGCAACATAAGGAAGTGTACTGGTATAACCTACAGTGTGAGTAGTACAGTGTCACAATATGGAGCAACATAAGGAAGTGTACTGGTATAACCTACAGTGTGAGTAGTACAATGTCACAATATGGAGCAACATAAGGAAGTGTAGTGGTATAACCTACAGTGTGAGTAGTACAGTGTCACAATATGGAGCAACATAAGGTAGTGTACTGGTATAACCTACAGTGTGAGTAGTACAGTGTCACAATATGGAGCAACATAAGGTAGTGTACTGGTATAACCTACAGTGTGAGTAGTACAGTGTCACAATATGGAGCAACATAAGGAAGTGTAGTGGTATAACCTACAGTGTGAGTAGTACAGTGTCACAATATGGAGCAATATAAGGAAGTGTACTGGTATAACCTACAGTGTGAGTAGTACAGTGTCACAATATGGAGCAATATAAGGAAGTGTACTGGTATAACCTACAGTGTGAGTAGTACAGTGTCACAATATGGAGCAACATAAGGAAGTGTAGTGGTATAACCTACAGTGTGAGTAGTACAGTGTCACAATATGGAGCAACATAAGGAAGTGTACTGGTATAACCTACAGTGTGAGTAGTACAGTGTCACAATATGGAGCAACATAAGGAAGTGTACTGGTATAACCTACAGTGTGAGTAGTACAATGTCACAATATGGAGCAACATAAGGAAGTGTAGTGGTATAACATACAGTGTGAGTAGTACAATGTCACAATATGGAGCAACATAAGGAAGTGTACTGGTATAACCTATAGTGTGAGTAGTACAGTGTCACAATATGGAGCAACATAAGGAAGTGTACTGGTATAACCTACAGTGTGAGTAGTATAGTGTCACAATATGGAGCAACATAAGGAAGTGTACTGGTATAACCTACAGTGTGAGTAGTACAGTGTCACAATATGGAGCAACATAAGGAAGTGTACTGGTATAACTTACAGAGTGAGTAGTACTGTGTCACAATATGGAGCAACATAAGGAAGTGTACTGGTATAACCTACAGTGTGAGTAGTACTGTGTCACAATATGGAGCAACATAAGGTAGTGTTGTGATATAACCTACAGTGTGAGTAGTACAGTGTCACAATATGGAGCAACATAAGGAAGTGTAGTGATATAAACTACAGTGTGAGTAGTACAGTGTCACAATATGGAGCAACATAAGGAAGTGTACTGGTATAAACTACAGTGTGAGTAGTACAGTGTCACAATATGGAGCAACATAAGGAAGTGTACTGGTATAACCTACAGTGTGAGTAGTACAGTGTCACAATATGGAGCAACATAAGGAAGTGTAGTGATATAACCTACAGTGTGACTAGTACAGTGTCACAATATGGAGCAACATAAGGAAGTGTACTGGTATAACCTACAGTGTGAGTAGTTCAATGTCACAATATGGAGCAACATATGGAAGTGTACTGGTATAACCTACAGTGTGAGTAGTACAGAGTCACAATAAGGAGCAACATAAGGAAGTGTAGAGGTATAACCTACAGTGTGAGTAGTACAGTGTCACAATAAGGAGCAACATAAGGAAGTGTAGTGATATAACCTACAGTGGGAGTAGTACAGTGTCACAATATGGAGCAACATAAGGAAGAGTACTGGTATAACCTACAGTGTGAGTAGTACAGTGTCAAAATATGTAGCAACATAAGGAAGTGTAGTGGTAATACCTACAGTATGAGTAGTACAGTGTCACAATATGGAGCAACATAAGGAAGTGTACTGGTATAACCTACAGTGTGAGTAGTACAGTGTCACAATAAGGAGCAACATAAGGAAGTGTAGAGGAATAACCGACAGTGTGAATAGTACAGTGTCACAATATGGAGCAACATAAGGAAGTGTACTGGTATAACCTACAGTGTGAGTAGTACAATGTCACAATATGGAGCAACATAAGGAAGTGTACTGGTATAACCTACAGTGTGAGTAGTACAATGTCACAATATGGAGCAACATAAGGAAGTGTACTGGTATAACCTACAGTGTGAGTAGTACAATGTCACAATATGGAGCAACATAAGGAAGTGTACTGGTATAACCTGCAGTGTGAGTAGTACAATGTCACAATATGGAGCAACATAAGGAAGTGTAGTGGTAATACCTACAGTGTGAGTAGTACAGTGTCACAATATGGAGCAACATAAGGAAGTGTACTGGTATAACCTACAGTGTGAGTAGTACAGTGTCACAATATGGAGCAACATAAGGAAGTGTAGTGGTATAACCTACAGTGTGAGTAGTACAGTGTCACAATATGGAGCAACTTAAGGAAGTGTACTGGTATAACCTACAGTTTGAGTAGTACAGTGTCACAATATGGAGCACCGTAAGGAAGTGTAGAGGAAAAACCGACAGTATGAGTAGAACAGTGTCACAATATGGAGCAACATAAGGAAGTGTAGTGGTATAACCTACATTGTGAGTAGTACAGTCTCACAATATGGATCAACATAAGGAAATGTAGTGGTATAACCTACAGTGTGAGTAGTACTATGTAACAATATGGAGCAACATAAGGAAGTGTACTGGTAATACCTACTGTGTGAGTAGTACAGTGTCACAATATGAAGCAACATGAGGAAGTGTAGTGGTATAACCTACAGTGTGAGTAGTACAGTGTCACAATATGGAGCAACATAAGGAAGTTTAGTGGTATAACCTACAGTGTGAGTAGTACAGTGTCACAATATGGAGCAACATAAGGAAGTGTACTGGTATAACCTACAGTGTGAGTAGAACAGTTTCACAATATGGAGCAACATAAGGAAGTGTAGTGGTATAACCTACAGTGTGAGTAGTACAGTGTCACAATATGGAGCAACATAAGGAAGTGTAGTGGTATAACCTACAGTGTGAGTAGTACAGTGTCACAATACGGAGCAACATAAGGAAGTGTTGTGATATAACCTACAGTGTGAGTAGTACAGTGTCACAATATGGAGCAACATAAGGAAGTGTACTGGTATAACCTACATTGTGAGTAGTACAGTGTCACAATACGGAGCAACATAAGGAAGTGTAGTGCAGTGGCGACTGGTGGTCAACGTTCTTGGTATACCGCACCATTTACCCCTTACATCCCCCCCCTCCCTTTTCACCATGCCTCAACCTCTTGTCAAAGTTGAATTATTATTATTATTTTTATTTTGTATTGGAGAACATTTACATAACTTCGAAGAAACACACTTTATAGCTATAATTTTGGATAGGTTATCCCAATATATTGAGGTCACTAGCCAATTGTTTTGGCCGGGGATATAAGGTCGGATTCCCTTCCTAACGCCACGTGATCTTCCATGTGAAATATTTAGCGTGCTGTCACCGGAATTCGAACCTCGACCGTCCGGGTAAAGCCAGTGCGTCATCCTCCCTCTGCAAGGACTGTGTCCTTATACATTAAAAAAATCTTCGTTTAACGCCTGAACACGGCCTACATGAAACTGCTTCTAGGTAAATGGCCTTCGAATCCCCTCGCCCTCCTAGTTCATTTTGACAACGTACAGAGTACATTTCATCTTTACGTTGCCTTCTCTCTCTCCCCGTTCTTGACCAGGTCTTAAATTTTACGAAAACAAATAAACATTGATCCATTTCCGAAGGATCTCAATTATACATTGTCTCATCATTAGACATGTCCAAACATGAGAAGCGCATTCATTCATAACCAATGTACGTAAATGACTTGCCATCTCAGATACCTGCATTTAAAACTGTACTATTCGCAGATGATACAAGTGTTTTGATGAGGGGTGAAAATGACACTGAACTTCAAAAATCAGTAGAGGAAGTAACAGGTCAGCTGTCCTTATGGTTCAACAATAATGGATTCCTTATCAACACTAGTAAAAGAGTGGTTCTTAACTTTCACACAGCTCAGAATAAAAGTATTAATTCTCCCTCCATAATCTTAAATGACCTTAAAATTGGTAACGCCTCTTCTACTAAATTCTTAGGCCTTTGGTTGCAGGATGACCTAAAATGGAACTCTCATACCACTAAACTTGCCAAGAAACTACGCTCAAGTTGTTATGCATTAAGAGTATTAAGACAATCGACTAGCTGGAGAACTGTTCTTAGTATTTATTTTGCTTATTGCTATTCGCTTATGAAATATGGAATCATATTTTGGGGAAATTCACCTGCTGCTCACCAAATCTTTATTATCCAGAAAAGAATAATTAGAACAATGAAAGGGACTACTAGATTGCATACATGTAAGCCTCTGTTTAAACAACTGAAAATTTTACCTTTGCCATGTATTTACCAGTGGCGAATTCTCCCATACACCGCATATACCGGCGGTATACCATCCGAGATTTAAAAAATGTAAAAGTATTTTCTTGTCACTTTTTAGACATGTTCCAGTCATGAAAATTGTCCTTGTCATATATTTTCTGCAGATTGTTGTCACGAAAGTCGGTGGTCATAGCAACGTACCATACTTATTTTTATTGGTGGTGTACAGTTTTAGTTATGAGTGACTGTACTGAGTTACAGCAAGGGTCTCCCGGTGGCGCTCGCTGGCTCGTCAGAGCGACGAGGGGAAGGAGAGGGGTAGCTTAAGCCCAGCAAATTTCAGCCCGAGGTATCGCGCAAGGACCTTGCGGTTCAACTATGCCTAATGCTGATTGGCTGTTTCAAGGGGAATTTGTTGACCAGCAGAGGCTTGCCAGCGCTCCGCCGTTTCAGTTATTTGTTCTGTGTGCGAGACAGTGTCATTGTACGTTTGTTTTAAGTCAGTCTTGAAGTGATTTAGTCAACAGTGAATTAATATAGAAATGTGTAGTGTGAGTGAAGCACCGGAAGTGGATTGTGGGTGCGTCATTCAGGACGTGCTAACCAAGGGATTTAATTTAATTGGATTCCCTCAGAAAGTGGAAATTAAGGAGAAAGGAAGGCCAACTCCTGAACTTCCAAATTTAGTTTCAACTTGTATAGACCGTAAGCGAGAATATACTAGACATTTTTGTTCCTCAAACTATTCACGCCATCAGTGGTTAACTGGATGCAAAAAACTTAACAAACTATTCTGCTGGCCTTGTCTCCTTTTCAGTCGTGAAGGAACGGCGTGGTCAAAAGATGGATTTGACAACATTGCTGGTCTTACTAGTAGCTTAAAGAAACATAAAAAAGCGAGGAGTCATATCGCGTGTGCTTTTGCATTGTGTAAATTCGGTACCTCGCGAATAGATGTTCAGTTGAATGCTCAGAAAGCAATGGAGGTCTCAAAGCACAATGAAATGGTAAAAAAGAATAGGCAGGTTTTATCTAGGCTAATAGATGTCGTTTGTCATTTAGGCAAGCAAGAACAGGCACTACGAGGACATGACGAGTCAGACCAGTCACTGAACAGAGGTAACTACATAGAAACCTTAGATTTGCTGAGCACGTATGACCTTTTGCTACATGACCATTTACTTAATTCTACTATATTTCGAGGTACGTCATCCACCATTCAGAACGATTTAATAGAAGCCATTAGAGCTGTAATGGTAGATGCTATTGCGAAGGAACTTGACAGAACAAAATTTGTAGCAATTCTTGTCGATGAATGTTCTGATGTGATTAATAAATCACAGCTATCCACAATTTTGCGCTATGTTGATAGTGCTGGAGAAGTTCAAGAACGATTTATTGGCTTCACGGATGTTAGTGCTAACAGGTCGGCTGAGGCTCTGTACGCCCACGTTTCGTCAGTATTAGAAGAGTTCGGATTAGGTAACAAGCTTATAGCACAGACGTACGATGGCGCGAGTGTCATGGCTGGTCATTTAGGAGGACTACAGGCTAGAGTAAAACAAACATTTCCACGAGCGCTGTTCGTTCATTGCTACTGTCATGTGTTGAACTTAGTATTGCAACAGGCAGCTATGGGAATAACAAAATGTCGAGTATTTTTCTTATCTCTTTCCGGAATGTCTAATTTCTTTTCCCATTCTTCCAAGAGAACTGAATACCTCCGAAACTTTGTAGAAAAAAAATTACCGAGAACTGCACCAACACGCTGGAACTTTAACTCGAAACTTGTTAACACAGTTCAAGAGCAGAAAGACAACCTACTCATGTTTTTCGAAAGCTTAACGGACGGTGAAAATAGTGGAAATTGGGAAAACGATGCTATAGTACAGGCTCAAGGATTTTTGTATTTTTTGAAAAAAATTGATACAGTTTTTCTTCTGAATGTATACTCATTCATTTTCTGCCACACCGATGTTCTTTTTAACATTTTGCAAAACAAGGCTATGGATATTGCTTTCTGCCACTCAAAGATAATAGAGACCAGAGACAGATTAAACAATTTCAGGAGCGAAGGCTTCCAAAATGTCTGGGAAATGACATGTTCTAGCGCAGCCGATGAACCAGCACAGAAGAGAATTAAAGGCAATGGATCACCAGAAGAGGGTTTTAGGAGACTATTCTGTGAAATTCTGGATAATGTCATTTGCCAGATAAATGACAGATTTTGTGATATGGAGCGTTTTAACTTCTTTTCCCTCCTGGATACAGGAAAATTTAGAGAATTTGGCATTTCGTTCCCAAACAAATTGTTTTTAAATCTCTTAGAAAACTACGGGTCAAGTTTCGATCAAGTAGGTGTGAAAAACAAACTGATAGTGCTCTATTCGGCTAATGATCAAGAATTTCACGAGAAATCAGTGGCCGAAATCGTAAGAATTATGAACCGAATGCAGTTAGTTAATGCTATGCCTGAACTGTACAATTTAGCGTGTTTAATACTTACGATACCATCTACTACAGCCTCTGTTGAACGTACCTTCTCAACACTCAAACGAGTGAAGTCACATTGCAGGTCCACTATGGGTCAAGAGAGACTTACTTCCCTATCATTGATGACAATTGAGAAGCAGCTGCTTTGTTCACTCAGGAAGCACCCAAACGGTAATTTTACTGATGCTGTCACACAAGTGTTCTTGATGAAATCCAGACGAATGGAACTTACCTTCAAATAGATTAATCCTGGTTTTGGCAGAAGACGGTTGGAATACTGTATAGATATAGAGGTAAGTTATCGCTCGAATTATTTTATTGATTTCGACCAGTTTCTTAGAAGTGCTCTTCACTTTTATTGTATTAATACCTTGGCTATGAATGTTTTAGTAATCTTTGGATATGTCTAACGAAGTGCAAATGGTTTAGAACGTTGTTGTTAATAGGGGCCGATAACCTAGATGTTAGGCCCCTTAAACAACAATTATCATCATTGTCGTTGTTAATAGTTCATTTTAGAGACTTGTGTTGAACTTGTATAATAAGCTTCTATGATGAACTGAGGTACTATCGCTGCATTTGCCTGGAAATAGTGTAGGAAAACTCTGACAAAAAACACACTCATGGTAGCCTCTGTCGGCGTCGAGATTCGAACCCCTGATATGTGGACTTGCTGCAGCTCCCCATGGCGTGATTTAGCGTGCATGGCTATGCCACGGGGTGTTCTTCGAACGCAACTACAGGTGACCAGTGTCATATTTCCAAGAAAAAAAATACACTTGTCTGGAGCGGAGAGAGAGAGAGAGTGGAAGTGCGAAGATGAAAGGAGCCGTTTGTAAGATGTAACCAAAATAAACTGGGGAATGAGGGGATGTGGCAAGTGTTCAGGAGTGAAACAGAAATTCTTTAGGTATATAGACATAATCTTTCTTACAAATTACGGATATGTTTTTCTCCAACTCTAATAATAATAATAATAATAATAATAATGATAATAAGAGTCTGAAGGAATTGGATCTTCCGCCGAACATCTACAGGAGTATGCAGCATTCTGTCCTATTGTCCACATGCAATATTGTGCGATCCTTCCTGGCTAGTGAATGAGTTTTAATGAACTCTATATTCTGTATATACATGATATGTATGTACTGTATTATAGTTTGTATTTTAGTTTTTATGTATTGTTGTAAAGCACTTGGTTTAACTTTAGAGTAACCCATGTTTGTAGTGGTGAATTGAATAAATAATAATAATAATAATAATAATAATAATAATAATAATAATAATAATAATAATAATAATAATAATAATAATAATAATAATAATAATAATAATAGTCTAATAATAATGACTTATTATTATTGTTATTATATTATTATTATTGGGCATATTGATATTGATTGCCAGGGGTGAGTAAACAGGAAGGGTGCACTTGCGGTATACCAGGTACGGAGACCAGCAGTCGCCACTGGTATTTACATCTTTGAACTTCTATTATTTGTCAAACAAAGCTTAGGAAATGAGGATATCTTTGAGATGAATTCAAATATACATAACTACCAGACCAGGCAAAAGAACAATCTTCATGTACATGCTGCAAATACAACACTATGTAAAAATGGTGTATTCCATGCAGCTATAACGCTGTATAATCATTTGCCAAATAATATTAAAAGTACAGCAAATTACATAAAGTTCAAAATAAAAACTAAAGAGTTCTTGCTGGAGCACTGCTTCTACTCAGTTAAAGAGTTTTTAGAATATCAATAGTTATGTATTCATAGGACTAAATGTTAATGATGTAAGGTTATCCTTGTGTAGGCCTATATTATTATTGTGATTGTAAATTAGTATTAGTATAATTTGTGAATTGACGTGTCCTATATCATTGTACAATGTACATTATATGATTGAATGGATGAATAAAAAATACAATACAATACAATACAATTAAAGAAGAGCCAGTATCTCAAAGTGAAAATATCTTCTGGAAAGCGAACATTCAGCCTCAATCAATAAAATAATACCGGGTGAGTTAGCCGTGGTCGTTACGGCATGACAGCTGGCAGTCGCTCACATCCGGGAGGCGAGGAGGTTCGAATCCCCCCGCCGGCAACCTTGAAGATGGTCTTCTGTGGTTTCCCATCTTCCTTCCAGGCAAATGCCGGGGTTGATCCCTAACTATAGGCCACAGCCGCTACCTTCCAACTCCTCGTCCTTACATTCCAACTTTCCTCCCCAACGGTACATGTAGCTCACCCATTGGGTGTCCGTCTCGAAGAAGCTACAAAACTGGCGAGCCGAACATGTCCTCGGACACTCCCGGCACTAAAAGCCATACGCTAAAAAGAAAAAATATATGTATAGTGTAGCCTAAACTACCTTGACATATTGTTTCCCAACCTTGGTCTGCCAGGAAGAATTTTACATGAAAGTAAGTTCCATTCACTTAGATTTCTAAAGGTCCACCTCGTGGCGTAGTGGCTAGTATTCTGGGGCTGTTACTGCGGAGGTCCGTGTTCGATTCTCTGCTCTACCAAGAAATGTAATTCTAGTCTGAGGGTTGGGATTCACTCAACCCCCAAGAGGCAGAAATGAGAACAGGTGGTTCGATTCCAACCCCCAAACATCCTAGAAATGGTCTTTCGTGGTTTCCCACTTTCACTCGTACATATCTTAAGGCCACAGCTGCCTCCTACCAAAATCCTGGCAACGGTACAGCCATCATAACGACATATCTCATCAATTTCCACACGCACCAAGCCAGGGGTGGATTTAAGGAGTGAACGATTCATCTTGCTGTTATACATTAAAAACATGACGAAAACAGTGGCTTTAGACAAATTCTTTCACACTTAAATACTCTGTATCAAAATGCACATTTTACGATAACGTACTATTTTGAGTGTTCGGCTGTAGAGGATAACAGAAGCAGAGGTAGAGCTATGAGGCGATGGTTAGTTTCAGTGTTGAACGATTTCAAAGTCAGAGATGTAGAAGCAGAGGGAGCCGGATTGCTAACTGCTAATAGGGGATCATACAGGCGACTTGTTCGCAAACAGAGGCTTGCAGACTGGATAGGACGCTGAAAGGTAAAACCGTCTCAAATGAAAATGTATGTATATTTGAAAGAATACTACACATTTTTGACAGTTCTCTAAAAAATGGCTTTAAACCACGCGTTGGCAATGACAGTAAATAGTAGAACTACCAAAACTAAAATAATTTGGAATACAATAATATTTGACTTAAAATGGCTAATATCACGCAAATTTTTCCCAACTCACAAAACGGACTCTGCGAGGGATCATTCCTCTACCGTCGCAAGGATGGTGTCTCGGAGCTGGATACACTTCGTCAGCAGATACAACTGGGGATGATGACAGGTGACCGCTAACTTGGGTCAAATTAAGGAAGGACCAGGGCAGGGATTTTGGAGGGCAGTCGGTCGGTCGTGGACCTGTTGAAAGGAACCGTCACGGTACTTGCCTGGTGGTGAAAATAGGAAACCAAGACAACCATTTTCCGGACGGCTGAAGTGTGATTCAAACCCACACTCTCCCGATGCCAGCGAGATACGAGCTAGCGCGTTACAGCTCTTGGCCACCGTGATCGGTAACATTTGTTTTTGCTCCAAAATATCAAAAATAAATTTAAAAAATGTCCTATTACTCACTAATTTGGGCCTAGTTTTAGCAAAATTATCCTATCCCGGACCTCCCCCACCCCTCTCCAAGCTAAGGGTATTCCATACTCTCTAGACTCCCTGGTGTGTGTTCGCCTACCCCCATGATCTTGCCTTAAATCCACCCCTGAACCAAGTACACGGGACTACATGACCACGATGCTTCAAATCCCCTAATTGAATCAACAACTGCAAAGCAACAAATATTCCAAGTGTAAAATTCTACCTGATTTCGGCAGAAACCAATGCCTTCATTTCCTTGCACAAAGAAATAGATCGCTTTAATTTCAACTTACTGAGGAAATCCAATGGAATAAAATCCTTTCAACAACGCTACTATCCACTTCCAGTGTTTCACTTAATCTAAACATGTTAATATTTCAGTGGGAAGTAATTCACGCCAAGACGAACTCACAACATAACTGAAGTGGATGAGGCACTGCGCTGGTGTGCCTTCCCTTGTGAGCAGGGTGAAAGTACTGTTTGAAATCAGCCAATCAGCAATACACTCACCGCTAGTCTTTAGCGCGATACCCCATAAGGAACGTGGCTGGGCTACTCTTCCCCTGCCCCGCCCCGCGGGCCAGTGTCGAGCCCTTTCAACGACCGGGCTAGACTTGCGGTATACCAAAGTACAGTCACTCACAGCTAAAAGTGTGTACCCCAGAAGAAAATTAGCGAGTTAAGCGGGATTCGAGCGCCAGCTTCCTTGACAACAATCGGCGGAACATGAATGATGACAAGCTCGACTTTCCTGACTGCACTGCTACATACAAGTCGAGAAAATGTCGAGATAAACATTTTATATTTTTATCACTGGTGGTATACCGCCGGTATATGCGATGCATGGGACAATTCGCCACTGGTGTAGTGGTATAACCTACAGTGTGAGTAGTACAATGTCACAATATGGAGCAACATAAGGAAGTGTAGTGGTATAACCTACAGTGTGAGTAGTACAGTGTCACAATATGGAGCAACATAAGGAAGTGTACTGGTATAACCTACAGTGTGACTAGTACAGTGTCACAATACGGAGCAACATAAGGAAGTGTAGTGGTATAACCTACAGTGTGAGTGGTACAGTGTCACAATATGGAGCAACATAAGGAAGTGTACTGGTATAACCTACAGTGTGAGTAGTACAGTGTCACAATATGGAGCAACATAAGGTAGTGTTGTGATATAACCTACAGTGTGAGTAGTACAGAGTCACAATATGGAGCAACATAAGGAAGTGTACTGGTATAACCTCCAGTGTGAGTAGTACAGTTTCACAATATGGAGCAACATAAGGTAGTGTAGTGGTATACCCTACAGTGTGAGTAGAACAGTGTCACAATATGGAGCAACATAAGGAAGTGTAGTGGTATAACCTCCAGTGTGAGTAGTACAGTGTCACAATATGGAGCAACATAAGGAAGTGTACTGGTATAACCTACAGTGTGAGTAGTACAGTGTCACAATATGGAGCAACATAAGGAAGTGTAGTGGTAATACCTACAGTGTGAGTAGTACAGTGTCACAATACGGAGCAACATAAGGAAGTGTAGTGGTATAACCTACAGTGTGAGTAGTACAATGTCACAATATGGAGCAACATAAGGAAGTGTAGTGGTATAACCTACA
Organism: Meconema thalassinum; assembly: GCA_946902985.2. Taxonomy (NCBI): domain Eukaryota; kingdom Metazoa; phylum Arthropoda; class Insecta; order Orthoptera; family Tettigoniidae; genus Meconema; species Meconema thalassinum. The sequence goes on along the minus strand of OX336389.2, from coordinate 1,519,020,744 downwards.
GTGTGAGTAGTACAGTGTCACAATACGGAGCAACATAAGGAAGTGTTGTGATATAACCTACAGTGTGAGTAGTACAGTGTCACAATATGGAGCAAAATAAGGTAGTGTAGTGGTATAACCTACAGTGTGAGTAGTACAGTGTCACAATATGGAGCAACATAAGGAAGTGTAGTGATATAACCTACAGTGTGAGTAGTACAGTGTCACAATATGGAGCCACATAAGGAAGTGTAGAGGTATAACCTACAGTGTGAGTAGTACAATGTCACAATATAGAACAACATAAGGAAGTTTAGTGATATAACCTACAGTGTGTGTAGTACAGTGTCACAATATGGAGCAACATGAGGATGTGTAGTGATATAACCTACAGTGTGAGTAGTACAGTGTCACAATATGGAGCAACATGAGGAAGTGTAGTAATATAACCTACAATGTGAGTATCACAGTGTCACAATATGGGGCAACATAAGGAAGTGTACTGGTACAACCTACAGTGTGAGTAGTACAGTGTCACAATATGGAGCAACATAAGGAAGTGTAGTGGTATAACCTACAGTGTGAGTAGTACAGTGTCACAATATGGAGCAACATAAGGAAGTGTACTGGTATAACCTACAGTGTGAGTAGTACAGTGTCACAATATGGAGCAACATAAGGAAGTGTACTGGTACAACCTACAGTGTGAGTAGTACAGTGTCACAATATGGAGCAACACAAGGAAGTGTAGTGGTATAACCTACAGTGTGAGTAGTACAGTGTCACAATATGGAGCAACATAAGGAAGTGTACTGGTATAACCTACAGTGTGAGTAGTACAGTGTCAAAATATGGAGCAACATAAGGTAGTGTTGTGATATAACCTACAGTGTGAGTCGTACAGTGTCATAATATGGAGCAACATAAGGAAGTGTACTGGTATAACCTACAGTGTGAGTAATACAGTGTCACAATATGGAGCAACATAAGGAAGTGTACTGGTATAACATTGTGGTGTTTGAAGCCATATTTTCAGTGTTGCCTTAGTAAACAAGAGTTAAGTGCTTTTCAGTCGGTCAACACGAATGTACCCAAAGGAGATGGGTTATGCCCTAATCCTGAAATAAATTACATGAGATTAATAAAACACTAGGATGACCAGTTTCTATCGTCAAGCGATCATCATCAGATCCATTACACTTAGGCTACAAAATCTATGTTTGAAATACAGGTGAAAATATTTACAATATGTACAATTACCGGTATTTAGTCGGAAACAAAACACAATTTAGCGACACAGCCAAGCTAGATAAAAAAGGGGGGAAATTAGGGGGTTATTAATAGGTAAATGTTATCTGGATCAGGTGTACGATGTACTTTTCTTCTGCAATAAACCAAGGCCCATATTCGGGGCAGTATTAAAGGTGCCGGGACGTCCTCATAAGACCGTCAACGCTTAGTTCGAATGGGTTATGCTCCACGCGTGGCGAGGTCTAATCCACGGTCTTTAATAATTGTAGACCCACCTCATTCAATAACATACATCTTATCTAGGTTGGCAACACCTCACATAAACACATCGCTATCACTCCCCACATCACGTAGGAGCAGGGGGGAGAAAGCAGGGAAAAACTTGTCGTTAAAATAACCACCGCAGTCTACCGCATAGTGAGTTCCAGTGAGCACGAAAACTGCGAGTAGCTGTTATACGGAAGACAATCAGATAAGTAGTTAGCCTAAAAAAAAAAAAAAAAAAAAAAAAAATTATAGTTTAACCATAGTTTACAACCATATAATCTCTCTAAAGTACAATCTACGGATAGCTATCACCATTTAGCATTTCACCTAACATATATACTGCATTTAGCATACACTGACAGTTGCAGTACCAATACTGCAACTAAATAATTGTACATATTGTAAATATTTTCACCTGTATTTCAAACATAGATTTTGTAGCCTAAGTGTAATGGATCTGATGATGATCGCTTGACGATCGAAACTGGTCATCCTAGTGTTTTATTAATCTCATGTAATTTATTTCAGGATTAGGGCATAACCCATCTCCTTTGGGTACATTCGTGTTGACCGACTGAAAAGCACTTAACTCTTGTACTGGTATAACCTACAGTGTGAGTAGTACAGTGTCACAATATGGAGCAACATAAGGAAGTGTACTGGTATAACCTACAGTGTGAGTAGTACAATGTCACAATATAGAGCATCATAAGGAAGTGTAGTGATGTAACCTACAGTGTGTGTAGTACAGTGTCACAATATGGAGCAACTTGAGGAAGTGTAGTGATATAACCTACAGTGTGAGTAGTACAGTGTCACAATATGGAGCAACATGAGGAAGTGTAGTGATATAACCTACAGTGTGAGTAGTACAGTGTCACAATATGGAGCAACATAAGGAAGTGTACTGGTATAACCTACAGTGTGAGTAGTACAGTGTCACAATATGGAGCAACATAAGGAAGTGTAGTGGTATAACCTACAGTGTGAGTAGTACAATGTCACAATATGGAGCAACATAAGGAAGTGTAGTGGTATAACCTACAGTGTGAGTAGAACAATGTCACAATATGGAGCAACATAAGGAAGTGTAGTGGTATAACCTACAGTGTGAGTAGTACAGTGTCACAATATGGAGCAACATAAGGAAGTGTACTGGTATAACCTACAGTGTGAGTAGTACAGTGTCACAATATGGAGCAACATAAGGAAGGGTAGTGATATTACCTACAGTGTAAGTAGTACAGTGTCACAATATGGAGCAACATAAGGAAGTGTACTGGTATAACCTAAAGTGTGAGTAGTACAATGTCACAATATGGAGCAACATAAGGAAATGTAGTGGTATAACCTACAGTGTGAGTAGTACAGTGTCACAATACGGAGCAACATAAGGAAGTGTAGTGGTATAACATAAAGTGTGAGTGGTACAGTGTCACAATATGGAGCAACATAAGGAAGTGTACTGGTATAACCTACAGTGTGAGTAGTACAGTGTCACAATATGGAGCAACATAAGGTAGTGTTGTGATATAACCTACAGTGTGAGTAGTACAGAGTCACAATATGGAGCAACATAAGGAAGTGTACTGGTATAACCTACAGTGTGAGTAGTACAGTGTCACAATATGGAGCAACATAAGGAAGTGAACTGGTATAACCTACAGTGTGAGTAGTACAGTGTCACAATACGGAGCAACATAAGGAAGTGTAGTGGTATAACCTACAGTGTGAGTAGTACAATGTCACAATATGGAGCAACATAAGGAAGTGTAGTGGTATAACCTACAGTCTGAGTAGTGCAGTGTCAGAATACGGAGCAACATAAGGAAGTGTTGTGATATAACCTACAGTGTGAGTAGTACAGTGTCACAATATGGAGCAACATCAGGTAGTGTAGTGGTATAACCTACAGTGTGAGTAGTACAGTGTCACAATATGGAGCAACATAAGGAAGTGTACTGGTATAACGTCCAGTGTGAGTAGTACAGTTTCACAATATGGAGCAACATAAGGTAGTGTAGTGGTATAACCTACAGTGTGAGTAGTACAGTGTCACAATATGGAGCAACATAAGGAAGTGTAGTGGTATAACCTCCAGTGTGAGTAGTACAGTGTCACAATATGGAGCAACATAAGGAAGTGTACTGGTATAACCTACAGTGTGAGTAGAACAGTGTCACAATATGAAGCAACATAAGGAAGTGTAGTGGTAATACCTACAGTGTGAGTAGTACAGTGTCACAATACGGAGCAACATAAGGAAGTGTAGTGGTATAACCTACAGTGTGAGTAGTACAATGTCACAATATGGAGCAACATAAGGAAGTGTAGTGGTATAACCTACAGTGTGAGTAGTACAGTGTCACAATACGGAGCAACATAAGGAAGTGTTGTGATATAACCTACAGTTTGAGTAGTACAGTGTCACAATATGGAGCAACATAAGGTAGTGTAGTGGTATAACCTACAGTGTGAGTAGTACAGTGTCACAATATGGAGCAACATGAGGAAGTGTAGTGATATAACCTACAGTGTGAGTAGTACAGTGTCACAATATGGAGCAACATGAGGAAGTGTAGTAATATAACCTACAGTGTGAGTATCACAGTGTCACATTATGGAGCAACATAAGGAAGTGTACTGGTACAACCTACAGTGTGAGTAGTACAGTGTCACAATATGGAGCAACATAAGGTAGTGTACTGGTATAACCTACAGTGTGAGTAGTACAGTGTCACAATATGGAGCAACATAAGGAAGTGTACTGGTACAACCTACAGTGTGAGTAGTACAGTGTCACAATATTGAGCAACATAAGGAAGTGTAGTGGTATAACCTACAGTGTGAGTAGTACAGTGTCACAATATGGAGCAACATAAGGAAGTGTACTGGTATAACCTACAGAGTGAGTAGTACAGTGTCACAATATGGAGCAACATAAGGAAGGGTAGTGATATTACCTACAGTGTAAGTAGTACAGTGTCACAATATGGAGCAACATAAGGAAGTGTACTGGTATAACCTAAAGTGTGAGTAGTACAATGTCACAATATGGAGCAACATAAGGAAATGTAGTGGTATAACCTACAGTGTGAGTAGTACAGTGTCACAATACGGAGCAACATAAGGAAGTGTAGTGGTATAACATAAAGTGTGAGTGGTACAGTGTCACAATATGGAGCAACATAAGGAAGTGTACTGGTATAACCTACAGTGTGAGTAGTACCGTGTCACAATATGGAGCAACATAAGGTAGTGTTGTGATATAACCTACAGTGTGAGTAGTACAGAGTCACAATATGGAGCAACATAAGGAAGTGTACTGGTATAACCTACAGTGTGAGTAGTACAGTGTCACAATATGGAGCAACATAAGGAAGTGAACTGGTATAACCTACAGTGTGAGTAGTACAGTGTCACAATACGGAGCAACATAAGGAAGTGTTGTGGTATAACCTACAGTGTGAGTAGTACAATGTCACAATATGGAGCAACATAAGGAAGTGTAGTGGTATAACCTACAGTCTGAGTAGTGCAGTGTCAGAATACGGAGCAACATAAGGAAGTGTTGTGATATAACCTACAGTGTGAGTAGTACAGTGTCACAATATGGAGCAACATCAGGTAGTGTAGTGGTATAACCTACAGTGTGAGTAGTACAGTGTCACAATATGGAGCAACATAAGGAAGTGTACTGGTATAACGTCCAGTGTGAGTAGTACAGTTTCACAATATGGAGCAACATAAGGTAGTGTAGTGGTATAACCTACAGTGTGAGTAGTACAGTGTCACAATATGGAGCAACATAAGGAAGTGTAGTGGTATAACCTCCAGTGTGAGTAGTACAGTGTCACAATATGGAGCAACATAAGGAAGTGTACTGGTATAACCTACAGTGTGAGTAGAACAGTGTCACAATATGAAGCAACATAAGGAAGTGTAGTGGTAATACCTACAGTGTGAGTAGTACAGTGTCACAATACGGAGCAACATAAGGAAGTGTAGTGGTATAACCTACAGTGTGAGTAGTACAATGTCACAATATGGAGCAACATAAGGAAGTGTAGTGGTATAACCTACAGTGTGAGTAGTACAGTGTCACAATACGGAGCAACATAAGGAAGTGTTGTGATATAACCTACAGTTTGAGTAGTACAGTGTCACAATATGGAGCAACATAAGGTAGTGTAGTGGTATAACCTACAGTGTGAGTAGTACAGTGTCACAATATGGAGCAACATGAGGAAGTGTAGTGATATAACCTACAGTGTGAGTAGTACAGTGTCACAATATGGAGCAACATGAGGAAGTGTAGTAATATAACCTACAGTGTGAGTATCACAGTGTCACATTATGGAGCAACATAAGGAAGTGTACTGGTACAACCTACAGTGTGAGTAGTACAGTGTCACAATATGGAGCAACATAAGGTAGTGTACTGGTATAAGCTACAGTGTGAGTAGTACAGTGTCACAATATGGAGCAACATAAGGAAGTGTACTGGTACAACCTACAGTGTGAGTAGTACAGTGTCACAATATTGAGCAACATAAGGAAGTGTAGTGGTATAACCTACAGTGTGAGTAGTAAAGTGTCACAATATGGAGCAACATAAGGAAGTGTACTGGTATAACCTACAGTGTGAGTAGTACAATGTCAAAATATGGAGCAACATAAGGTAGTGTTGTGATATAACCTACAGTGTGAGTCGTACAGTGTCATAATATGGAGCAACATAAGGAAGTGTACTGGTATAACCTACAGTGTGAGTAGTACAGTGTCACAATATGGGGCAACATAAGGAAGTGTACTGGTATAACCTACAGTGTGAGTAGTACAGTGTCACAATATGGAGCAACATAAGGAAGTGTACTGGTATAACCTACAGTGTGAGTAGTACAATGTCACCATATAGAGCTTCATAAGGAAGTGTAGTGATGAAACCTACAGTGTGTGTAGTACAGTGTCACAATATGGAGCAACATATGGAAGTGTAGTGATATAGCCTACAGTGTGAGTAGTACGGTGTCACAATATGGAGCAACATGAGGAAGTGTAGTGATATAACCTACAGTGTGAGTAGCACAGTGTCACAATATGGAGCAACATGAGGAAGTATACGGGTATAACCTACAGTGTGAGTAGTACAGTGTCACAATATGGAGCAACATAAGGAAGAGTACAGGTATAACCTACAGTGTGAGTAGTACAATGTCACAATATGGAGCAACATAAGGAAGTGTAGTGGTATAACCTACAGTGAGAGTAGTACAGTGTCACAATATGGAGGAACATGAGGAAGTGTACTCGTATAATCTACAGCGTGAGTAGTACAGTGTCACAATATGGAGAAACATGAGGAAGTGTACTGGTATAACCTACAGTGTGAGTAGTACAGTTTCACAATATGGAGCAACATGAGGAAGTGTAGTGGTATAACCTACAGTGTGAGTAGTACAGTGTCACAATATGGAGCAACATATGGAAGGGTAGTGATATAACCTACAGTGTGACTAGTACAGTGTCAAAATATGGAGCAACATAAGGTAGTGTTGTGATATAACCTACAGTGTGAGTCGTACAGTGTCATAATATGGAGCAACATAAGGAAGTGTACTGGTATAACCTACAGTGTGAGTAGTACAGTGTCACAATATGGGGCAACATTAGGAAGTGTACTGGTATAACCTACAGTGTGAGTAGTACAGTGTCACAATATGGAGCAACATAAGGAAGTGTACTGGTATAACCTACAGTGTGAGTAGTACAATGTCACCATATAGAGCTTCATAAGGAAGTGTAGTGATGAAACCTACAGTGTGTGTAGTACAGTGTCACAATATGGAGCAACATATGGAAGTGTAGTGATATAGCCTACAGTGTGAGTAGTACGGTGTCACAATATGGAGCAACATGAGGAAGTGTAGTGATATAACCTACAGTGTGAGTAGCACAGTGTCACAATATGGAGAACATGAGGAGGTATACGGGTATAACCTACAGTGTGAGTAGTACAGTGTCACAATATGGAGCAACATAAGGAAGTGTAGTGGTATAACCTACAGTGTGAGTAGTACAGTGTCACAATATGGAGGAACATGAGGAAGTGTACTCGTATAATCTACAGCGTGAGTAGTACAGTGTCACAATATGGAGAAACATGAGGAAGTGTACTGGTATAACCTACAGTGTGAGTAGTACAGTTTCACAATATGGAGCAACATGAGGAAGTGTAGTGGTATAGCCTACAGTGTGAGTAGTAAAGTGTCACAATATGGAGCAACATGAGGAAGTGTAGTGGTATAACCTACAGTGTGAGTAGTACAGTGTCACAATATGGAGCAACATAAGGAAGTGTAGTGGTATAACCTACAGTGTGAGTAGTACAGTGTCACAATATGGAGCAACATGAGGAAGTGTAGTGGTATAACCTACAGTGTGAGTAGTACAGTGTCACAATATGGAGCAACATAAGGAAGGGTAGTGATATAACCTACAGTGTGAGTAGTACAGTGTCACAATATGGAGCAACATAAGGAAGTGTACTGGTATAACCTACAGTGTGAGTAGTACAGTGTCATAATATGGAGAAACACGAGAAAGTGTACTGGTATAACCTACAGTGTGAGTAGTACAGTGTCACAATATGGAGCAACATAAGGAAGTGTAGTGGTATAACATACAGTGTGAGTAGTACAGTGTCACAATATGGAGAAACATGAGAAAGTGTGCTGGTATAACCTACAGTGTGAGTAGTACAGTGTCACAATATGGAGCAACATAAGGAAGTGTACTGGTATAACCTACAGTGTGAGTAGTACAGTGTCACAATATGGAGAAACATGAGAAAGTGTGCTGGTATAACCTACAGTGTGAGTAGTACAGTGTCACAATATGGAGCAACGTAAGGTAGTGTTGAGGTATAACTAACAGTGTGAGTAGTACAGTGTCACAATATGGAGCAACATAAAGAAGTGTAGTGGTATAACATACAGTGTGAGTAGTACAGTGTCACAATATGGAGAAACATGAGAAAGTGTGCTGGTATAACCTACAGTGTGAGTAGTACAGTGTCACAATATGGAGCAACGTAAGGTAGTGTTGAGGTATAACTTACAGTGTGAGTAGTACAGTGTCACAATATGGAGCAACATAAGGAAGGGTAGTGATATAACCTACAGTGTGAGTAGTACAGTGTCACAATATGGAGCTACATAAGGAAGTGTAATGATATAACCTACAGTGTGACGAGTACAGTGTCACAATAAGGAGCAACATAAGGAAGTGTAGTGGTATAACCTACAGTGTGAGTAGTACAGTGTCACAATATGGAGCAACATAAGGAAGTGTAGTGGTATAACCTACAGTGTGAGTGGTACAGTGTCACAATATGGAGCACCATAAGAAAGTGTAGAGGAATAACCGACAGTATGAGTAGAACAGTGTCACAGTATGGAGCAACATAAGGAAGTGTAGTGGTATAACCTACATTGTGAGTAGTACTGTGTCACAATATGGAGCAACATAAGGAAGTGTACTGGTATAACCTACAGTGTGAGTAGTACAGTCTCACAATATGGATCAACATAAGGAAGCGTAGTGGTATAACCTACAGTGTGAGTAGTACAGTGTCACAAAATGGAGCAACATAAGGATGTGTAGAGGAATAACCTACAATGTGAGTAGTACAGTGTCACAATATGGAGCCACATAAGGAAGTGTAGTGGTATAACCTACAGTGTGAGTAGTACAATGTCACAATATGGAGCAACATAAGGAAGTGTAGAGGAATAACCTACAGTGTGAGTAGTACTGTGTCACAATACGGAGCCACATAAGGATGTGTAGTGGTATAACCTACAGTGTGAGTAGTACAATGTCACAATACGGAGCAACATAAGGAAATGTAGTGGTATAACCTACAGTGTGAGTAGTACAATGTCACAATATGGAGCAACATAAGGAAGTGTAGAGGAATAACCTACAGTGTGAGTAGTACAATGTCACAATATGGAGCAACATAAGGAAGTGTAGAGGAATAACCTACAGTGTGAGTAGTACAGTGTCACAATACGGAGCCACATAAGGAAGTGTAGTGGTATAACCTACAGTGTGAGTAGTACAATGTCACAATACGGAGCAACATAAGGAAGTGTAGTGGTATAACCTACAGTGTGAGTAGTACAATGTCACAATATGGAGCAACATAAGGAAGTGTAGAGGAATAACCTACAGTATGAGTAGTACAGTGTCACAATATGGAGCAACATAAGGAAGTGTACTGGTATAACCTAAAGTGTGAGTAGTACAGTGTCACAATATGGAGCAACATAAGGTAGTGTAGTGGTATAACGTACAGTGTGAGTAGTACAGTGTCACAATATGGAGCAACCTAAGGAAGTGTAGTGGTATAACCTAAAGTGTGAGTAGTACAGTGTCACAATATGGAGCAACATAAGGAAGTGTACTGGTATAACCTACAGTGTGAGTAGTACAGTGTCACAATATGGAGAAACTTAAGGAAGTGTAGTGATATAAACTACAGTGTGAGTAGTACAGTGTCACAATATGGAGCAACATAAGGAAGTGTACTGGTATAACCTAGAGTGTGAGTAGTACAGTGTCACAATATGGAGCAACTTAAGGAAGTGTAGTGATATAACCTACAGTGTGAGTAGTACAGAGTAACAATATGGAGCAACATAAGGAAGTGTAGAGATATAACCTACAGTGTGAGTAGTACAGTGTCACAATATGGAGCAACTTAAGGAAGTGTACTGGTATAACCTACAGTGTGAGTAGTACTTTGTCACAATATGGAGCAACATAAGGAAGTGTAGTGGTATAACCTACAGTGTGAGTAGTACAGTGTCACAATATGGAGCACCATAAGGAATTGCAGAGGAATAACCGACAATATGAGTAGAACCGTGTCTCAATATGGAGCAACATAAGGAAGTGTAGTTGTATAACCAACATTGTGAGTAGTACAGTCTCACAATATGGATCAACATAAGGAAGTGTAGTGGTATAACCTACAGTGTGAGTAGTACAATGTCAAAATATGGAGCAACATAAGGAAGTGTAGAGGAATAACCTACAGTGTGAGTAGTACAATGTCACAATATGGAGCCGCATAAGGAAGTGTACTGGTATATCCTACAGTGTGAGCAGTACAGTGTCACAATAAGGAGCAAAATAAGGTAGTGTTGTGATATAACCTACAGTGTGAGTAGTACAGTGTCACAATATGGAGCAACATAAGGAAGTGTAGTGGTATAACCTACAGTGTGAGTAGTAGAGTGTCACAATATGGAGCAACATAAGGAAGTGTAGAGGAATAACCTACAGTGTGAGTAGTACAGTGTCACAATATGGAGCCACATAAGGAAGTGTAGAGGAATAACCTACAGTGGGAGTGGTACAGTGTCACAATATGGATCAACATAAGGAAGTGTAGTGGTATAACCTACAGTGTGAGTAGTACAATGTCACAATATGGAGCAACATAAGGAAGTGTAGAGGAATAACCTACAGTGTGAGTAGTACAGTGTCACAATATGGAGCAACATAAGGAAGTGTAGTGGTAATACCTACAGTGTGAGTAGTACAGTGTCACAATATGGAGCAACATAAGGAAGTGTAGTGGTATAACCTACAGTGTGAGTAGTACAGTGTCACAATATGGAGCAACATAAGGAAGTGTAGTGGTATAACCTACAGTGTGAGTAGTACAGTGTCACAATATGGAGCAACATAAGGAAGTGTAGTGGTATAACCTACAGTGTGAGTATTACAGTGACACAATATGGAACAACATAAGGAAGTGTAGAGGAATAACCTACAGTGGGAGTGGTACAGTGTCACAATATGGAGCAACATAAGGAAGTGTAGTGGTATAACCTACAGTGTGAGTAGTACAATGTCACAATATGGAGCAACATAAGGAAGTGTAGAGGAATAACCTACAGTGTGAGTAGTACAGTGTCACAATATGGAGCCACATAAGGAAGTGTAGTGGTATAACCTACAGTGCGAGTAGTACAGTGTCACAATATGGAGCAACATAAGGAAGTGTAGTGGTATAAACTACAGTGTGAGTAGTACAATGTCACTATATGGAGCAACATAAGGAAGTGTACTGGTATAATCTACAGTGTGAGTAGTACAGTGTCACAATATGGAGCAACATAAGGTAGTGTTGTGGTATAACCTTCAGTGTGAGTAGTACAGTTTCACAATATGGAGCAACATAAGGAAGTGTAGTGGTATAACCTACAGTGTGAGTAGTACAGTGTCACAATATGGAGCAACATGAGGAAGTGTTCTGGTATAACCTACAGCGTGAGTAGTACAGTGTCACAATATGGAGAAACATGAGGAAGTGTACTGGTATAACCTTCAGTGTGAGTAGTACAATGTCACAATATGGCGCAACATAAGGAAGTGTAGTGGTATAACCTACAGTGTGAGTACTACAGTGTCACAATATGCAGCAACATGAGGAAGTGTACTGGTATAACCTACAGTGTGAGTAGTACAGTTTCACAATATGGAGCAACATGAGGAAGTGTAGTGGTATAACCTACAGTGTGAGTAGTACAGTGTCACAATATGGAGCAACATGAGGAAGTGTACTGGTATAACCTACAGCGTGAGTAGTACAGTGTCACAATATGGAGAAACATGAGGAAGTGTACTGGTATAACCTACAGGGTGAGTAGTACAGTTTCACAATATGGAGCAACATGAGGAAGTGTAGTGATATAACCTACATTGTGAGTAGCACAGTGTCACAATATGGAGCAACATGAGGAAGTATATGGGTATAACCTACAGTGTGAGTAGAACAGTGTCACAATATGGAGCAACATAAGGATGTGTACTGGTATAACCTACAGTGTGAGTAGTACAGTGTCACAATAAGGAGCAACATAAGGTAGTGTTGTGGTTTAACCTACAGTGTGTGTAGTACAGTGTCACAATATTGAGCAACATGAGGAAGTGTAGTGATATAACCTACAGTGTGAGTAGTACAGTGTCACAATATGGAGCAACATAAGGAAGTGTAGTGGTATAACCTACAGTGTGAGTAGTGCAGTGTCACAATATGGAGCAACATAAGGAAGGGTAGTGATATAACCTACAGTGTGAGTAGTACAGTGTCACAATATGGAGCAACATAAGGAAGTGTACTGGTATAACCTAAAGTGTGAGTAGTACAATGTCACAATATGGAGCAACATAAGGAAATGTAGTGGTATAACCTACAGTGTGAGTAGTACAGTGTCAAAATACGGAGCAACATAAGGAAGTGTAGTGGTATAACATAAAGTGTGAGTGGTACAGTGTCACAATATGGAGCAACATAAGGAAGTGTACTGGTATAACCTACAGTGTGAGTAGTACAGTGTCACAATATGGAGCAACATAAGGTAGTGTTGTGATATAACCTACAGTGTGAGTAGTACAGAGTCACAATATGGAGCAACATAAGGAAGTGTACTGGTATAACCTACAGTGTGAGTAGTACAGTGTCACAATATGGAGCAACATAAGGAAGTGAACTGGTATAACCTACAGTGTGAGTAGTACAGTGTCACAATACGGAGCAACATAAGGAAGTGTAGTGGTATAACCTACAGTGTGAGTAGTACAATGTCACAATATGGAGCAACATAAGGAAGTGTAGTGGTATAACCTACAGTCTGAGTAGTACAGTGTCAGAATACGGAGCAACATAAGGAAGTGTTGTGATATAACCTACAGAGTGAGTAGTACAGTGTCACAATATGGAGCAACATCAGGTAGTGTAGTGGTATAACCTACAGTGTGAGTAGTACAGTGTCACAATATGGAGCAACATAAGGAAGTGTACTGGTATAACCTCCAGTGTGAGTAGTACAGTTTCACAATATGGAGCAACATAAGGTAGTGTAGTGGTATAACCTACAGTGTGAGTAGTACAGTGTCACAATATGGAGCAACATAAGGAAGTGTAGTGGTATAACCTCCAGTGTGAGTAGTACAGTGTCACAATATGGAGCAACATAAGGAAGTGTACTGGTATAACCTACAGTGTGAGTAGTACAGTGTCACAATATGAAGCAACATAAGGAAGTGTAGTGGTAATACCTACAGTGTGAGTAGTACAGTGTCACAATACGGAGCAACATAAGGAAGTGTAGTGGTATAACCTACAGTGTGAGTAGTAGAATGTCACAATATGGAGCAACATAAGGAAGTGTAGTGGTATAACCTACAGTGTGAGTAGTACAGTGTCACAATACGGAGCAACATAAGGAAGTGTTGTGATATAACCTACAGTTTGAGTAGTACAGTGTCACAATATGGAGCAACATAAGGTAGTGTAGTGGTATAACCTACAGTGTGAGTAGTACAGTGTCACAATATGGAGCAACATGAGGAAGTGTAGTGATATAACCTACAGTGTGAGTAGTACAGTGTCACAATATGGAGCAACATGAGGAAGTGTAGTAATGTAACCTACAGTGTGAGTATCACAGTGTCACATTATGGAGCAACATAAGGAAGTGTACTGGTACAACCTACAGTGTGAGTAGTACAGTGTCACAATATGGAGCAACATAAGGTAGTGTACTGGTATAACCTACAGTGTGAGTAGTACAGTGTCACAATATGGAGCAACATAAGGAAGTGTACTGGTACAAACTACAGTGTGAGTAGTACAGTGTCACAATATTGAGCAACATAAGGAAGTGTAGTGGTATAACCTACAGTGTGAGTAGTACAGTGTCACAATATGGAGCAACATAAGGAAGTGTACTGGTATAACCTACAGTGTGAGTAGTACAATGTCAAAATATGGAGCAACATAAGGTAGTGTTGTGATATAACCTACAGTGTGAGTCGTACAGTGTCATAATATGGAGCAACATAAGGAAGTGTACTGGTATAACCTACAGTGTGAGTAGTACAGTGTCACAATATGGGGCAACATAAGGAAGTGTACTGGTATAACCAACAGTGTGAGTAGTACATTGTCACAATATGGAGCAACATAAGGAAGTGTACTGGTATAACCTACAGTGTGAGTAGTACAATGTCACCATATAGAGCTTCATAAGAAAGTGTAGTGATGAAACCTACAGTGTGTGTAGTACAGTGTCACAATATGGAGCAACATTTGGAAGTGTAGTGATATAGCCTACAGTGTGAGTAGTACAGTGTCACAATATGGAGCAACATGAGGAAGAGTAGTGATATAACCTACAGTGTGAGTAGCACAGTGTCACAATATGGAGCAACATATGGAAGTGTACTGGTATAACCTTCAGTGTGAGTAGTACGGTGTCACAATATGGAGCAACATGAGGAAGTGTAGTGATATAACCTACAGTGTGAGTAGCACAGTGTCACAATATGGAGCAACATGAGGAAGTATACGGGTATAACCTACAGTGTGAGTAGTACAATGTCACAATATGGAGCAACGTAAGGAAGAGTACAGGTATAACCTACAGTGTGAGTAGTACAATGTCACAATATGGAGCAACATAAGGAAGAGTAGTGGTATAACCCACAGTGTGAGTAGTAAAGTGTCACAATATGGAGCAACATAAGGAAGTGTAGTGATATAACCTACAGTGTGAGTAGTAACGTGTCACAATATGGAGCAACACGAGAAAGTGTACTGGTATAACCTACAGTGTGAGTAGTACAGTGTCACAATATGGAGCAACATAAGGAAGTGTAGTGGTATAACATACAGTGTGAGTAGTACAGTGTCACAATATGGAGGAACACGAGAAAGTGTACTGGTATAACCTACAGTGTGAGTAGTACAGTGTCACAATATGGAGCAACATAAGGAAGTGTAGAGGAATAACCTACAGTGTGAGTAGTACAGTGTCACAATATGGAGCCACATAAGGAAGTGTAGAGGAATAACCTACAGTGGGAGTGGTACAGTGTCTCAATATGGATCAACATAAGGAAGTGTAGTGGTATAACCTACAGTGTGAGTAGTACAATGTCACAATATGGAGCAACATAAGGAAGTGTAGAGGAATAACCTACAGTGTGAGTAGTACAGTGTCACAATATGGAGCAACATAAGGAAGTGTAGTGGTAATACCTACAGTGTGAGTAGTACAGTGTCACAATATGGAGCAACATAAGGAAGTGTAGTGGTATAACCTACAGTGTGAGTAGTACAGTGTCACAATATGGAGCAACATAAGGAAGTGTAGTGGTATAACCTACAGTGTGAGTAGTACAGTGTCACAATATGGAGCAACATAAGGAAGTGTAGTGGTATAACCTACAGTGTGAGTATTAGAGTGACACAATATGGAACAACATAAGGAAGTGTAGAGGAATAACCTACAGTGGGAGTGGTACAGTGTCACAATATGGAGCAACATAAGGAAGTGTAGTGGTATAACCTACAGTGTGAGTAGTACAATGTCACAATATGGAGCAACATAAGGAAGTGTAGAGGAATAACCTACAGTGTGAGTAGTACAGTGTCACAATATGGAGCCACATAAGGAAGTGTAGTGGTATAACCTACAGTGCGAGTAGTACAGTGTCACAATATGGAGCAACATAAGGAAGTGTAGTGGTATAACCTACAGTGTGAGTAGTACAATGTCACTATATGGAGCAACATAAGGAAGTGTACTGGTATAATCTACAGTGTGAGTAGTACAGTGTCACAATATGGAGCAACATAAGGTAGTGTTGTGGTATAACCTTCAGTGTGAGTAGTACAGTTTCACAATATGGAGCAACATAAGGAAGTGTAGTGGTATAACCTACAGTTTGAGTAGTACAGTGTCACAATATGGAGCAACATGAGGAAGTGTTCTGGTATAACCTACAGCGTGAGTAGTACAGTGTCACAATATGGAGAAACATGAGGAAGTGTACTGGTATAACCTTCAGTGTGAGTAGTACAATGTCACAATATGGAGCAACATAAGGAAGTGTAGTGGTATAACCTACAGTGTGAGTACTACAGTGTCACAATATGCAGCAACATGAGGAAGTGTACTGGTATAACCTACAGTGTGAGTAGTACAGTTTCACAATATGGAGCAACATGAGGAAGTGTAGTGGTATAACCTACAGTGTGAGTAGTACAGTGTCACAATATGGAGCAACATGAGGAAGTGTACTGGTATAACCTACAGCGTGAGTAGTACAGTGTCACAATATGGAGAAACATGAGGAAGTGTACTGGTATAACCTACAGGGTGAGTAGTACAGTTTCACAATATGGAGCAACATGAGGAAGTGTAGTGATATAACCTACATTGTGAGTAGCACAGTGTCACAATATGGAGCAACATGAGGAAGTATATGGGTATAACCTACAGTGTGAGTAGAACAGTGTCACAATATGGAGCAACATAAGGATGTGTACTGGTATAACCTACAGTGTGAGTAGTACAGTGTCACAATAAGGAGCAACATAAGGTAGTGTTGTGGTTTAACCTACAGTGTGTGTAGTACAGTGTCACAATATTGAGCAACATGAGGAAGTGTAGTGATATAACCTACAGTGTGAGTAGTACAGTGTCACAATATGGAGCAACATAAGGAAGTGTAGTGGTATAACCTACAGTGTGAGTAGTACAGTGTCACAATATGGAGCAACATAAGGAAGGGTAGTGATATAACCTACAGTGTGAGTAGTACAGTGTCACAATATGGAGCAACATAAGGAAGTGTACTGGTATAACCTAAAGTGTGAGTAGTACAATGTCACAATATGGAGCAACATAAGGAAATGTAGTGGTATAACCTACAGTGTGAGTAGTACAGTGTCACAATACGGAGCAACATAAGGAAGTGTAGTGGTATAACATAAAGTGTGAGTGGTACAGTGTCACAATATGGAGCAACATAAGGAAGTGTACTGGTATAACCTACAGTGTGAGTAGTACAGTGTCACAATATGGAGCAACATAAGGTAGTGTTGTGATATAACCTACAGTGTGAGTAGTACAGAGTCACAATATGGAGCAACATAAGGAAGTGTACTGGTATAACCTACAGTGTGAGTAGTACAGTGTCACAATATGGAGCAACATAAGGAAGTGAACTGGTATAACCTACAGTGTGAGTAGTACAGTGTCACAATACGGAGCAACATAAGGAAGTGTAGTGGTATAACCTACAGTGTGAGTAGTACAATGTCACAATATGGAGCAACATAAGGAAGTGTAGTGGTATAACCTACAGTCTGAGTAGTACAGTGTCAGAATACGGAGCAACATAAGGAAGTGTTGTGATATAACCTACAGTGTGAGTAGTACAGTGTCACAATATGGAGCAACATCAGGTACTGTAGTGGTATAACCTACAGTGTGAGTAGTACAGTGTCACAATATGGAGCAACATAAGGAAGTGTACTGGTATAACCTCCAGTGTGAGTAGTACAGTTTCACAATATGGAGCAACATAAGGTAGTGTAGTGGTATAACCTACAGTGTGAGTAGTACAGTGTCACAATATGGAGCAACATTAGGAAGTGTAGTGGTATAACCTCCAGTGTGAGTAGTACAGTGTCACAATATGGAGCAACATAAGGAAGGGTAGTGATATAACCTACAGTGTGAGTAGTACAGTGTCACAATATGGAGCAACATAAGGAAGTGTACTGGTATAACCTACAGTGTGAGTAGTACAGTGTCATAATATGGAGAAACACGAGAAAGTGTACTGGTATAACCTACAGTGTGAGTAGTACAGTGTCACAATATGGAGCAACATAAGGAAGTGTAGTGGTATAACATACAGTGTGAGTAGTACAGTGTCACAATATGGAGAAACATGAGAAAGTGTGCTGGTATAACCTACAGTGTGAGTAGTACAGTGTCACAATATGGAGCAACATAAGGAAGTGTACTGGTATAACCTACAGTGTGAGTAGTACAGTGTCACAATATGGAGAAACATGAGAAAGTGTGCTGGTATAACCTACAGTGTGAGTAGTACAGTGTCACAATATGGAGGAACGTAAGGTAGTGTTGAGGTATAACTAACAGTGTGAGTAGTACAGTGTCACAATATGGAGCAACATAAAGAAGTGTAGTGGTATAACATACAGTGTGAGTAGTACAGTGTCACAATATGGAGAAACATGAGAAAGTGTGCTGGTATAACCTACAGTGTGAGTAGTACAGTGTCACAATATGGAGCAACGTAAGGTAGTGTTGAGGTATAACTTACAGTGTGAGTAGTACAGTGTCACAATATGGAGCAACATAAGGAAGGGTAGTGATATAACCTACAGTGTGAGTAGTACAGTGTCACAATATGGAGCTACATAAGGAAGTGTAATGATATAACCTACAGTGTGACGAGTACAGTGTCACAATAAGGAGCAACATAAGGAAGTGTAGTGGTATAACCTACAGTGTGAGTAGTACAGTGTCACAATATGGAGCAACATAAGGAAGTGTAGTGGTATAACCTACAGTGTGAGTGGTACAGTGTCACAATATGGAGCACCATAAGAAAGTGTAGAGGAATAACCGACAGTATGAGTAGAACAGTGTCACAGTATGGAGCAACATAAGGAAGTGTAGTGGTATAACCTACATTGTGAGTAGTACAGTGTCACAATATGGAGCAACATAAGGAAGTGTACTGGTATAACCTACAGTGTGAGTAGTACAGTCTCACAATATGGATCAACATAAGGAAGCGTAGTGGTATAACCTACAGTGTGAGTAGTACAGTGTCACAATATGGAGCAACATAAGGATGTGTAGAGGAATAACCTACAATGTGAGTAGTACAGTGTCACAATATGGAGCCACATAAGGAAGTGTAGTGGTATAACCTACAGTGTGAGTAGTACAATGTCACAATATGGAGCAACATAAGGAAGTGTAGAGGAATAACCTACAGTGTGAGAAGTACTGTGTCACAATACGGAGCCACATAAGGAAGTGTAGTGGTATAACCTACAGTGTGAGTAGTACAATGTCACAATACGGAGCAACATAAGGAAATGTAGTGGTATAACCTACAGTGTGAGTAGTACAATGTCACAATATGGAGCAACATAAGGAAGTGTAGAGGAATAACCTACAGTGTGAGTAGTACAATGTCACAATATGGAGCAACATAAGGAAGTGTAGAGGAATAACCTACAGTGTGAGTAGTACAGTGTCACAATACGGAGCCACATAAGGAAGTGTAGTGGTATAACCTACAGTGTGAGTAGTACAATGTCACAATACGGAGCAACATAAGGAAGTGTAGTGGTATAACCTACAGTGTGAGTAGTACAATGTCACAATATGGAGCAACATAAGGAAGTGTAGAGGAATAACCTACAGTATGAGTAGTACAGTGTCACAATATGGAGCAACATAAGGACGTGTACTGGTATAACCTAAAGTGTGAGTAGTACAGTGTCACAATATGGAGCAACATAAGGTAGTGTAGTGGTATAACGTACAGTGTGAGTAGTACAGTGTCACAATATGGAGCAACCTAAGGAAGTGTAGTGGTATAACCTAAAGTGTGAGTAGTACAGTGTCACAATATGGAGCAACATAAGGAAGTGTACTGGTATAACCTACAGTGTGAGTAGTACAGTGTCACAATATGGAGAAACTTAAGGAAGTGTAGTGATATAACCTACAGTGTGAGTAGTACAGTGTCACAATATGGAGCAACATAAGGAAGTGTACTGGTATAACCTAGAGTGTGAGTAGTACAGTGTCACAATATGGAGCAACTTAAGGAAGTGTAGTGATATAACCTACAGTGTGAGTAGTACAGAGTAACAATATGGAGCAACATAAGGAAGTGTAGTGATATAACCTACAGTGTGAGTAGTACAGTGTCACAATATGGAGCAACTTAAGGAAGTGTACTGGTATAACCTACAGTGTGAGTAGTACTTTGTCACAATATGGAGCAACATAAGGAAGTGTAGTGGTATAACCTACAGTGTGAGTAGTACAGTGTCACAATATGGAGCACCATAAGGAATTGCAGAGGAATAACCGACAATATGAGTAGAACCGTGTCTCAATATGGAGCAACATAAGGAAGTGTAGTTGTATGACCAACATTGTGAGTAGTACAGTCTCACAATATGGATCAACATAAGGAAGTGTAGTGGTATAACCTACAGTGTGAGTAGTACAATGTCAAAATATGGAGCAACATAAGGAAGTGTAGAGGAATAACCTACAGTGTGAGTAGTACAATGTCACAATATGGAGCCGCATAAGGAAGTGTACTGGTATATCCTACAGTGTGAGCAGTACAGTGTCACAATAAGGAGCAAAATAAGGTAGTGTTGTGATATAACCTACAGTGTGAGTAGTACAGTGTCACAATATGGAGCAACATAAGGAAGTGTAGTGGTATAACCTACAGTGTGAGTAGTAGAGTGTCACAATATGGAGCAACATAAGGAAGTGTAGAGGAATAACCTACAGTGTGAGTAGTACAGTGTCACAATATGGAGCCACATAAGGAAGTGTAGAGGAATAACCTACAGTGGGAGTGGTACAGTGTCACAATATGGATCAACATAAGGAAGTGTAGTGGTATAACCTACAGTGTGAGTAGTACAATGTCACAATATGGAGCAACATAAGGAAGTGTAGAGGAATAACCTACAGTGTGAGTAGTACAGTGTCACAATATGGAGCAACATAAGGAAGTGTAGTGGTAATACCTACAGTGTGAGTAGTACAGTGTCACAATATGGAGCAACATAAGGAAGTGTAGTGGTATAACCTACAGTGTGAGTAGTACAGTGTCACAATATGGAGCAACATAAGGAAGTGTAGTGGTATAACCTACAGTGTGAGTAGTACAGTGTCACAATATGGAGCAACATAAGGAAGTGTAGTGGTATAACCTACAGTGTGAGTAGTACAGTGTCACAATATGGAGCAACATAAGGAAGTGTAGTGGTATAACCTACAGTGTGAGTATTACAGTGACACAATATGGAACAACATAAGGAAGTGTAGAGGAATAACCTACAGTGTGAGTAGTACAGTGTCACAATATGGAGCAACATAAGGAAGTGTACTGGTATAACCTACAGTGTGAGTAGTACAGTGTCATAATATGGAGAAACACGAGAAAGTGTACTGGTATAACCTACAGTGTGAGTAGTACAGTGTCACAATATGGAGCAACATAAGGAAGTGTAGTGGTATAACATACAGTGTGAGTAGTACAGTGTCACAATATGGAGAAACATGAGAAAGTGTGCTGGTATAACCTACAGTGTGAGTAGTACAGTGTCACAATATGGAGCAACATAAGGAAGTGTACTGGTATAACCTACAGTGTGAGTAGTACAGTGTCACAATATGGAGAAACATGAGAAAGTGTGCTGGTATAACCTACAGTGTGAGTAGTACAGTGTCACAATATGGAGCAACGTAAGGTAGTGTTGAGGTATAACTAACAGTGTGAGTAGTACAGTGTCACAATATGGAGCAACATAAAGAAGTGTAGTGGTATAACATACAGTGTGAGTAGTACAGTGTCACAATATGGAGAAACATGAGAAAGTGTGCTGGTATAACCTACAGTGTGAGTAGTACAGTGTCACAATATGGAGCAACGTAAGGTAGTGTTGAGGTATAACTTACAGTGTGAGTAGTACAGTGTCACAATATGGAGCAACATAAGGAAGGGTAGTGATATAACCTACAGTGTGAGTAGTACAGTGTCACAATATGGAGCTACATAAGGAAGTGTAATGATATAACCTACAGTGTGACGAGTACAGTGTCACAATAAGGAGCAACATAAGGAAGTGTAGTGGTATAACCTACAGTGTGAGTAGTACAGTGTCACAATATGGAGCAACATAAGGAAGTGTAGTGGTATAACCTACAGTGTGAGTGGTACAGTGTCACAATATGGAGCACCATAAGAAAGTGTAGAGGAATAACCGACAGTATGAGTAGAACAGTGTCACAGTATGGAGCAACATAAGGAAGTGTAGTGGTATAACCTACATTGTGAGTAGTACAGTGTCACAATATGGAGCAACATAAGGAAGTGTACTGGTATAACCTACAGTGTGAGTAGTACAGTCTCACAATATGGATCAACATAAGGAAGCGTAGTGGTATAACCTACAGTGTGAGTAGTACAGTGTCACAATATGGAGCAACATAAGGATGTGTAGAGGAATAACCTACAATGTGAGTAGTACAGTGTCACAATATGGAGCCACATAAGGAAGTGTAGTGGTATAACCTACAGTGTGAGTAGTACAATGTCACAATATGGAGCAACATAAGGAAGTGTAGAGGAATAACCTACAGTGTGAGTAGTACTGTGTCACAATACGGAGCCACATAAGGAAGCGTAGTGGTATAACCTACAGTGTGAGTAGTACAATGTCACAATACGGAGCAACATAAGGAAATGTAGTGGTATAACCTACAGTGTGAGTAGTACAATGTCACAATATGGAGCAACATAAGGAAGTGTAGAGGAATAACCTACAGTGTGAGTAGTACAATGTCACAATATGGAGCAACATAAGGAAGTGTAGAGGAATAACCTACAGTGTGAGTAGTACAGTGTCACAATACGGAGCCACATAAGGAAGTGTAGTGGTATAACCTACAGTGTGAGTAGTACAATGTCACAATACGGAGCAACATAAGGAAGTGTAGTGGTATAACCTACAGTGTGAGTAGTACAATGTCACAATATGGAGCAACATAAGGAAGTGTAGAGGAATAACCTACAGTATGAGTAGTACAGTGTCACAATATGGAGCAACATAAGGAAGTGTACTGGTATAACCTAAAGTGTGAGTAGTACAGTGTCACAATATGGAGCAACATAAGGTAGTGTAGTGGTATAACGTACAGTGTGAGTAGTACAGTGTCACAATATGGAGCAACCTAAGGAAGTGTAGTGGTATAACCTAAAGTGTGAGTAGTACAGTGTCACAATATGGAGCAACATAAGGAAGTGTACTGGTATAACCTACAGTGTGAGTAGTACAGTGTCACAATATGGAGAAACTTAAGGAAGTGTAGTGATATAACCTACAGTGTGAGTAGTACAGTGTCACAATATGGAGCAACATAAGGAAGTGTACTGGTATAACCTAGAGTGTGAGTAGTACAGTGTCACAATATGGAGCAACTTAAGGAAGTGTAGTGATATAACCTACAGTGTGAGTAGTACAGAGTAACAATATGGAGCAACATAAGGAAGTGTAGTGATATAACCTACAGTGTGAGTAGTACAGTGTCACAATATGGAGCAACTTAAGGAAGTGTACTGGTATAACCTACAGTGTGAGTAGTACTTTGTCACAATATGGAGCAACATAAGGAAGTGTAGTGGTATAACCTACAGTGTGAGTAGTACAGTGTCACAATATGGAGCACCATAAGGAATTGCAGAGGAATAACCGACAATATGAGTAGAACCGTGTCTCAATATGGAGCAACATAAGGAAGTGTAGTTGTATAACCAACATTGTGAGTAGTACAGTCTCACAATATGGATCAACATAAGGAAGTGTAGTGGTATAACCTACAGTGTGAGTAGTACAATGTCAAAATATGGAGCAACATAAGGAAGTGTAGAGGAATAACCTACAGTGTGAGTAGTACAATGTCACAATATGGAGCCGCAGAAGGAAGTGTACTGGTATATCCTACAGTGTGAGCAGTACAGTGTCACAATAAGGAGCAAAATAAGGTAGTGTTGTGATATAACCTACAGTGTGAGTAGTACAGTGTCACAATATGGAGCAACATAAGGAAGTGTAGTGGTATAACCTACAGTGTGAGTAGTAGAGTGTCACAATATGGAGCAACATAAGGAAGTGTAGAGGAATAACCTACAGTGTGAGTAGTACAGTGTCACAATATGGAGCCACATAAGGAAGTGTAGAGGAATAACCTACAGTGGGAGTGGTACAGTGTCACAATATGGATCAACATAAGGAAGTGTAGTGGTATAACCTACAGTGTGAGTATTACAATGTCACAATATGGAGCAACATAAGGAAGTGTAGAGGAATAACCTACAGTGTGAGTAGTACAGTGTCACAATATGGAGCAACATAAGGAAGTGTAGTGGTAATACCTACAGTGTGAGTAGTACAGTGTCACAATATGGAGCAACATAAGGAAGTGTAGTGGTATAACCTACAGTGTGAGTAGTACAGTGTCACAATATGGAGCAACATAAGGAAGTGTAGTGGTATAACCTACAGTGTGAGTAGTACAGTGTCACAATATGGAGCAACATAAGGAACTGTAGTGGTATAACCTACAGTGTGAGTATTACAGTGACACAATATGGAACAACATAAGGAAGTGTAGAGGAATAACCTACAGTGGGAGTGGTACAGTGTCACAATATGGAGCAACATAAGGAAGTGTAGTGGTATAACCTACAGTGTGAGTAGTACAATGTCACAATATGGAGCAACATAAGGAAGTGTAGAGGAATAACCTACAGTGTGAGTAGTACAGTGTCACAATATGGAGCCACATAAGGAAGTGTAGTGGTATAACCTACAGTGCGAGTAGTACAGTGTCACAATATGGAGCAACATAAGGAAGTGTAGTGGTATAACCTACAGTGTGAGTAGTACAATGTCACTATATGGAGCAACATAAGGAAGTGTACTGGTATAATCTACAGTGTGAGTAGTACAGTGTAACAATATGGAGCAACATAAGGTAGTGTTGTGGTATAACCTTCAGTGTGAGTAGTACAGTTTCACAATATGGAGCAACATAAGGAAGTGTAGTGGTATAACCTACAGTGTGAGTAGTACAGTGTCACAATATGGAGCAACATGAGGAAGTGTTCTGGTATAACCTACAGCGTGAGTAGTACAGTGTCACAATATGGAGAAACATGAGGAAGTGTACTGGTATAACCTTCAGTGTGAGTAGTACAATGTCACAATATGGAGCAACATAAGGAAGTGTAGTGGTATAACCTACAGTGTGAGTACTACAGTGTCACAATATGCAGCAACATGAGGAAGTGTACTGGTATAACCTACAGTGTGAGTAGTACAGTTTCACAATATGGAGCAACATGAGGAAGTGTAGTGGTATAACCTACAGTGTGAGTAGTACAGTGTCACAATATGGAGCAACATGAGGAAGTGTACTGGTATAACCTACAGCGTGAGTAGTACAGTGTCACAATATGGAGAAACATGAGGAAGTGTACTGGTATAACCTACAGGGTGAGTAGTACAGTTTCACAATATGGAGCAACATGAGGAAGTGTAGTGATATAACCTACATTGTGAGTAGCACAGTGTCACAATATGGAGCAACATGAGGAAGTATATGGGTATAACCTACAGTGTGAGTAGAACAGTGTCACAATATGGAGCAACATAAGGATGTGTACTGGTATAACCTACAGTGTGAGTAGTACAGTGTCACAATAAGGAGCAACATAAGGTAGTGTTGTGGTTTAACCTACAGTGTGTGTAGTACAGTGTCACAATATTGAGCAACATGAGGAAGTGTAGTGATATAACCTACAGTGTGAGTAGTACAGTGTCACAATATGGAGCAACATAAGGAAGTGTAGTGGTATAACCTACAGTGTGAGTAGTGCAGTGTCACAATATGGAGCAACATAAGGAAGGGTAGTGATATAACCTACAGTGTGAGTAGTACAGTGTCAAAATACGGAGCAACATAAGGAAGTGTAGTGGTATAACATAAAGTGTGAGTGGTACAGTGTCACAATATGGAGCAACATAAGGAAGTGTACTGGTATAACCTACAGTGTGAGTAGTACAGTGTCACAATATGGAGCAACATAAGGTAGTGTTGTGACATAACCTACAGTGTGAGTAGTACAGAGTCACAATATGGAGCAACATAAGGAAGTGTACTGGTATAACCTACAGTGTGAGTAGTACAGTGTCACAATATGGAGCAACATAAGGAAGTGAACTGGTATAACCTACAGTGTGAGTAGTACAGTGTCACAATACGGAGCAACATAAGGAAGTGTAGTGGTATAACCTACAGTGTGAGTAGTACAATGTCACAATATGGAGCAACATAAGGAAGTGTATTGGTATAACCTACAGTCTGAGTAGTACAGTGTCAGAATACGGAGCAACATAAGGAAGTGTTGTGATATAACCTACAGTGTGAGTAGTACAGTGTCACAATATGGAGCAACATCAGGTAGTGTAGTGGTATAACCTACAGTGTGAGTAGTACAGTGTCACAATATGGAGCAACATAAGGAAGTGTACTGGTATAACCTCCAGTGTGAGTAGTACAGTTTCACAATATGGAGCAACATAAGGTAGTGTAGTGGTATAACCTACAGTGTGAGTAGTACAGTGTCACAATATGGAGCAACATAAGGAAGTGTAGTGGTATAACCTCCAGTGTGAGTAGTACAGTGTCACAATATGGAGCAACATAAGGAAGTGTACTGGTATAACCTACAGTGTGAGTAGTACAGTGTCACAATATGAAGCAACATAAGGAAGTGTAGTGGTAATACCTACAGTGTGAGTAGTACAGTGTCACAATACGGAGCAACATAAGGAAGTGTAGTGGTATAACCTACAGTGTGAGTAGTACAATGTCACAATATGGAGCAACATAAGGAAGTGTAGTGGTATAACCTACAGTGTGAGTAGTACAGTGTCACAATACGGAGCAACATAAGGAAGTGTTGTGATATAACCTACAGTTTGAGTAGTACAGTGTCACAATATGGAGCAACATAAGGTAGTGTAGTGGTATAACCTACAGTGTGAGTAGTACAGTGTCACAATATGGAGCAACATGAGGAAGTGTAGTGATATAACCTACAGTGTGAGTAGTACAGTGTCACAATATGGAGCAACATGAGGAAGTGTAGTAATGTAACCTACAGTGTGAGTATCACAGTGTCACATTATGGAGCAACATAAGGAAGTGTACTGGTACAACCTACAGTGTGAGTAGTACAGTGTCACAATATGGAGCAACATAAGGTAGTGTACTGGTATAAACTACAGTGTGAGTAGTACAGTGTCACAATATGGAGCAACATAAGGAAGTGTACTGGTACAAACTACAGTGTGAGTAGTACAGTGTCACAATATTGAGCAACATAAGGAAGTGTAGTGGTATAACCTACAGTGTGAGTAGTACAGTGTCACAATATGGAGCAACATAAGGAAGTGTACTGGTATAACCTACAGTGTGAGTAGTACAATGTCAAAATATGGAGCAACATAAGGTAGTGTTGTGATATAACCTACAGTGTGAGTCGTACAGTGTCATAATATGGAGCAACATAAGGAAGTGTACTGGTATAACCTACAGTGTGAGTAGTACAGTGTCACAATATGGGGCAACATAAGGAAGTGTACTGGTATAACCAACAGTGTGAGTAGTACAGTGTCACAATATGGAGCAACATAAGGAAGTGTACTGGTATAACCTACAGTGTGAGTAGTACAATGTCACCATATAGAGCTTCATAAGAAAGTGTAGTGATGAAACCTACAGTGTGTGTAGTACAGTGTCACAATATGGAGCAACATATGGAAGTGTAGTGATATAGCCTACAGTGTGAGTAGTACAGTGTCACAATATGGAGCAACATGAGGAAGAGTAGTGATATAACCTACAGTGTGAGTAGCACAGTGTCACAATATGGAGCAACATATGGAAGTGTACTGGTATAACCTTCAGTGTGAGTAGTACGGTGTCACAATATGGAGCAACATGAGGAAGTGTAGTGATATAACCTACAGTGTGAGTAGCACAGTGTCACAATATGGAGCAACATGAGGAAGTATACGGGTATAACCTACAGTGTGAGTAGTACAATGTCACAATATGGAGCAACGTAAGGAAGAGTACAGGTATAACCTACAGTGTGAGTAGTACAATGTCACAATATGGAGCAACATAAGGAAGAGTAGTGGTATAACCCACAGTGTGAGTAGTAAAGTGTCACAATATGGAGCAACATAAGGAAGTGTAGTGATATAACCTACAGTGTGAGTAGTAACGTGTCACAATATGGAGCAACACGAGAAAGTGTACTGGTATAACCTACAGTGTGAGTAGTACAGTGTCACAATATGGAGCAACATAAGGAAGTGTAGTGTTATAACATACAGTGTGAGTAGTACAGTGTCACAATATGGAGGAACACGAGAAAGTGTACTGGTATAACCTACAGTGTGAGTAGTACAGTGTCACAATATGGAGCAACATAAGGAAGTGTAGAGGAATAACCTACAGTGTGAGTAGTACAGTGTCACAATATGGAGCCACATAAGGAAGTGTAGAGGAATAACCTACAGTGGGAGTGGTACAGTGTCACAATATGGATCAACATAAGGAAGTGTAGTGGTATAACCTACAGTGTGAGTAGTACAATGTCACAATATGGAGCAACATAAGGAAGTGTAGAGGAATAACCTACAGTGTGAGTAGTACAGTGTCACAATATGGAGCAACATAAGGAAGTGTAGTGGTAATACCTACAGTGTGAGTAGTACAGTGTCACAATATGGAGCAACATAAGGAAGTGTAGTGGTATAACCTACAGTGTGAGTAGTACAGTGTCACAATATGGAGCAACATAAGGAAGTGTAGTGGTATAACCTACAGTGTGAGTAGTACAGTGTCACAATATGGAGCAACATAAGGAAGTGTAGTGGTATAACCTACAGTGTGAGTATTACAGTGACACAATATGGAACAACATAAGGAAGTGTAGAGGAATAACCTACAGTGGGAGTGGTACAGTGTCACAATATGGAGCAACATAAGGAAGTGTAGTGGTATAACCTACAGTGTGAGTAGTACAATGTCACAATATGGAGCAACATAAGGAAGTGTAGAGGAATAACCTACAGTGTGAGTAGTACAGTGTCACAATATGGAGCCACATAAGGAAGTGTAGTGGTATAACCTACAGTGCGAGTAGTACAGTGTCACAATATGGAGCAACATAAGGAAGTGTAGTGGTATAACCTACAGTGTGAGTAGTACAATGTCACTATATGGAGCAACATAAGGAAGTGTACTGGTATAATCTACAGTGTGAGTAGTACAGTGACACAATATGGAGCAACATAAGGTAGTGTTGTGGTATAACCTTCAGTGTGAGTAGTACAGTTTCACAATATGGAGCAACATAAGGAAGTGTAGTGGTATAACCTACAGTGTGAGTAGTACAGTGTCACAATATGGAGCAACATGAGGAAGTGTTCTGGTATAACCTACAGCGTGAGTAGTACAGTGTCACAATATGGAGAAACATGAGGAAGTGTACTGGTATAACCTTCAGTGTGAGTAGTACAATGTCACAATATGGAGCAACATAAGGAAGTGTAGTGGTATAACCTACAGTGTGAGTACTACAGTGTCACAATATGCAGCAACATGAGGAAGTGTACTGGTATAACCTACAGTGTGAGTAGTACAGTTTCACAATATGGAGCAACATGAGGAAGTGTAGTGGTATAACCTACAGTGTGAGTAGTACAGTGTCACAATATGGAGCAACATGAGGAAGTGTACTGGTATAACCTACAGCGTGAGTAGTACAGTGTCACAATATGGAGAAACATGAGGAAGTGTACTGGTATAACCTACAGGGTGAGTAGTACAGTTTCACAATATGGAGCAACATGAGGAAGTGTAGTGATATAACCTACATTGTGAGTAGCACAGTGTCACAATATGGAGCAACATGAGGAAGTATATGGGTATAACCTACAGTGTGAGTAGAACAGTGTCACAATATGGAGCAACATAAGGATGTGTACTGGTATAACCTACAGTGTGAGTAGTACAGTGTCACAATAAGGAGCAACATAAGGTAGTGTTGTGGTTTAACCTACAGTGTGTGTAGTACAGTGTCACAATATTGAGCAACATGAGGAAGTGTAGTGATATAACCTACAGTGTGAGTAGTACAGTGTCACAATATGGAGCAACATAAGGAAGTGTAGTGGTATAACCTACAGTGTGAGTAGTACAGTGTCACAATATGGAGCAACATAAGGAAGGGTAGTGATATAACCTACAGTGTGAGTAGTACAGTGTCACAATATGGAGCAACATAAGGAAGTGTACTGGTATAACCTAAAGTGTGAGTAGTACAATGTCACAATATGGAGCAACATAAGGAAATGTAGTGGTATAACCTACAGTGTGAGTAGTACAGTGTCACAATACGGACCAACATAAGGAAGTGTAGTGGTATAACATAAAGTGTGAGTGGTACAGTGTCACAATATGGAGCAACATAAGGAAGTGTACTGGTATAACCTACAGTGTGAGTAGTACAGTGTCACAATATGGAGCAACATAAGGTAGTGTTGTGATATAACCTACAGTGTGAGTAGTACAGAGTCACAATATGGAGCAACATAAGGAAGTGTACTGGTATAACCTACAGTGTGAGTAGTACAGTGTCACAATATGGAGCAACATAAGGAAGTGAACTGGTATAACCTACAGTGTGAGTAGTACAGTGTCACAATACGGAGCAACATAAGGAAGTGTAGTGGTATAACCTACAGTGTGAGTAGTACAATGTCACAATATGGAGCAACATAAGGAAGTGTAGTGGTATAACCTACAGTCTGAGTAGTACAGTGTCAGAATACGGAGCAACATAAGGAAGTGTTGTGATATAACCTACAGTGTGAGTAGTACAGTGTCACAATATGGAGCAACATCAGGTAGTGTAGTGGTATAACCTACAGTGTGAGTAGTACAGTGTCACAATATGGAGCAACATAAGGAAGTGTACTGGTATAACCTCCAGTGTGAGTAGTACAGTTTCACAATATGGAGCAACATAAGGTAGTGTAGTGGTATAACCTACAGTGTGAGTAGTACAGTGTTACAATATGGAGCAACATTAGGAAGTGTAGTGGTATAACCTCCAGTGTGAGTAGTACAGTGTCACAATATGGAGCAACATAAGGAAGTGTACTGGTATAACCTACAGTGTGAGTAGTACAGTGTCACAATATGAAGCAACATAAGGAAGTGTAGTGGTAATACCTACAGTGTGAGTAGTACAGTGTCACAATACGGAGCAACATAAGGAAGTGTAGTGGTATAACCTACAGTGTGAGTAGTACAATGTCACAATATGGAGCAACATAAGGAAGTGTAGTGGTATAACCTACAGTGTGAGTAGTACAGTGTCACAATACGGAGCAACATAAGGAAGTGTTGTGATATAACCTACAGTTTGAGTAGTACAGTGTCACAATATGGAGCAACATAAGGTAGTGTAGTGGTATAACCTACAGTGTGAGTAGTACAGTGTCACAATATGGAGCAACATGAGGAAGTGTAGTGATATAACCTACAGTGTGAGTAGTACAGTGTCACAATATGGAGCAACATGAGGAAGTGTAGTAATGTAACCTACAGTGTGAGTATCACAGTGTCACATTATGGAGCAACATAAGGAAGTGTACTGGTACAACCTACAGTGTGAGTAGTACAGTGTCACAATATGGAGCAACATAAGGTAGTGTACTGGTATAACCTACATTGTGAGTAGTACAGTGTCACAATATGGAGCAACATAAGGAAGTGTACTGGTACAAACTACAGTGTGAGTAGTACAGTGTCACAATATTGAGCAACATAAGGAAGTGTAGTGGTATAACCTACAGTGTGAGTAGTACAGTGTCACAATATGGAGCAACATAAGGAAGTGTACTGGTATAACCTACAGTGTGAGTAGTACAATGTCAAAATATGGAGCAACATAAGGTAGTGTTGTGATATAACCTACAGTGTGAGTCGTACAGTGTCATAATATGGAGCAACATAAGGAAGTGTACTGGTATAACCTACAGTGTGAGTAGTACAGTGTCACAATATGGGGCAACATAAGGAAGTGTACTGGTATAACCAACAGTGTGAGTAGTACAGTGTCACAATATGGAGCAACATAAGGAAGTGTACTGGTGTAACCTACAGTGTGAGTAGTACAATGTCACCATATAGAGCTTCATAAGGAAGTGTAGTGATGAAACCTACAGTGTGTGTAGTACAGTGTCACAATATGGAGCAACATATGGAAGTGTAGTGATATAGCCTACAGTGTGAGTAGTACAGTGTCACAATATGGAGCAACATGAGGAAGAGTAGTGATATAACCTACAGTGTGAGTAGCACAGTGTCACAATATGGAGCAACATATGGAAGTGTACTGGTATAACCTTCAGTGTGAGTAGTACGGTGTCACAATATGGAGCAACATGAGGAAGTGTAGTGATATAACCTACAGTGTGAGTAGCACAGTGTCACAATATGGAGCAACATGAGGAAGTATACGGGTATTACCTACAGTGTGAGTAGTACAATGTCACAATATGGAGCAACATAAGGAAGAGTACAGGTATAACCTACAGTGTGAGTAGTACAATGTCACAATATGGAGCAACATAAGGAAGAGTAGTGGTATAACCCACAGTGTGAGTAGTAAAGTGTCACAATATGGAGCAACATAAGGAAGTGTAGTGATATAACCTACAGTGTGAGTAGTAAAGTGTCACAATATGGAGCAACACGAGAAAGTGTACTGGTATAACCTACAGTGTGAGTAGTACAGTGTCACAATATGGAGCAACATAAGGATGTGTAGTGGTATAACATACAGTGTGAGTAGTACAGTGTCACAATATGGAGGAACACGAGAAAGTGTACTGGTATAACCTACAGTGTGAGTAGTACAGTGTCACAATATGGAGCAACATAAGGAAGTGTAGTGGTATAACATACAGTGTGAGTAGTACAGTGTCACAATATGGAGAAACATGAGAAAGTGTGCTGGTATAACCTACAGTGTGAGTAGTACAGTGTCACAATATGGAGCAACATAAGGAAGTGTACTGGTATAACATACAGTGTGAGTAGTACAGTGTCATAATATGGAGGAACACGAGAAAGTGTACTGGTATAACCTACAGTGTGAGTAGTACAGTGTCACAATATGGAGCAACATAAGGAAGTGTAGTGGTATAACATACAGTGTGAGTAGTACAGTGTCACAATATGGAGAAACATGAGAAAGTGTACTGGTATAACCTACAGTGTGAGTAGTACAATGTCACAATATGGAGCAACATAAGGAAGGGTAGTGATATAACCTACAGTGTGAGTAGTACAGTGTCACAATATGGAGCAACGTAAGGTAGTGTTGAGGTATAATTTACAGTGTGAGTAGTACAGTGTCACAATATGGAGCAACATAAGGAAGTGTAGTGGTATAACCTACAGTGTGAGTAGTACAGTGTCACAATATGGAGCAACATAAGGAAGGGTAGTGATATAACCTACAGTGTGAGTAGTACAGTGTCACAATATGGAGCTACATAAGGAAGTGTAATGATATAACCTACAGTGTGACGAGTACAGTGTCACAATAAGGAGCAACATAAGGAAGTGTAGTGGTATAACCTACAGTGTGAGTAGTACAGTGTCAGAATATGGAGCAACATAAGGAAGTGTAGTGGTATAACCTACAGTGTGAGTGGTACAGTGTCACAATATGGAGCACCATAAGAAAGTGTAGAGGAATAACCGACAGTATGAGTAGAACAGTGTCACAGTATGGAGCAACATAAGGAAGTGTAGTGGTATAACCTACATTGTGAGTAGTACAGTCTCACAATATGGAGCAACATAAGGATGTGTAGAGGAATAACCTACAATGTGAGTAGTACAGTGTCACAATATGGAGCAACATAAGGAAGCGTAGTGGTATAACCTACAGTGTGAGTAGTACAGTGTCACAATATGGAGCAACATAAGGATGTGTAGAGGAATAACCTACAATGTGAGTAGTACAGTGTCACAATATGGAGCCACATAAGGAAGTGTAGTGGTATAACCTACAGTGTGAGTAGTACAATGTCACAATATGGAGCAACATAAGGAAGTGTAGAGGAATAACCTACAGTGTGAGTAGTACAGTGTCACAATACGGAGCCACATAAGGAAGTGTAGTGGTATAACCTACAGTGTGAGTAGTACAATGTCACAATACGGAGCAACATAAGGAAATGTAGTGGTATAACACACAGTGTGAGTAGTACAATGTCACAATATGGAGCAACATAAGGGAGTGTAGAGGAATAACCTACAGTGTGAGTAGTACAATGTCACAATATGGAGCAACATAAGGAAGTGTAGAGGAATAACCTACAGTGTGAGTAGTACAGTGTCACAATACGGAGCCACATAAGGAAGTGTAGTGGTATAACCTACAGTGTGAGTAGTACAATGTCACATTATGGAGCAATATAAGGAAGTGTAGTGGTATAACCTACAGTGTGAGTAGTACAATGTCACAATATGGAGCAACATAAGGAAGTGTAGAGGAATAACCTACAGTATGAGTAGTACAGTGTCACAATATGGAGCAACATAAGGAAGTGTACTGGTATAACCTACAGTGTGAGTAGTACAGTGTCACAATATGGAGCAACATAAGGTAGTGTAGTGGTATAACGTACAGTGTGAGTAGTACAGTGTCACAATATGGAGCAACCTAAGGAAGTGTAGTGGTATAACCTAAAGTGTGAGTAGTACAGTGTCACAATATGGAGCAACATAAGGAAGTGTACTGGTATAACCTACAGTGTGAGTAGTACAGTGTCACAATATGGAGCAACTTAAGGAAGTGTAGTGATATAACCTACAGTGTGAGTAGTACAGTGTCACAATATGGAGCAACATAAGGAAGTGTACTGGTATAACCTAGAGTGTGAGTAGTACAGTGTCACAATATGGAGCAACTTAAGGAAGTGTAGTGATATAACCTACAGTGTGAGTAGTACAGAGTAACAATATGGAGCAACATAAGGAAGTGTAGTGATATAACCTACAGTGTGAGTAGTACAGTGTCACAATATGGAGCAACTTAAGGAAGTGAACTGGTATAACCTACAGTGTGAGTAGTACAGTGTCACAATATGGAGCAACATAAGGAAGTGTAGTGATATAACCTACAGTGTGAGTAGTACAGTGTCACAATATGGAGCAACATAAGGAAGTGTACTGGTATAACCTACAGTGTGAGTAGATCAGTGTCACAATATGGAGCAACATAAGGAAGTGTACTGGTATAACCTACAGTGTGAGTAGTACAGTGTCACAATATGGAGCAACATAAGGAAGTGTAGTGATATAACCTACAGTGTGAGTAGTACAGTGTCACAATATGGAGCTACATAAGGAAGTGTAAGTGGTATAACCTACAGTGTGAGTAGTACTTTGTCACAATATGGAGCAACATAAGGAAGTGTAGTGGTATAACCTACAGTGTGAGTAGTACAGTGTCACAATATGGAGCACCATAAGGAATTGCAGAGGAATAACCGACAATATGAGTAGAACAGTGTCTCAATATGGAGCAACATAAGGAAGTGTAGTGGTATAACCTACAGTGTGAGTAGTACAGTGTCACAATATGGAGCAACATAAGGAAGTGTACTGGTATAACCTACAGTGTGAGTAGTACAGTGTCACAATATGGAGCAACATAAGGAAGGGTAGTGATATAACCTACAGTGTGAGTAGTACAGTGTCACAATATGGAGCAACATAAGGAAGTGTACTGGTATAACCTAAAGTGTGAGTAGTACAATGTCACAATATGGAGCAACATAAGGAATTGTAGTGGTATAACCTACAGTGTGAGTAGTACAGTGTCACAATACGGAGCAACATAAGGAAGTGTAGTGGTATAACATAAAGTGTGAGTGGTACAGTGTCACAATATGGAGCAACATAAGGAAGTGTACTGGTATAACCTACAGTGTGAGTAGTACAGTGTCACAATATGGAGCAACATAAGGTAGTGTTGTGATATAACCTACAGTGTGAGTAGTACAGAGTCACAATATGGAGCAACATAAGGAAGTGTACTGGTATAACCTACAGTGTGAGTAGTACAGTGTCACAATATGGAGCAACATAAGGAAGTGAACTGGTATAACCTACAGTGTGAGTAGTACAGTGTCACAATACGGAGCAACATAAGGAAGTGTAGTGGTATAACCTACAGTGTGAGTAGTACAATGTCACAATATGGAGCAACATAAGGAAGTGTAGTGGTATAACCTACAGTCTGAGTAGTACAGTGTCAGAATACGGAGCAACATAAGGATGTGTTGTGATATAACCTACATTGTGAGTAGTACAGTGTCACAATATGGAGCAACATCAGGTAGTGTAGTGGTATAACCTACAGTGTGAGTAGTACAGTGTCACAATATGGAGCAACATAAGGAAGTGTACTGGTATAACCTCCAGTGTGAGTAGTACAGTTTCACAATATGGAGCAACATAAGGTAGTGTAGTGGTATAACCTACAGTGTGAGTAGTACAGTGTCACATTATGGAGCAACATAAGGAAGTGTAGTGGTATAACCTCCAGTGTGAGTAGTACAGTGTCACAATATGGAGCGACATAAGGAAGTGTACTGGTATAACCTACAGTGTGAGTAGTACAGTGTCACAATATGAAGCAACATAAGGAAGTGTAGTGGTAATACCTACAGTGTGAGTAGTACAGTGTCACAATACGGAGCAACATAAGGAAGTGTAGTGGTATAACCTACAGTGTGAGTAGTACAATGTCACAATATGGAGCAACATAAGGAAGTGTAGTGGTATAACCTACAGTGTGAGTAGTACAGTGTCACAATACGGAGCAACATAAGGAAGTGTTGTGATATAACCTACAGTTTGAGTAGTACAGTGTCACAATATGGAGCAACATAAGGTAGTGTAGTGGTATAACCTACAGTGTGAGTAGTACAGTGTCACAATATGGAGCAACATGAGGAAGAGTAGTGATATAACCTACAGTGTGAGTAGTACAGTGTCACAATATGGAGCAACATGAGGAAGTGTAGTAATATAACCTACAGTGTGAGTATCACAGTGTCACATTATGGAGCAACATAAGGAAGTGTACTGGTACAACCTACAGTGTGAGTAGTACAGTGTCACAATATGGAGCAACATAAGGTAGTGTACTGGTATAACCTACAGTGTGAGTAGTACAGTGTCACAATATGGAGCAACATAAGGAAGTGTACTGGTACAACCTACAGTGTGAGTAGTACAGTGTCACAATATTGAGCAACATAAGGAAGTGTAGTGGTATAACCTACAGTGTGAGTAGTACAGTGTCACAATATGGAGCAACATAAGGATGTGTAGAGGAATAACCTACAATGTGAGTAGTACAGTGTCACAATATGGAGCCACATAAGGAAGTGTAGTGGTATAACCTACAGTGTGAGTAGTACAATGTCACAATATGGAGCAACATAAGGAAGTGTAGAGGAATAACCTACAGTGTGAGTAGTACAGTGTCACAATACGGAGCCACATAAGGAAGTGTAGTGGTATAACCTACAGTGTGAGTAGTACAATGTCACAATACGGAGCAACATAAGGAAATGTAGTGGTATAACACACAGTGTGAGTAGTACAATGTCACAATATGGAGCAACATAAGGAAGTGTAGAGGAATAACCTACAGTGTGAGTAGTACAATGTCACAATATGGAGCAACATAAGGAAGTGTAGAGGAATAACCTACAGTGTGAGTAGTACAGTGTCACAATACGGAGCCACATAAGGAAGTGTAGTGGTATAACCTACAGTGTGAGTAGTACAATGTCACATTATGGAGCAATATAAGGAAGTGTAGTGGTATAACCTACAGTGTGAGTAGTACAATGTCACAATATGGAGCAACATAAGGAAGTGTAGAGGAATAACCTACAGTATGAGTAGTACAGTGTCACAATATGGAGCAACATAAGGAAGTGTACTGGTATAACCTACAGTGTGAGTAGTACAGTGTCACAATATGGAGCAACATAAGGTAGTGTAGTGGTATAACGTACAGTGTGAGTAGTACAGTGTCACAATATGGAGCAACCTAAGGAAGTGTAGTGGTATAACCTAAAGTGTGAGTAGTACAGTGTCACAATATGGAGCAACATAAGGAAGTGTACTGGTATAACCTACAGTGTGAGTAGTACAGTGTCACAATATGGAGCAACTTAAGGAAGTGTAGTGATATAACCTACAGTGTGAGTAGTACAGTGTCACAATATGGAGCAACATAAGGAAGTGTACTGGTATAACCTAGAGTGTGAGTAGTACAGTGTCACAATATGGAGCAACTTAAGGAAGTGTAGTGATATAACCTACAGTGTGAGTAGTACAGAGTAACAATATGGAGCAACATAAGGAAGTGTAGTGATATAACCTACAGTGTGAGTAGTACAGTGTCACAATATGGAGCAACTTAAGGAAGTGAACTGGTATAACCTACAGTGTGAGTAGTACAGTGTCACAATATGGAGCAACATAAGGAAGTGTAGTGATATAACCTACAGTGTGAGTAGTACAGTGTCACAATATGGAGCAACATAAGGAAGTGTACTGGTATAACCTACAGTGTGAGTAGATCAGTGTCACAATATGGAGCAACATAAGGAAGTGTACTGGTATAACCTACAGTGTGAGTAGTACAGTGTCACAATATGGAGCAACATAAGGAAGTGTAGTGATATAACCTACAGTGTGAGTAGTACAGTGTCACAATATGGAGCTACATAAGGAAGTGTAAGTGGTATAACCTACAGTGTGAGTAGTACTTTGTCACAATATGGAGCAACATAAGGAAGTGTAGTGGTATAACCTACAGTGTGAGTAGTACAGTGTCACAATACGGAGCACCATAAGGAATTGCAGAGGAATAACCGACAATATGAGTAGAACAGTGTCTCAATATGGAGCAACATAAGGAAGTGTAGTGGTATAACCTACAGTGTGAGTAGTACAGTGTCACAATATGGAGCAACATAAGGAAGTGTACTGGTATAACCTACAGTGTGAGTAGTACAGTGTCACAATATGGAGCAACATAAGGAAGGGTAGTGATATAACCTACAGTGTGAGTAGTACAGTGTCACAATATGGAGCAACATAAGGAAGTGTACTGGTATAACCTAAAGTGTGAGTAGTACAATGTCACAATATGGAGCAACATAAGGAATTGTAGTGGTATAACCTACAGTGTGAGTAGTACAGTGTCACAATACGGAGCAACATAAGGAAGTGTAGTGGTATAACATAAAGTGTGAGTGGTACAGTGTCACAATATGGAGCAACATAAGGAAGTGTACTGGTATAACCTACAGTGTGAGTAGTACAGTGTCACAATATGGAGCAACATAAGGTAGTGTTGTGATATAACCTACAGTGTGAGTAGTACAGAGTCACAATATGGAGCAACATAAGGAAGTGTACTGGTATAACCTACAGTGTGAGTAGTACAGTGTCACAATATGGAGCAACATAAGGAAGTGTAGTGGTATAACATACAGTGTGAGTAGTACAGTGTCACAATATGGAGCCACATAAGGAAGTGTAGTGGTATAACCTACAGTGTGAGTAGTACAATGTCACAATATGGAGCAACATAAGGAAGTGTAGAGGAATAACCTACAGTGTGAGTAGTACAGTGTCACAATACGGAGCCACATAAGGAAGTGTAGTGGTATAACCTACAGTGTGAGTAGTACAATGTCACAATACGGAGCAACATAAGGAAATGTAGTGGTATAACCTACAGTGTGAGTAGTACAATGTCACAATATGGAGCAACATAAGGAAGTGTAGAGGAATAACCTACAGTGTGAGTAGTACAATGTCACAATATGGAGCAACATAAGGAAGTGTAGAGGAATAACCTACAGTGTGAGTAGTACAGTGTCACAATACGGAGCCACATAAGGAAGTGTAGTGGTATAACCTACAGTGTGAGTAGTACAATGTCACAATACGGAGCAACATAAGGAAGTGTAGTGGTATAACCTACAGTGTGAGTAGTACAATGTCACAATATGGAGCAACATAAGGAAGTGTAGTGGAATAACCTACAGTATGAGTAGTACAGTGTCACAATATGGAGCAACATAAGGAAGTGTACTGGTATAACCTACAGTGTGAGTAGTACAGTGTCACAATATGGAGCAACATAAGGTAGTGTAGTGGTATAACGTACAGTGTGAGTAGTACAGTGTCACAATATGGAGCAACCTAAGGAAGTGTAGTGGTATAACCTAAAGTGTGAGTAGTACAGTGTCACAATATGGAGCAACATAAGGAAGTGTACTGGTATAACCTACAGTGTGAGTAGTACAGTGTCACAATATGGAGAAACTTAAGGAAGTGTGGTGATATAACCTACAGTGTGAGTAGTACAGTGTCACAATATGGAGCAACATAAGGAAGTGTACTGGTATAACCTAGAGTGTGAGTAGTACAGTGTCACAATATGGAGCAACTTAAGGAAGTGTAGTGATATAACCTACAGTGTGAGTAGTACAGAGTAACAATATGGAGCAACATAAGGAAGTGTAGTGATATAACCTACAGTGTGAGTAGTACAGTGTCACAATATGGAGCAACTTAAGGAAGTGTACTGGTATAACCTACAGTGTGAGTAGTACAGTGTCACAATATGGAGCAACATAAGGAAGTGTAGTGATATAACCTACAGTGTGAGTAGTACAGTGTCACAATATGGAGCAACATAAGGAAGTGTACTGGTATAACCTACAGTGTGAGTAGATCAGTGTCACAATATGGAGCAACATCAGGAAGTGTACTGGTATAACCTACAGTGTGAGTAGTACAGTGTCACAATATGGAGCAACATAAGGAAGTGTAGTGATATAACCTACAGTGTGAGTAGTACAGTGTCACAATATGGAGCTACATAAGGAAGTGTACTGGTATAACCTACAATGTGAGTAGTACAGTGTCACAATATGGAGCAACATAAGGAAGTGTAGTGGTATAACCTACATTTGTGAGTAGTACAGTGTCAAAATATGGAGCAACATAAGGAAGTGTACTGGTATAACCTACAGTGCGAGTGGTACAGTGTCACAATAAGGAGCAACATAAGGAAGTGTAGTGGTATAACCTACAGTGTGAGTAGTACTTTGTCACAATATGGAGCAACATAAGGAAGTGTAGTGGTATAACCTACAGTGTGAGTAGTACAGTGTCACAATATGGAGCACCATAAGGAATTGCAGAGGAATAACCGACAATATGAGTAGAACAGTGTCTCAATATGGAGCAACATAAGGAAGTGTAGTGGTATAACCAACATTGTGAGTAGTACAGTCTCACAATATGGATCAACATAAGGAAGTGTAGTGGTATAACCTACAGTGTGAGTAGTACAATGTCAAAATATGGAGCAACATAAGGAAGTGTAGAGGAATAACCTACAGTGTGAGTAGTACAATGTCACAATATGGAGCCGCATAAGGAAGTGTACTGGTATATCCTACAGTGTGAGCAGTACAGTGTCACAATAAGGAGCAAAATAAGGTAGTGTTGTGATATAACCTACAGTGTGAGTAGTACAGTGTCACAATATGGAGCAACATAAGGAAGTGTAGTGGTATAACCTACAGTGTGAGTAGTAGAGTGTCACAATATGGAGCAACATAAGGAAGTGTAGAGGAATAACCTACAGTGTGAGTAGTACAGTGTCACAATATGGAGCCACATAAGGAAGTGTAGAGGAATAACCTACAGTGGGAGTGGTACAGTGTCACAATATGGATCAACATAAGGAAGTGTAGTGGTATAACCTACAGTGTGAGTAGTACAATGTCACAATATGGAGCAACATAAGGAAGTGTAGAGGAATAACCTACAGTGTGAGTAGTACAGTGTCACAATATGGAGCAACATAAGGAAGTGTAGTGGTAATACCTACAGTGTGAGTAGTACAGTGTCACAATATGGAGCAACATAAGGAAGTGTAGTGGTATAACCTACAGTGTGAGTAGTACAGTGTCACAATATGGAGCAACATAAGGAAGTGTAGTGGTATAACCTACAGTGTGAGTAGTACAGTGTCACAATATGGAGCAACATAAGGAAGTGTAGTGGTATAACCTACAGTGTGAGTATTACAGTGACACAATATGGAACAACATAAGGAAGTGTAGAGGAATAACCTACAGTGGGACTGGTACAGTGTCACAATATGGAGCAACATAAGGAAGTGTAGTGGTATAACCTACAGTGTGAGTAGTACAATGTCACAATATGGAGCAACATAAGGAAGTGTAGAGGAATAACCTACAGTGTGAGTAGTACAGTGTCACAATATGGAGCCACATAAGGACGTGTAGTGGTATAACCTACAGTGCGAGTAGTACAGTGTCACAATATGGAGCAACATAAGGAAGTGTAGTGGTATAACCTACAGTGTGAGTAGTACAATGTCACTATATGGAGCAACATAAGGAAGTGTACTGGTATAACCTACAGTGTGAGTAGTACAGTGTCACAATATGGAGCAACATAAGGTAGTGTTGTGGTATAACCTTCAGTGTGAGTAGTACATTTTCACAATATGGAGCAACATAAGGAAGTGTAGTGGTATAACCTACAGTGTGAGTAGTACAGTGTCACAATATGGAGCAACATGAGGAAGTGTTCTGGTATAACCTACAGCGTGAGTAGTACAGTGTCACAATATGGAGAAACATGAGGAAGTGTACTGGTATAACCTTCAGTGTGAGTAGTACAATGTCACAATATGGAGCAACATAAGGAAGTGTAGTGGTATAAACTACAGTGTGAGTACTACAGTGCCACAATATGCAGCAACATGAGGAAGTGTACTGGTATAACCTACAGTGTGAGTAGTACAGTTTCACAATATGGAGCAACATGAGGAAGTGTAGTGGTATAACCTACAGTGTGAGTAGTACAGTGTCACAATATGGAGCAACATGAGGAAGTGTACTGGTATAACCTACAGCGTGAGTAGTACAGTGTCACAATATGGAGAAACATGAGGAAGTGTACTGGTATAACCTACAGGGTGAGTAGTACAGTTTCACAATATGGAGCAACATGAGGAAGTGTAGTGATATAACCTACATTGTGAGTAGCACAGTGTCACAATATGGAGCAACATGAGGAAGTATATGGGTATAACCTACAGTGTGAGTAGAACAGTGTCACAATATGGAGCAACATAAGGAAGTGTACTGGTATAACCTACAGTGTGAGTAGTACAGTGTCACAATAAGGAGCAACATAAGGTAGTGTTGTGGTTTAACCTACAGTGTGTGTAGTACAGTGTCACAATATTGACCAACATGAGGAAGTGTAGTGATATAACCTACAGTGTGAGTAGTACAGTGTCACAATATGGAGCAACATAAGGAAGTGTAGTGGTATAACCTACAGTGTGAGTAGTACAGTGTCACAATATGGAGCAACATAAGGAAGTGTACTGGTATAACCTACAGTGTGAGTAGTACAGTGTCACAATATGGAGCAACATAAGGAAGGGTAGTGATATAACCTACAGTGTGAGTAGTACAGTGTCACAATATGGAGCAACATAAGGAAGTGTACTGGTATAACCTAAAGTGTGAGTAGTACAATGTCACAATATGGAGCAACATAAGGAAATGTAGTGGTATAACCTACAGTGTGAGTAGTACAGTGTCACAATACGGAGCAACATAAGGAAGTGTAGTGGTATAACATAAAGTGTGAGTGGTACAGTGTCACAATATGGAGCAACATAAGGAAGTGTACTGGTATAACCTACAGTGTGAGTAGTACAGTGTCACAATATGGAGCAACATAAGGTAGTGTTGTGATATAACCTACAGTGTGAGTAGTACAGAGTCACAATATGGAGCAACATAAGGAAGTG
The DNA here is from genome assembly GCA_946902985.2 of Meconema thalassinum. Taxonomy (NCBI): domain Eukaryota; kingdom Metazoa; phylum Arthropoda; class Insecta; order Orthoptera; family Tettigoniidae; genus Meconema; species Meconema thalassinum. The sequence goes on along the minus strand of OX336389.2, from coordinate 1,518,976,428 downwards.
TACTGGTATAACCTACAGTGTGAGTAGTACAGTGTCACAATATGGAGCAACATAAGGAAGTGAACTGGTATAACCTACAGTGTGAGTAGTACAGTGTCACAATACGGAGCAACATAAGGAAGTGTAGTGGTATAACCTACAGTGTGAGTAGTACAATGTCACAATATGGAGCAACATAAGGTAGTGTAGTGGTATAAGCTACAGTCTGAGTAGTACAGTGTCAGAATACGGAGCAACATAAGGAAGTGTTGTGATATAACCTACAGTGTGAGTAGTACAGTGTCACAATATGGAGCAACATCAGGTAGTGTAGTGGTATAACCTACAGTGTGAGTAGTACAGTGTCACAATATGGAGCAACATAAGGAAGTGTACTGGTATAACCTCCAGTGTGAGTAGTACAGTTTCACAATATGGAGCAACATAAGGTAGTGTAGTGGTATAACCTACAGTGTGAGTAGTACAGTGTCACAATATGGAGCAACATAAGGAAGTGTAGTGGTATAACCTCCAGTGTGAGTAGTACAATGTCACAATATGGAGCAACATAAGGAAGTGTACTGGTATAACCTACAGTGTGAGTAGTACAGTGTCACAATATGAAGCAACATAAGGAAGTGTAGTGGTAATACCTACAGTGTGAGTAGTACAGTGTCACAATACGGAGCAACATAAGGAAGTGTAGTGGTATAACCTACAGTGTGAGTAGTACAATGTCACAATATGGAGCAACATAAGGAAGTGTAGTGGTATAACCTACAGTGTGAGTAGTACAGTGTCACAATACGGAGCAACATAAGGAAGTGTTGTGATATAACCTACAGTTTGAGTAGTACAGTGTCACAATATGGAGCAACATAAGGTAGTGTAGTGGTATAACCTACAGTGTGAGTAGTACAGTGTCACAATATGGAGCAACATGAGGAAGTGTAGTGATATAACCTACAGTGTGAGTAGTTCAGTGTCACAATATGGAGCAACTTGAGGAAGTGTTGTAATATAACCTACAGTGTGAGTATCACAGTGTCACATTATGGAGCAACATAAGGAAGTGTACTGGTACAACCTACAGTGTGAGTAGTACAGTGTCACAATATGGAGCAACATAAGGTAGTGTACTGGTATAATCTACAGTGTGAGTAGTACAGTGTCACAATATGGAGCAACATAAGGAAGTGTACTGGTACAACCTACAGTGTGAGTAGTACAGTGTCACAATATTGAGCAACATAAGGAAGTGTAGTGGTATAACCTACAGTGTGAGTAGTACAGTGTCACAATATGGAGCAACATAAGGAAGTGTACTGGTATAACCTACAGTGTGAGTAGTACAATGTCAAAATATGGAGCAACATAAGGTAGTGTTGTGATATAACCTACAGTGTGAGTCGTACAGTGTCATAATATGGAGCAACATAAGGAAGTGTACTGGTATAACCTACAGTGTGAGTAGTACAGTGTCACAATATGGGGCAACATAAGGAAGTGTACTGGTATAACCTACAGTGTGAGTAGTACAGTGTCACAATATGGAGCAACATAAGGAAGTGTACTGGTATAACCTACAGTGTGAGTAGTACAATGTCACCATATAGAGCTTCATAAGGAAGTGTACTGGTATAACCTACAGTGTGAGTAGTACAGTGTCACAATATGGAGCAACATATGGAAGTGTAGTGATATAGCCTACAGTGTGAGTAGTAAGGTGTCACAATATGGAGCAACATGAGGAAGTGTAGTGATATAACCTACAGTGTGAGTAGCACAGTGTCACAATATGGAGCAACATGAGGAAGTATACGGGTATAACCTACAGTGTGAGTAGTACAGTGTCACAATATGGAGCAACATAAGAAAGAGTACAGGTATAACCTACAGTGTGAGTAGTACAATGTCACAATATGGAGCAACATAAGGAAGTGTAGTGGTATAACCTACAGTGTGAGTAGTACAGTGTCACAATATGGAGCAACATATGGAAGTGTAGTGATATAGCCTACAGTGTGAGTAGTAAGGTGTCACAATATGGAGCAACATGAGGAAGTGTAGTGATATAACCTACAGTGTGAGTAGCACAGTGTCACAATATGGAGCAACATGAGGAAGTATACGGGTATAACCTACAGTGTGAGTAGTACAGTGTCACAATATGGAGCAACATAAGAAAGAGTACAGGTATAACCTACAGTGTGAGTAGTACAATGTCACAATATGGAGCAACATAAGGAAGTGTAGTGGTATAACCTACAGTGTGAGTAGTACAGTGTCACAATATGGAGGAACATGAGGAAGTGTACTCGTATAACCTACAGCGTGAGTAGTACAGTGTCACAATATGGAGAAACATGAGGAAGTGTACTGGTATAACCTACAGTGTGAGTAGTACAGTTTCACAATATGGAGCAACATGAGGAAGTGTAGTGGTATAACCTACAGTGTGAGTAGTAAAGTGTCACAATATGGAGCAACATAAGGAAGTGTACTGGTATAACCTACAGTGTGAGTAGTACAGTGTCATAATATGGAGGAACACGAGAAAGTGTACTGGTATAACCTACAGTGTGAGTAGTACAGTGTCACAATATGGAGCAACATAAGGAAGTGTAGTGGTATAACATACAGTTTGAGTAGTACAGTTTCACAATATGGAGCAATATGAGGAAGTGTAGTGGTATAACCTACAGTGTGAGTAGTAAAGTGTCACAATATGGAGCAACATAAGGATGTGTACTGGTATAACCTACAGTGTGAGTAGTACAGTGTCATAATATGGAGGAACACGAGAAAGTGTACTGGTATAACCTACAGTGTGAGTAGTACAGTGTCATAATATGGAGGAACACGAGAAAGTGTACTGGTATAACCTACAGTGTGAGTAGTACAGTTTCACAATATGGAGCAACATAAGGAAGTGTAGTGGTATAACCTACAGTGTGAGTAGTACAGTGTCACAATATGGAGCAACATAAGGAAGTGTTGAGGTATAACTTACAGTGTGAGTAGTACAGTGTCACAATATGGAGCAACATAAGGAAGTGTAGTGGTATAACCTACAGTGTGAGTAGTACAGTGTCACAATATGGAGCAACATAAGGAAGGGTAGTGATATAACCTACAGTGTGAGTAGTACAGTGTCACAATATGGAGCTACATAAGGAAGTGTAATGATATAACCTACAGTGTGACGAGTACAGTGTCACAATAAGGAGCAACATAAGGAAGTGTAGTGGTATAACCTACAGTGTGAGTAGTACAGTGTCACAATATGGAGCAACATAAGGAAGTGTAGTGGTATAACCTACATTGTGAGTAGTACAGTCTCACAATATGGAGCAACATAAGGATGTGTAGAGGAATAACCTACAATGTGAGTAGTACAGTGTCACAATATGGAGCAACATAAGGAAGTGTACTGGTATAACCTACAGTGTGAGTAGTACAGTGTCACAATATGGAGCAACATAAGGAAGTGTAGTGATATAACCTACAGTGTGAGTAGTACAGTGTCACAATATGGAGCTACATAAGGAAGTGTACTGGTATAACCTACAATGTGAGTAGTACAGTGTCACAATATGGAGCAACATAAGGAAGTGTAGTGGTATAACCTACATTTGTGAGTAGTACAGTGTCAAAATATGGAGCAACATAAGGAAGTGTACTGGTATAACCTACAGTGCGAGTGGTACAGTGTCACAGTAAGGAGCAACATAAGGAAGTGTAGTGGTATAACCTACAGTGTGAGTAGTACTTTGTCACAATATGGAGCTACATAAGGAAGTGTAGTGGTATAACCTACAGTGTGAGTAGTACAGTGTCACAATAAGGAGCACCATAAGGAATTGCAGAGGAATAACCGACAATATGAGTAGAACAGTGTCTCAATATGGAGCAACATAAGGAAGTGTAGTGGTATAACCTACAGTGTGAGTAGTACAATGTCACAATATGGAGCAACATAAGGAAGTGTAGAGGAATAACCTACAGTGTGAATAGTACAATGTCACAATATGGAGCCGCATAAGGAAGTGTACTGGTATATCCTACAGTGTGAGCAGTACAGTGTCACAATAAGGAGCAAAATAAGGTAGTGTTGTGATATAACCTACAGTGTGAGTAGTACAGTGTCACAATATGGAGCAACATAAGGAAGTGTAGTGGTATAACCTACAGTGTGAGTAGTACAGTGTCACAATATGGAGCAACATAAGGAAGTGTAGAGGAATAACCTACAGTGTGAGTAGTACAGTGTCACAATATGGAGCCACATAAGGAAGTGTAGAGGAATAACCTACAGTGGGAGTGGTACAGTGTCACAATATGGATCAACATAAGGAAGTGTAGTGGTATAACCTACAGTGTGAGTAGTACAATGTCACAATATGGAGCAACATAAGGAAGTGTAGAGGAATAACCTACAGTGTGAGTAGTACAGTGTCACAATATGGAGCAACATAAGGAAGTGTAGTGGTAATACCTACAGTGTGAGTAGTACAGTGTCACAATATGGAGCAACATAAGGAAGTGTAGTGGTATAACCTACAGTGTGAGTAGTACAGTGTCACAATATGGAGCAACATAAGGAAGTGTAGTGGTATAACCTACAGTGTGAGTAGTACAGTGTCACAATATGGAGCAACATAAGGAAGTGTAGTGGTATAACCTAATGTGTGAGTATTACAGTGACACAATATGGAACAACATAAGGAAGTGTAGAGGAATAACCTACAGTGGGAGTGGTACAGTGTCACAATATGGAGCAACATAAGGAAGAGTAGTGGTATAACCTAGAGTGTGAGTAGTACAATGTCACAATATGGAGCAACATAAGGAAGTGTAGAGGAATAACCTACAGTGTGAGTAGTACAGTGTCACAATATGGAGCCACATAAGGAAGTGTAGTGGTATAACCTACAGTGCGAGTAGTACAGTGTCACAATATGGAGCAACATAAGGAAGTGTAGTGGTATAACCTACAGTGTGAGTAGTACAATGTCACTATATGGAGCAACATAAGGAAGTGTACTGGTATAACCTACAGTGTGAGTAGTACAGTGTCACAATATGGAGCAACATGAGGAAGTGTTCTGGTATAACCTACAGCGTGAGTAGTACAGTGTCACAATATGGAGAAACATGAGGAAGTGTACTGGTATAACCTTCAGTGTGAGTAGTACAATGTCACAATATGGAGCAACATAAGGAAGTGTAGTGGTATAACCTACAGTGTGAGTACTACAGTGTCACAATAAGCAGCAACATGAGGAAGTGTACTGGTATAACCTACAGTGTGAGTAGTACAGTTTCACAATATGGAGCAACATGAGGAAGTGTAGTGGTATAACCTACAGTGTGAGTAGTACAGTGTCACAATATGGAGCAACATGAGGAAGTGTACTGGTATAACCTACAGCGTGAGTAGTACAGTGTCACAATATGGAGAAACATGAGGAAGTATATGGGAATAACCTACAGTGTGAGTAGTACAGTGTCACAATAAGGAGCAAAATAAGGTAGTGTTGTGATATAACCTACAGTGTGAGTAGTACAGTGTCAAAATATGGAGCAACATAAGGAAGTGTAGTGGTATAACCTACAGTGTGAGTAGTACAGTGTCACAATCTGGAGCAACATAAGGAAGTGTAGAGGAATAACCTACAGTGTGAGTAGTACAGTGTCACAATATGGAGCCACATAAGGAAGTGTAGAGGAATAACCTACAGTGGGAGTGGTACAGTGTCACAATATGGATCAACATAAGGAAGTGTAGTGGTATAACATACAGTGTGAGTAGTACAATGTCACAATATGGAGCAACATAAGGAAGTGTAGAGGAATAACCTACAGTGTGAGTAGTACAGTGTCACAATATGGAGCAACATAAGGAAGTGTAGTGGTAATACCTACAGTGTGAGTAGTACCGTGTCGCAATATGGAGCAACATAAGGAAGTGTAGTGGTATAACCTACAGTGTGAGTATTACAGTGACACAATATGGAACAACATAAGGAAGTGTAGAGGAATAACCTACAGTGGGAGTGGTACAGTGTCACAATATGGAGCAACATAAGGAAGTGTAGTGGTATAACCTACAGTGTGAGTAGTACAACGTCACAATATGGAGCAACATAAGGAAGTGTAGAGGAATAACCTACAGTGTGAGTAGTACAGTGTCACAATATGGAGCCACATAAGGAAGTGTAGTGGTATAACCTACAGTGCGAGTAGTACAGTGTCACAATATGGAGCAACATAAGGTAGTGTTGTGGTATAACCTTCAGTGTGAGTAGTACAGTTTCACAATATGGAGCAACATAAGGAAGTGTAGTGGTATAACCTACAGTGTGAGTAGTACAGTGTCACAATATGGAGCAACATGAGGAAGTGTTCTGGTATAACCTACAGCGTGAGTAGTACAGTGTCACAATATGGAGAAACATGAGGAAGTGTACTGGTATAACCTTCAGTGTGAGTAGTACAATGTCACAATATGGAGCAACATAAGGAAGTGTAGTGGTATAACCTACAGTGTGAGTACTACAGTGTCACAATATGCAGCAACATGAGGAAGTGTACTGGTATAACCTACAGTGTGAGTAGTACAGTTTCACAATATGGAGCAACATGAGGAAGTGTAGTGGTATAACCTACAGTGTGAGTAGTACAGTGTCACAATATGGAGCAACATGAGGAAGTGTACTGGTATAACCTACAGCGTGAGTAGTACAGTGTCACAATATGGAGAAACATGAGGAAGTGTACTGGTATAACCTACAGGGTGAGTAGTACAGTTTCACAATATGGAGCAACATGAGGAAGTGTAGTGATATAACCTTCATTGTGAGTAGCACAGTGTCACAATATGGAGCAACATGAGGAAGTATATGGGTATAACCTACAGTGTGAGTAGAACAGTGTCACAATATGGAGCAACATAAGGAAGTGTACTGGTATAACCTACAGTGTGAGTAGTACAGTGTCACAATAAGGAGCAACATAAGGTAGTGTTGTGGTTTAACCTACAGTGTGTGTAGTACAGTGTCACAATATTGAGCAACATGAGGAAGTGTAGTGATATAACCTACAGTGTGAGTAGTACAGTGTCACAATATGGAGCAACATAAGGAAGTGTAGTGGTATAACCTACAGTGTGAGTTGTACAGTGTCACAATATGGAGCAACATAAGGTAGTGTTGTGGTATATTCTTCAGTGTGAGTAGTACAGTGTCACAATAAAGTGCAACATAAGGAAGTGTAGTGATATAACCTACAGTGTGAGTAGTACAATGTCACAATATAGCACAACATAAGGAAGTGTACTGGTATAACCTACAGTGTGAGTAGAACAGTGTCACAATATGGAGCAACATAAGGAAGTGTAGTGGTAATAACTACAGTGTGAGTAGTACAGTGACAAAATATGGAGCAACATAAGGAAGTGCAATGGTATAACATAGAGTGTGAGTAGTACAGTGTCACAATATGGAGAAACATGAGAAAGTGTAGTGGTATAACCTACAGTGTGAGTAGTACAGTGTCACAATATGGAGCAACATAAGGAAGTGTAGTGGTATAACCTACAGTGTGAGTAGTACAGTGTCACAATGTGGAGAAACATGAGAAAGTGTGCTGGTATATCCTATAGTGTGAGTAGTACAGTGTCACAATATGGAGCAACATAAGGAAAGGTAGTGATTTAACCTACAGTGTGAGTAGTACAGTGTCACAATATGGAGCAACATAAGGAAGTGTAGTGGTATAACCTACAGTGTGAGTAGTACAGTGACACAATATGGAGCAACATAAGGTAGTGTACTGGTATAACCTACAGTGTGAATAGTACAGTGTCACAATATGGAGAAACACGAGAAAGTGTACTGGTATAACCTATAGTGTGAGTAGTACAGTGTCACAATATGGAGCAACATAAGGAAGTGTAGTGGTATAACCTACAGTGTGAGTAGTACAGTGTCACAATATGGAGAAACATGAGAAAGTGTTCTGGTATAACCTACAGTGTGAGTAGTACAGTGTCACAATATGGAGCAACATAAGGAAGTGTAGAGGAATAACCTACAGTGTGAGTAGTACAGTGTCACAATATGGAGCTACATAAGGAAGTGTAATGATATAACCTACAGTGTGTGTAGTACAGTGTCACAATAAGGAGCAACATAAGGAAGTGTAGTGGTATAACCTACAGTGTGAGTAGTACAGTGTCACAATATGGAGCAACATAAGGAAGTGTAGTGGTATAACCTACAGTGTTAGTAGTACAGTGTCACAAAATGGAGCACCATAAGGAAGAGTAGAGGAATAACCGACAGTATGAGTAGAACAGTGTCACAATATGGAGCAACATAAGGAAGTGTAGTGGTATAACCTACAGTGTGAGTAGTACAATGTCACAATATGGAGCAACATAAGGAAGTGTAGAGGAATAACCTACAGTGTGAGTAATACAGTTTCACAATATGGAGCCACATAAGGAAGTGTAGTGGTATAACCTACAGTGTGAGTAGTACAATGTCACAATACGGAGCAACATAAGGAAGTGTAGAGGAATAACCTACAGTGTGAGTAGTACAGTGTCACAATATGGAGCCACATAAGGAAGTGTAGTGGTATAACCTACAGTGTGAGTAGTACAATGTCACAATACGGAGCAACATAAGGAAGTGTAGTGGTATAACCTACAGTGTGAGTAGTACAATGTCACAATATGGAGCAACATAAGGAAGTGTAGTGGTATAACCTACAGTGTGAGTAGTACAGTGTCACAATATGGAGCCACATAAGGATGTGTAGTGATATAACCGACAGTGTGAGTAGTACAGTGTCCCAATATGGAGTAACATAAGGAAGTGTAGTGATATAACCTACAGTGTGAGTAGTACAGTGTCACAATAAGGAGCAACATAAGGACGTGTAGTGGTATAACCTACAGTGTGAGTAGTACACTGTCATAATATGGAGCAACATAAGGTAGTGTTGTGGTATAACCTTCAATGTGAGTAGTACAGTGTCACAATATGGAGCAACATAAGGAAGTGTAGTGGTAATACCTACAGTGTGAGTAGTACAGTGTCACAATATGGAGCAACATAAGGAAGTGTAGTGATATAACATACAGTGTGAGTAGTACAGTGTCACAATATGGAGCAACATAAGGAAGTGTACTGGTATAACCTACAGTGTGAGTAGTACAGTGTCACAATATGGAGCAACATAAGGAAGTGTAGTGATATAACTAACAGTGTGAGTAGTACTGTGTCACAATATGGAGCAACATAAGGAAGTGTAGTGGTATAACCTACAGTGTGAGTAGTACAGTGTCACAATATGGAGCAACATAAGGAAGTGTAGTGGTATAACCTACAGTGTGAGTAGTACAGTGTCACAATATGGAGCAACATAAGGAAGTGTAGTGGTATAACCTACATTGTGAGTAGTACAGTGTCAAAATATGGAGCAACATAAGGAAGTGTACTGGTATAACCTACAGTGGGAGTGGTACAATGTCACAATAAGGAGGAACATAAGGAAGTGTAGTGGTATAACCTACAGTGTGAGTAGTACAGTGTCACAATATGGAGCAACATAAGGAAGTGTAGTGGTATAACCTACAGTGTGAGTAGTAGAGTGTCACAATATGGAGCACCATAAGGAAGTGTAGAGGAAAAACCGACAGTATGAGTAGAACAGTGTCACAATATGGAGAAACATAAGGAAGTGTAGTGGTATAACCTACAGTGTGAGTAGTACAGTCTCACAATATGGATCAACAAAAGGAAGTGTAGTGGTATAAACTACAGTGTGAGTAGTACAATGTAACAATATGGAGCAACATAAGGAAGTGTAGAGGAATAACCTACAGTGTGAGTAGTACAGTGTCACAATATAGAGCAACATAAGGAAGTGTAGTGGTAATACCTACAGTGTGAGTAGTACAGTGTCACAATATGGAGCCACATAAGGAAGTGTAGTGATATAAACGACAGTGTGAGTAGTACAGTGTTACAATATGGAGCAACATAAGGAAGTGTAGTGGTAATACCTACAGTGTGAGTAGTACAGTGTCACAATATGGAGCCACATAAGGATGTGTAGTGATATAACCGACAGTGTGAGTAGTACAGTGTCCCAATATGGAGTAACATAACGAAGTGTAGTGGTATAACCTACAGTGTGAGTAGTACAGTGTCACAATATGGAGCAACATAAGGAAGTGTAGTGGTATAACCTTCAGTGTGAGTAGTACAGTGTCACAATATGGAGCAACATAAGGAAGTGTACTGGTATAACCTACAGTGTGAGTAGTACAGTGTCACAATATGGAGCAACATTATGAAGAGTAGTGGTAATACCTACAGTGTGAGTAGTACAGTTTCACAATATGGAGCAAAATAAGGAAGTGTAGTGGTATAACCTACAGTGTGAGTAGTACAGTGTCACAATATGGAGCAACATAAGGAAGTGTACTGGTATAACCTACAGTGTGAGTAGTACAGTGTCACAATATGGAGCAACATAAGGAAGTGTAGTGGTATAACCTACAGTGTGAGTAGTACAACGTCACAATATGGAGCAACATAAGGAAGTGTAGTGATATAACCGACAGTGTGAGTAGTACAGTGTTACAATATGGAGCAACATAAGGAAGTGTAGTGGTATAACCTACAGTGTGAGTAGTACAGTGTCACAATATGGAGCAACATAAGGAAGTGTAGTGGTAATACCTACAGTGTGAGTAGTACTGTGTCACAATATGGAGCAACATAAGGAAGTGTAGTGGTAATACCTACAGTGTGAGTAGTAGAGTGTCACAATATGGAGCACCATAAGGAAGTGTAGTGATATAACCGACAGTGTGAGTAGTACAGTGTTACAATATGGAGCAACATAAGGAAGTGTAGAGGTATAACCTACAGTGTGAGTAGTACAGTGTCACAATATGGAGCAACATAAGGAAGTGTAGTGATATAAACGACAGTGTGAGTAGTACAGTGTTACAATATGGAGCAACATAAGGAAGTGTAGTGGTAATACCTACAGTGTGAGTAGTACAGTGTCACAATATGGAGCAACATAAGGAAGTATAGTGGTATAACCTACAGTGTGAGTAGTACAGTGTCACAATATGGAGCACCATAAGGAATTGCAGAGGAATAACCGACAATATGAGTAGAACAGTGTCTCAATATGGAGCAACATAAGGAAGTGTAGTGGTATAACCAACATTGTGAGTAGTACAGTCTCACAATATGGGTCAACATAAGGAAGTGTAGTGGTATAACCTACAGTGTGAGTAGTACAATGTCACAATATGGAGCAACATAAGGAAGTGTAGAGGAATAACCTACAGTGTGAGTAGTACAATGTCACAATATGGAGCCGCATAAGGAAGTGTGCTGGTATATCCTACAGTGTGAGTAGTACAGTGTCACAATAAGGAGCAAAATAAGGTAGTGTTGTGATATAACCTACAGTGTGAGTAGTACAGTGTCACAATATGGAGCAACATAAGGAAGTGTAGTGGTATAACCTACAGTGTGAGTAGTACAGTGTCACAATATGGAGCAACATAAGGAAGTGTAGAGGAATAACCTACAGTGTGAGTAGTACAGTGTCACAATATGGAGCCACATAAGGAAGTGTAGAGGAATAACCTACAGTGGGAGTGGTACAGTGTCACAATATGGATCAACATAAGGAAGTGTAGTGGTATAACCTACACTGTGAGTAGTACAATGTCACAATATGGAGCAACATAAGGAAGTGTAGAGGAATAACCTACAGTGTGAGTAGTACAGTGTCACAATATGGAGCAACATAAGGAAGTGTAGTGGTAATACCTACAGTGTGAGTAGTACAGTGTCACAATATGGAGCAACATAAGGAAGTGTAGTGGTATAACCTACAGTGTGAGTAGTACAGTGTCACAATATGGAGCAACATAAGGAAGTGTAGTGGTATAACCTACAGTGTGAGCAGTACAGTGTCACAATATGGAGCAACATAAGGAAGTGTAGTGGTATAACCTACAGTGTGAGTATTACAGTGTCACAATATGGAACAACATAAGGAAGTGTAGAGGAATAACCTTCAGTGGGAGTGGTACAGTGTCACAATATGGAGCAACATAAGGAAGTGTAGTGGTATAACCTACAGTGTGAGTAGTACAATGTCACAATATGGAGCAACATAAGGATGTGTAGAGGAATAACCTACAGTGTGAGTAGTACAGTGTCACAATATGGAGCCACATAAGGAAGTGTAGTGGTATAACCTACAGTGCGAGTAGTACAGTGTCACAATATGGAGCAACATAAGGAAGTGTAGTGGTATAACCTACAGTGTGAGTAGTACAATGTCACTATATGGAGCACCATAAGGATGTGTACTGGTATAACCTACAGTGTGAGTAGTACAGTGTCACAATATGGAGCAACATAAGGTAGTGTTGTGGTATAACCTTCAGTGTGAGTAGTACAGTTTCACAATATGGAGCAACATAAGGAAGTGTAGTGGTATAACCTACAGTGTGAGTAGTACAGTGTCACAGTATGGAGCAACATGAGGACGTGTTCTGGTATAACCTACAGCGTGAGTAGTACAGTGTCACAATATGGAGAAACATGAGGAAGTGTACTGGTATAACCTTCAGTGTGAGTAGTACAATGTCACAATATGGAGCAACATAAGGAAGTGTAGTGGTATAACCTACAGTGTGAGTACTACAGTGTCACAATATGCAGCAACATGAGGAAGTGTACTGGTATAACCTACAGTGTGAGTAGTACAGTTTCACAATATGGAGCAACATGAGGAAGTGTAGTGGTATAACCTACAGTGTGAGTAGTACAGTGTCACAATATGGAGCAACATGAGGAAGTGTACTGGTATAACCTACAGCGTGAGTAGTACAGTGTCACAATATGGAGAAACATGAGGAAGTGTACTGGTATAACCTACATTGTGAGTAGCACAGTGTCACAATATGGAGCAACATGAGGAAGTATATGGGTATAACCTACAGTGTGAGTAGAACAGTGTCACAATATGGAGCAACATAAGGAAGTGTACTGGTATAACCTACAGTGTGAGTAGTACAGTGTCACAATAAGGAGGAACATAAGGTAGTGTTGTGGTTTAACCTACAGTGTGTGTAGTACAGTGTCACAATATTGAGCAACATGAGGAAGTGTAGTGATATAACCTACAATGTGAGTAGTACAGTGTCACAATATGGAGCAACATAAGGAAGTGTAGTGGTATAACCTACAGTGTGAGTTGTACAGTGTCACAATATGGAGTAACATAAGGTAGTGTTGTGGTATATACTTCAGTGTGAGTAGTACAGTGTCACAATAAAGTGCAACATAAGGAAGTGTAGTGATATAACCTACAGTGTGAGTAGTACAATGTCACAATATAGCACAACATAAGGAAGTGTACTGGTATAACCTACAGTGTGAGTAGTACAGTTTCACAATATGGAGCAACATAAGGTAGTGTAGTGGTATAACCTACAGTGTGAGTAGGACAGTGTCACAATATGGAGCAACATAAGGAAGTGTAGTGGTATAACCTCCAGTGTGAGTAGTACAGTGTCACAATATGGAGCAACATAAGGAAGTGTACTGGTATAACCTACAGTGTGAGTAGTACAGTGTCACAATATGGAGCAACATAAGGAAGTGTAGTGGTAATACCTACAGTGTGAGTAGTACAGTGTCACAATACGGAGCAACATAAGGAAGTGTAGTGGTATAACCTACAGTGTGAGTAGTACAATGTCACAATATGGAGCAACATAAGGAAGTGTAGTGGTATAACCTACAGTGTGAGTAGTACAGTGTCACAATACGGAGCAAAATAAGGAAGTGTTGTGATATAACCTACAGTGTGAGTAGTACAGTGTCACAATATGGAGCAAAATAAGGTAGTGTAGTGGTATAACCTACTGTGTGAGTAGTACAGTGTCTCAATATGGAGCAACATAAGGAAGTGTAGTGATATAACCTACAGTGTGAGTAGTACAGTGTCACAATATGGAGCCACATAAGGAAGTGTAGAGGTATAACCTACAGTGTGAGTAGTACAATGTCACAATATAGAACAACATAAGGAAGTTTAGTGATATAACCTACAGTGTGTGTAGTACAGTGTCACAATATGGAGCAACATGAGGATGTGTAGTGATATAACCTACAGTGTGAGTAGTACAGTGTCACAATATGGAGCAACATGAGGAAGTGTAGTAATATAACCTACAGTGAGAGTATCACAGTGTCACAATATGGAGCAACATAAGGAAGTGTACTGGTACAACCTACAGTGTGAGTAGTACAGTGTCACAATATGGAGCAACATAAGGAAGTGTAGTGGTATAACCTACAGTGTGAGTAGTACAGTGTCACAATATGGAGCAACATAAGGAAGTGTACTGGTATAACCTACAGTGTGAGTAGTACAGTGTCACAATATGGAGCAAAATAAGGAAGTGTACTGGTACAACCTACAGTGTGAGTAGTACACTGTCACAATATGGAGCAACACAAGGAAGTGTAGTGGTATAACCTACAGTGTGAGTAGTACAGTGTCACAATATGGAGCAACATAAGGAAGTGTACTGGTATAACCTACAGTGTGAGTAGTACAGTGTCAAAATATGGAGCAACATAAGGTAGTGTTGTGATATAACCTACAGTGTGAGTCGTACAGTGTCATAATATGGAGCAACATAAGGAAGTGTACTGGTATAACCTACAGTGTGAATAATACAGTGTCACAATATGGAGCAACATAATAAAGTGTACTGGTATAACCTACAGTGTGAGTAGTACAGTGTCACAATATGGAGCAACATAAGGAAGTGTACTGGTATAACCTACAGTGTGAGTAGTACAATGTCACAATATAGAGCATCATAAGGAAGTGTAGTGATGTAACCTACAGTGTGTGTAGTACAGTGTCACAATATGGAGCAACTTGAGGAAGTGTAGTGATATAACCTACAGTGTGAGTAGTACAGTGTCACAATATGGAGCAACATGAGGAAGTGTAGTGATATAACCTACAGTGTGAGTAGTACAGTGTCACAATATGGAGCAACATAAGGAAGTGTACTGGTATAAACTACAGTGTGAGTAGTACAGTGTCACAATATGGAGCAACATAAGGAAGTGTAGTGGTATAACCTACAGTGTGAGTAGTACAATGTCACAATATGGAGCAACATAAGGAAGTGTAGTGGTATAACCTACAGTGTGAGTAGAACAATGTCACAATATGGAGCAACATAAGGAAGTGTAGTGGTATAACCTACAGTGTGAGTAGTACAGTGTCACAATATGGAGCAACATAAGGAAGTGTACTGGTATAACCTACAGTGTGAGTAGTACAGTGTCACAATATGGAGCAACATAAGGAAGGGTAGTGATATAACCTACAGTGTGAGTAGTACAGTGTCACAATATGGAGCAACATAAGGAAGTGTACTGGTATAACCTAAAGTGTGAATAGTACAATGTCACAATATGGAGCAACATAAGGAAATGTAATGGTATAACCTACATTGTGAGTAGTACAGTGTCACAATACGGAGCAACATAAGGAAGTGTAGTGGTATAACATAAAGTGTGAGTGGTACAGTGTCACAATATGGAGCAACATAAGGAAGTGTACTGGTATAACCTACAGTGTGAGTAGTACAGTGTCACAATATGGAGCAACATAAGGTAGTGTTGTGATATAACCTACAGTGTGAGTAGTACAGAGTCACAATATGGAGCAACATAAGGAAGTGTACTGGTATAACCTACAGTGTGAGTAGTACAGTGTCACAATATGGAGCAACATAAGGAAGTGAACTGGTATAACCTACAGTGTGAGTAGTACAGTGTCACAATACGGAGCAACATAAGGAAGTGTAGTGGTATAACCTACAGTGTGAGTAGTACAATGTCACAATATGGAGCAACATAAGGAAGTGTAGTGGTATAACCTACAGTCTGAGTAGTACAGTGTCAGAATACGGAGCAACATAAGGAAGTGTTGTGATATAACCTACAGTGTGAGTAGTACAGTGTCACAATATGGAGCAACATCAGGTAGTGTAGTGGAATAACCTACAGTGTGAGTAGTACAGTGTCACAATATGGAGCAACATAAGGAAGTGTAATGGTATAACCTCCATTGTGAGTAGTACAGTTTCACAATATGGAGCAACATAAGGTAGTGTAGTGGTATAACCTACAGTGTGAGTAGTACAGTGTCACAATATGGAGCAACATAAGGAAGTGTAGTGGTATAACCTCCAGTGTGAGTAGTACAGTGTCACAATATGGAGCAACATAAGGAAGTGTACTGGTATAACCTACAGTGTGAGTAGTACAGTGTCACAATATGAAGCAACATAAGGAAGTGTAGTGGTAATACCTACAGTGTGAGTAGTACAGTGTCACAATACGGAGCAACATAAGGAAGTGTAGTGGTATAACCTACAGTGTGAGTAGTACAATGTCACAATATGGAGCAACATAAGGAAGTGTAGTGGTATAACCTACAGTGTGAGTAGTACAGTGTCACAATACGGAGCAACATAAGGAAGTGTTGTGATATAACCTACAGTTTGAGTAGTACAGTGTCACAATATGGAGCAACATAAGGTAGTGTAGTGGTATAACCTACAGTGTGAGTAGTACAGTGTCACAATATGGAGCAACATAAGGAAGTGTAGTGATATAACCTACAGTGTGAGTAGTACAGTGTCACAATATGGAGCCACATAAGGAAGTGTAGAGGTATAACCTACAGTGTGAGTAGTACAATGTCACAATATAGAACAACATAAGGAAATTTAGTGATATAACCTACAGTGTGTGTAGTACAGTGTCACAATATGGAGCAACATGAGGATGTGTAGTGATATAACCTACAGTGTGAGTAGTACAGTGTCACAATATGGAGCACCATAAGAAAGTGTAGAGGAATAACCGACAGTATGAGTAGAACAGTGTCACAGTATGGAGCAACATAAGGAAGTGTAGTGGTATAACCTACAGTATGAGTAGTACAGTGTCACAATATGGAGCAACATAAGGAAGTGTAGTGGTATAACCTACAGTATGAGTAGTACAGTGTCACAATATGGAGCAACATAAGGAAGTGTAGTGATATAACCTACAGTGTGAGTAGTACAGTGTCACAATATGGAGCTACATAAGGAAGTGTACTGGTATAACCTACAATGTGAGTAGTACAGTGTCACAATATGGAGCAACATAAGGAAGTGTAGTGGTATAACCTACATTTGTGAGTAGTACAGTGTCAAAATATGGAGCAACATAAGGAAGTGTACTGGTATAACTTACAGTGCGAGTGGTACAGTGTCACAGTAAGGAGCAACATAAGGAAGTGTAGTGGTATAACCTACAGTGTGAGTAGTACTTTGTCACAATATGGAGCAACATAAGGAAGTGTAGTGGTATAACCTACAGTGTGAGTAGTACAGTGTCACAATATGGAGCACCATAGGGAATTGCAGAGGAATAACCGACAATATGAGTAGAACAGTGTCTCAATATGGAGCAACATAAGGAAGTGTAGTGGTATAACCAACATTGTGAGTAGTACAGTCTCACAATATGGATCAACATAAGGAAGTGTAGTGGTATAACCTACAGTGTGAGTAGTACAATGTCACAATATGGAGCAACATAAGGAAGTGTAGAGGAATAACCTACAGTGTGAGTAGTACAATGTCACAATATGGAGCCGCATAAGGAAGTGTGCTGGTATATCCTACAGTGTGAGTAGTACAATGTCACAATATGGAGCAACATAAGGAAGTGTAGAGGAATAACCTACAGTGTGAGTAGAACAATGTCACAATATGGAGCCGCATAAGGAAGTGTGCTGGTATATCCTACAGTGTGAGTAGTACAGTGTCACAATAAGGAGCAAAATAAGGTAGTGTTGTGATATAACCTACAGTGTGAGTAGTACAGTGTCACAATATGGAGCTACATAAGGAAGTGTACTGGTATAACCTACAATGTGAGTAGTACAGTGTCACAATACGGAGCAACATAAGGAAGTGTAGTGGTATAACCTACATTTGTGAGTAGTACAGTGTCAAAATATGGAGCAACATAAGGAAGTGTACTGGTATAACCTACAGTGCGAGTGGTACAGTGTCACAGTAAGGAGCAACATAAGGAAGTGTAGTGGTATAACCTACAGTGTGAGTAGTACTTTGTCACAATATGGAGCAACATAAGGAAGTGTAGTGGTATAACCTACAGTGTGAGTAGTACAGTGTCACAATATGGAGCACCATAAGGAATTGCAGAGGAATAACCGACAATATGAGTAGAACAGTGTCTCAATATGGAGCAACATAAGGAAGTGTAGTGGTATAACCAACATTGTGAGTAGTACAGTCTCACAATATGGATCAACATAAGGAAGTGTAGTGGTATAACCTACAGTGTGAGTAGTACAATGTCACAATATGGAGCAACATAAGGAAGTGTAGAGGAATAACCTACAGTGTGAGTAGTACAATGTCACAATATGGAGCCGCATAAGGAAGTGTGCTGGTATATCCTACAGTGTGAGTAGTACAGTGTCACAATAAGGAGCAAAATAAGGTAGTGTTGTGATATAACCTACAGTGTGAGTAGTACAGTGTCACAATATGGAGCAACATAAGGAAGTGTAGTGGTATAACCTACAGTGTGAGTAGTACAGTGTCACAATATGGAGCAACATAAGGAAGTGTAGAGGAATAACCTACAGTGTGAGTAGTACAGTGTCACAATATGGAGCCACATAAGGAAGTGTAGAGGAATAACCTACAGTGGGAGTGGTACAGTGTCACAATATGGATCAACATAAGGAAGTGTAGTGGTATAACCTACAGTGTGAGTAGTACAATGTCACAATATGGAGCAACATAAGGAAGTGTAGAGGAATAACCTACAGTGTGAGTAGTACAGTGTCACAATATGGAGCAACATAAGGAAGTGTAGTGGTAATACCTACAGTGTGAGTAGTACAGTGTCACAATATGGAGCAACATAAGGAAGTGTAGTGGTATAACCGACAGTGTGAGTAGTACAGTGTCACAATATGGAGCAACATAAGGAAGTGTAGTGGTATAACCTACAGTGTGAGTAGTACAGTGTCACAATATGGAGCAACATAAGGAAGTGTAGTGGTATAACCTACAGTGTGAGTATTACAGTGTCACAATATGGAACAACATAAGGAAGTGTAGAGGAATAACCTACAGTGGGAGTGGTACAGTGTCACAATATGGAGCAACATAAGGAAGTGTAGTGGTATAACCTACAGTGTGAGTAGTACAATGTCACAATATGGAGCAACATAAGGAAGTGTAGAGGAATAACCTACAGTGTGAGTAGTACAGTGTCACAATATGGAGCCACATAAGGAAGTGTAGTGGTATAACCTACAGTGCGAGTAGTACAGTGTCACAATATGGAGCAACATAAGGAAGTGTAGTGGTATAACCTACAGTGTGAGTAGTACAATGTCACTATATGGAGCAACATAAGGATGTGTACTGGTATAACCTACAGTGTGAGTAGTACAGTGTCACAATATGGAGCAACATAAGGTAGTGTTGTGGTATAACCTTCAGTGTGAGTAGTACAGTTTCACAATATGGAGCAACATAAGGAAGTGTAGTGGTATAACCTACAGTGTGAGTAGTACAGTGTCACAATATGGAGCAACATGAGGACGTGTTCTGGTATAACCTACAGCGTGAGTAGTACAGTGTCACAATATGGAGGAACATGAGGAAGTGTACTGGTATAACCTTCAGTGTGAGTAGTACAATGTCACAATATGGAGCAACATAAGGAAGTGTAGTGGTATAACCTACAGTGTGAGTACTACAGTGTCACAATATGCAGCAACATGAGGAAGTGTACTGGTATAACCTACAGTGTGAGTAGTACAGTTTCACAATATGGAGCAACATGAGGAAGTGTAGTGGTATAACCTACAGTGTGAGTAGTACAGTGTCACAATATGGAGCAACATGAGGAAGTGTACTGGTATAACCTACAGCGTGAGTAGTACAGTGTCACAATATGGAGAAACATGAGGAAGTGTACTGGTATAACCTACATTGTGAGTAGCACAGTGTCACAATATGGAGCAACATGAGGAAGTATATGGGTATAAACTACAGTGTGAGTAGAACAGTGTCACAATATGGAGCAACATAAGGAAGTGTACTGGTATAACCTACAGTGTGAGTAGTACAGTGTCACAATAAGGAGGAACATAAGGTAGTGTTGTGGTTTAACCTACAGTGTGTGTAGTACAGTGTCACAATATTGAGCAACATGAGGAAGTGTAGTGATATAACCTACAGTGTGAGTAGTACAGTGTCACAATATGGAGCAACATAAGGAAGTGTAGTGGTATAACCTACAGTGTGAGTTGTACAGTGTCACAATATGGAGTAACATAAGGTAGTGTTGTGGTATATACTTCAGTGTGAGTAGTACAGTGTCACAATAAAGTGCAACATAAGGAAGTGTAGTGATATAACCTACAGTGTGAGTAGTACAATGTCACAATATAGCACAACATAAGGAAGTGTACTGGTATATCCTACAGTGTGAGTAGTACAGTTTCACAATATGGAGCAACATAAGGTAGTGTAGTGGTATAACCTACAGTGTGAGTAGAACAGTGTCACAATATGGAGCAACATAAGGAAGTGTAGTGGTATCACCTCCAGTGTGAGTAGTACAGTGTCACAATACGGAGCAACATAAGGAAGTGTAGTGGTAATACCTACAGTGTGAGTAGTACAGTGTCACAATACGGAGCAACATAAGGAAGTGTAGTGGTATAACCTACAGTGTGAGTAGTACAATGTCACAATATGGAGCAACATAAGGAAGTGTAGTGGTATAACCTACAGTGTGAGTAGTACAGTGTCACAATACGGAGCAAAATAAGGAAGTGTTGTGATATAACCTACAGTGTGAGTAGTACAGTGTCACAATATGGAGCAAAATAAGGTAGTGTAGTGGTATAACCTACAGTGTGAGTAGTACAGTGTCACAATATGGAGCAACATAAGGAAGTGTAGTGATATAACCTACAGTGTGAGTAGTACAGTGTCAAAATATGGAGCCACATAAGGAAGTGTAGAGGTATAACCTACAGTGTGAGTAGTACAATGTCACAATATAGAACAACATAAGGAAGTTTAGTGATATAACCTACAGTGTGTGTAGTACAGTGTCACAATATGGAGCAACATAAGGAAGTGTAGTGGTATAACCTACAGTGTGAGTAGTACAGTGTCACAATATGGAGCAACATAAGGAAGTGTACTGGTATAACCTACAGTGTGAGTAGTACAGTGTCACAATATGGAGCAACATAAGGAAGTGTACTGGTACAACCTACAGTGTGAGTAGTACACTGTCACAATATGGAGCAACACAAGGAAGTGTAGTGGTATAACCT
This sequence comes from Meconema thalassinum, assembly GCA_946902985.2. NCBI lineage: Eukaryota > Metazoa > Arthropoda > Insecta > Orthoptera > Tettigoniidae > Meconema > Meconema thalassinum. The sequence goes on along the minus strand of OX336389.2, from coordinate 1,518,954,897 downwards.
ACAGTGTGAGTAGTAAAGTGTCACAATATGGAGCAACATAAGGAAGTGTACTGGTATAACCTACAGTGTGAGTAGTACAGTGTCAAAATATGGAGCAACATAAGGTAGTGTTGTGATATAACCTACAGTGTGAGTCGTACAGTGTCATAATATGGAGCAACATAAGGAAGTGTACTGGTATAACCTACAGTGTGAGTAATACAGTGTCACAATATGGAGCAACATAAGGAAGTGTACTGGTATAACCTACAGTGTGAGTAGTACAGTGTCACAATATGGAGCAACATAAGGAAGTGTACTGGTATATCCTACAGTGTGAGTAGTACAATGTCACAATATAGAGCATCATAAGGAAGTGTAGTGATGTAACCTACAGTGTGTGTAGTACAGTGTCACAATATGGAGCAACTTGAGGAAGTGTAGTGATATAACCTACAGTGTGAGTAGTACAGTGTCACAATATGGAGCAACATGAGGAAGTGTAGTGATATAACCTACAGTGTGAGTAGTACAGTGTCACAATATGGAGCAACATAAGGAAGTGTACTGGTATAACCTACAGTGTGAGTAGTACAGTGTCACAATATGGAGCAACATAAGGAAGTGTAGTGGTATAACCTACAGTGTGAGTAGTAAAATGTCACAATATGGAGCAACATAAGGAAGTGTAGTGGTATAACCTACAGTGTGAGTAGAACAATGTCACAATATGGAGCAACATAAGGAAGTGTAGTGGTATAACCTACAGTGTGAGTAGTACAGTGTCACAATATGGAGCCACATAAGGAAGTGTAGAGGTATAACCTACAGTGTGAGTAGTACAATGTCACAATATAGAACAACATAAGGAAATTTAGTGATATAACCTACAGTGTGTGTAGTACAGTGTCACAATATGGAGCAACATGAGGATGTGTAGTGATATAACCTACAGTGTGAGTAGTACAGTGTCACAATATGGAGCACCATAAGAAAGTGTAGAGGAATAACCGACAGTATGAGTAGAACAGTGTCACAGTATGGAGCAACATAAGGAAGTGTAGTGGTATAACCTACAGTATGAGTAGTACAGTGTCACAATATGGAGCAACATAAGGAAGTGTACTGGTATAACCTACAGTGTGAGTAGTACAGTGTCACAATATGGAGCAACATAAGGTAGTGTTGTGATATAACCTACAGTGTGAGTAGTACAGAGTCACAATATGGAGCAACATAAGGAAGTGTACTGGTATAACCTACAGTGTGAGTAGTACAGTGTCACAATATGGAGCAACATAAGGAAGTGAACTGGTATAACCTACAGTGTAAGTAGTACAGTGTCACAATACGGAGCAACATAAGGAAGTGTAGTGGTATAACCTACAGTGTGAGTAGTACAATGTCACAATATGGAGCAACATAAGGAAGTGTAGTGGTATAACCTACAGTCTGAGTAGTACAGTGTCAGAATACGGAGCAACATAAGGAAGTGTTGTGATATAACCTACAGTGTGAGTAGTACAGTGTCACAATATGGAGCAACATCAGGTAGTGTAGTGGTATAACCTACAGTGTGAGTAGTACAGTGTCACAATATGGAGCAACATAAGGAAGTGTACTGGTATAACCTCCATTGTGAGTAGTACAGTTTCACAATATGGAGCAACATAAGGTAGTGTAGTGGTATAACCTACAGTGTGAGTAGTACAGTGTCACAATATGGAGCAACATAAGGAAGTGTAGTGGTATAACCTCCAGTGTGAGTAGTACAGTGTCACAATATGGAGCAACATAAGGAAGTGTACTGGTATAACCTACAGTGTGAGTAGTACAGTGTCACAATATGAAGCAACATAAGGAAGTGTAGTGATGTAACCTACAGTGTGTGTAGTACAGTGTCACAATATGGAGCAACATATGGAAGTGTAGTGATATAGCCTACATTGTGAGTAATACAGTGTCACAATATGGGGCAACATAAGGAAGTGTACTGGTATAACCTACAGTGTGAGTAGTACGGTGTCACAATATGGAGCAACATGAGGAAGTGTAGTGATATAACCTACAGTGTGAGTAGCACAGTGTCACAATATGGAGCAACATGAGGAAGTATACGGGTATAACCTACAGTGTGAGTAGTACAGTGTCACAATATGGAGCAACATAAGGAAGAGTACAGGTATAACCTACAGTGTGAGTAGTACAATGTCACAATATGGAGCAACATAAGGAAGTGTAGTGGTATAACCTACAGTGTGAGTAGTACAGTGTCACAATATGGAGGAACATGAGGATGTGTACTCGTATAACCTACAGCGTGAGTAGTACAGTGTCACAATATGGAGAAACATGAGGAAATGTACTGGTATAACCTACAGTTTGAGTAGTACAGTTTCACAATATGGAGCAACATGAGGAAGTGTAGTGGTATAACCTACAGTGTGAGTAGTAAAGTGTCACAATATGGAGCAACATAAGGAAGTGTGCTGGTATAACCTCCAGTGTGAGTAGTACAGTGTCATAATATGGAGAAACACGAGAAGGTGTACTGGTATAACCTACAGTGTGAGTAGTACAGTGTCACAATATGGAGCAACATAAGGAAGTGTAGTGGTATAACATACAGTGTGAGTAGTACAGTGTCACAATATGGAGAAACATGAGAAAGTGTGCTGGTATAACCTACAGTGTGAGTAGTACCGTGTCACAATATGGAGCAACATAAGGAAGGGTAGTGATATAACCTACAGTGTGAGTAGTACAGTGTCACAATAAGGAGCAACATAAGGAAGTGTAGTGGTATAACCTACAGTGTGAGTAGTACAGTGTCACAATATGGAGCAACATAAGGAAGTGTAGTGGTATAACCTACAGTGTGAGTGGTACAGTGTCACAATATGGAGCACCATAAGAAAGTGTAGAGGAATAACCGACAGTATGAGTAGAACAGTGTCACAGTATGGAACAACATAAGGAAGTGTAGTGGTATAACCTACAGTATGAGTAGTACAGTGTCACAATATGGAGCAACATAAGGAAGTGTAGTGGTATAACCTACAGTATGAGTAGTACAGTGTCACAATATGGAGCAACATAAGGAAGTGTAGTGGTATAACCTACAGTGTGAGTAGTACAGTCTCACAATATGGATCAACATAAGGAAGCGTAGTGGTATAACCTACAGTGTGAGAAGTACAATGTCACAATATGGAGCAACATAAGGATGTGTAGAGGAATAACCTACAATGTGAGTAGTACAGTGTCACAATATGGAGCCACATAAGGAAGTGTAGTGGTATAACCTACAGTGTGAGTAGTACAATGTCACAATATGGAGCAACATAAGGAAGTGTAGAGGAATAACATACAGTGTGAGTAGTACAATGTCACAATATGGAGCAACATAAGGAAGTGTAGAGGAATAACCTACAGTGTGAGTAGTACAGTGTCACAATACGGAGCCACATAAGGAAGTGTAGTGGTATAACCTACAGTGTGAGTAGTACAATGTCACAATACGGAGCAACATAAGGAAGTGTAGTGGTATAACCTACAGTGTGAGTAGTACAATGTCACAATATGGAGCAACATAAGGAAGTGTAGAGGAATAACCTACAGTATGAGTAGTACAGTGTCACAATATGGAGCAACATAAAGAAGTGTACTGGTATAACCTACAGTGTGAGTAGTACAGTGTCACAATATGGAGCAACATAAGGTAGTGTAGTGGTATAACGTACAGTGTGAGTAGTACAGTGTCACAATATGGAGCAACATAAGGAAGTGTAGTGGTATAACCTACAGTGTGAGTAGTACAGTGTCACAATATGGAGCAACATAAGGAAGTGTACTGGTATAACCTACAGTGTGAGTAGTACAGTGTCACAATATGGAGCAACTTAAGGAAGTGTAGTGATATAACCTACAGTGTGAGTAGTACAGTGTCACAATATGGAGCAACATAAGGAAGTGTACTGGTATAACCTACAGTGTGAGTAGTACAGTGTCACAATATGGAGCAACTTAAGGAAGTGTAGTGATATAACCTACAGTGTGAGTAGTACAGAGTAACAATATGGAGCAATATAAGGAAGTGTAGTGATATAACCTACAGTGTGAGTAGTACAGTGTCACAATATGGAGCAACTTAAGGAAGTGTACTGGTATAACCTACAGTGTGAGTAGTACAGTGTCACAATATGGAGCAACATAAGGAAGTGTAGTGATATAACCTACAGTGTGAGTAGTACAGTGTCACAATATGGAGCAACATAAGGAAGTGTACTGGTATAACCTACAGTGTGAGTAGATCAGTGTCACAATATGGAGCAACATAAGGAAGTGTACTGGTATAACCTACAGTGTGAGTAGTACAGTGTCACAATATGGAGCAACATAAGGAAGTGTAGTGATATAACCTACAGTGTGAGTAGTACAGTGTCACAATATGGAGCTACATAAGGAAGTGTACTGGTATAACCTACAATGTGAGTAGTACAGTGTCACAATATGGAGCAACATAAGGAAGTGTAGTGGTATAACCTACATTTGTGAGTAGTACAGTGTCAAAATATGGAGCAACATAAGGAAGTGTACTGGTATAACCTACAGTGCGAGTGGTACAGTGTCACAGTAAGGAGCAACATAAGGAAGTGTAGTGGTATAACCTACAGTGTGAGTAGTACTTTGTCACAATATGGAGCAACATAAGGAAGTGTAGTGGTATAACCTACAGTGTGAGTAGTACAGTGTCACAATATGGAGCACCATAGGGAATTGCAGAGGAATAACCGACAATATGAGTAGAACAGTGTCTCAATATGGAGCAACATAAGGAAGTGTAGTGGTATAACCAACATTGTGAGTAGTACAGTCTCACAATATGGATCAACATAAGGAAGTGTAGTGGTATAACCTACAGTGTGAGTAGTACAATGTCACAATATGGAGCAACATAAGGAAGTGTAGAGGAATAACCTACAGTGTGAGTAGTACAATGTCACAATATGGAGCCGCATAAGGAAGTGTGCTGGTATATCCTACAGTGTGAGTAGTACAGTGTCACAATAAGGAGCAAAATAAGGTAGTGTTGTGATATAACCTACAGTGTGAGTAGTACAGTGTCACAATATGGAGCAACATAAGGAAGTGTAGTGGTATAACCTACAGTGTGAGTAGTACAGTGTCACAATATGGAGCAACATAAGGAAGTGTAGAGGAATAACCTACAGTGTGAGTAGTACAGTGTCACAATATGGAGCCACATAAGGAAGTGTAGAGGAATAACCTACAGTGGGAGTGGTACAGTGTCACAATATGGATCAACATAAGGAAGTGTAGTGGTATAACCTACAGTGTGAGTAGTACAATGTCACAATATGGAGCAACATAAGGAAGTGTAGAGGAATAACCTACAGTGTGAGTAGTACAGTGTCACAATATGGAGCAACATAAGGAAGTGTAGTGGTAATACCTACAGTGTGAGTAGTACAGTGTCACAATATGGAGCAACATAAGGAAGTGTAGTGGTATAACCTACAGTGTGAGTAGTACAGTGTCACAATATGGAGCAACATAAGGAAGTGTAGTGGTATAACATACAGTGTGAGTAGTACAGTGTCACAATATGGAGCAACATAAGGAAGTGTAGTGGTATAACCTACAGTGTGAGTATTACAGTGTCACAATATGGAACAACATAAGGAAGTGTAGAGGAATAACCTACAGTGGGAGTGGTACAGTGTCACAATATGGAGCAACATAAGGAAGTGTAGTGGTATAACCTACAGTGTGAGTAGTACAATGTCACAATATGGAGCAACATAAGGAAGTGTAGAGGAATAACCTACAGTGTGAGTAGTACAGTGTCACAATATGGAGCCACATAAGGAAGTGTAGTGGTATAACCTACAGTGCGAGTAGTACAGTGTCAAAATATGGAGCAACATAAGGAAGTGTAGTGGTATAACCTACAGTGTGAGTAGTACAATGTCACTATATGGAGCAACATAAGGATGTGTACTGGTATAACCTACAGTGTGAGTAGTACAGTGTCACAATATGGAGCAACATAAGGTAGTGTTGTGGTATAACCTTCAGTGTGAGTAGTACAGTTTCACAATATGGAGCAACATAAGGAAGTGTAGTGGTATAACCTACAGTGTGAGTAGTACAGTGTCACAATATGGAGCAACATGAGGAAGTGTTCTGGTATAACCTACAGCGTGAGTAGTACAGTGTCACAATATGGAGAAACATGAGGAAGTGTACTGGTATAACCTTCAGTGTGAGTAGTACAATGTCTCAATATGGAGCAACATAAGGAAGTGTAGTGGTATAACCTACAGTGTGAGTACTACAGTGTCACAATATGCAGCAGCATGAGGAAGTGTACTGGTATAACCTACAGTGTGAGTAGTACAGTTTCACAATATGGAGCAACATGAGGAAGTGTAGTGGTATAACCTACAGTGTGAGTAGTACAGTGTCACAATATGGAGCAACATGAGGAAGTGTACTGGTATAACCTACAGCGTGAGTAGTACAGTGTCACAATATGGAGAAACATAAGGAAGTGTAGTGGTATAACCTACAGTGTGAGTAGAACAGTGTCACAATATGGAGCAACATAAGGAAGTGTACTGGTATAACCTACAGTGTGAGTAGTACAGTGTCACAATAAGGAGGAACATAAGGTAGTGTTGTGGTTTAACCTACAGTGTGTGTAGTACAGTGTCACAATATTGAGCAACATGAGGAAGTGTAGTGATATAACCTACAGTGTGAGTAGTACAGTGTCACAATATGGAGCAACATAAGGAAGTGTAGTGGTATAACCTACAGTGTGAGTAGAACAGTGTCACAATATGGAGCAACATAAGGAAGTGTACTGGTATAACCTACAGTGTGAGTAGTACAGTGTCACAATAAGGAGGAACATAAGGTAGTGTTGTGGTTTAACCTACAGTGTGTGTAGTACAGTGTCACAATATTGAGCAACATGAGGAAGTGTAGTGATATAACCTACAGTGTGAGTTGTACAGTGTCACAATATGGAGCAACATAAGGTAGTGTTGTGGTATATACTTCAGTGTGAGTAGTACAGTGTCACAATAAAGTGCAACATAAGGAAGTGTAGTGATATAACCTACAGTGTGAGTAGTACAATGTCACAATATAGCACCACATAAGGAAGTGTACTGGTATAACCTACAGTGTGAGTAGTACAGTGTCACAATATGGAGCAACATAAGGAAGTGTAGTGGTATTAACTACAGTGTGAGTAGTACAGTGACAAAATATGGAGCAACATAAGGAAGTGCAATGGTATAACATAGAGTGTGAGTAGTACAGTGTCACAATATGGAGAAACATGAGAACGTGTAGTGGTATAACCTACAGTGTGAGTAGTACAGTGTCACAATATGGAGCAACATAAGGAAGTGTAGTGGTATAACCTACAGTGTGAGTAGTACAGTGTCACAATATGGAGAAACATGAGAAAGTGTGCTGGTATATCCTATAGTGTGAGTAGTACAGTGTCACAATATGGAGCAACATAAGGAAAGGTAGTGATTTAACCTACAGTGTGAGTAGTACAGTGTCACAATATGGAGCAACATAAGGAAGTGTAGTGGTATAACCTACAGTGTGAGTAGTACAGAGACACAATATGGAGCAACATAAGGTAGTGTACTGGTATAACCTACAGTGTGAATAGTACAGTGTCACAATATGGAGAAACACGAGAAAGTGTACTGGTATAACCTATAGTGTGAGTAGTACAGTGTCACAATATGGAGCAACATAAGGAAGTGCAGTGGTATAACCTACAGTGTGAGTAGTACAGTGTCACAATATGGAGCAACATAAGGAAGTGTAGTGGTATAACCTACAGTGTGAGTAGTACAGTGTCACAAAATGGAGCACCATAAGGAAGAGTAGAGGAATAACCGACAGTATGAGTAGAACAGTGTCACAGTATGGAGCAACATAAGGAAGTGTAGTGGTATAACCTACAGTGTGAGTAGTACAGTGTCACAAAATGGAGCACCATAAGGAAGAGTAGAGGAATAACCGACAGTATGAGTAGAACAGTGTCACAATATGGAGCAACATAAGGAAGTGTAGTGGTATAACCTACAGTGTGAGTAGTACAATGTCACAATATGGAGCAACATAAGGAAGTGTAGAGGAATAACCTACAGTGTGAGTAGTACAGTGTCACAATATGGAGCTACATAAGGAAGTGTAATGATATAACCTACAGTGTGAGTAGTACAGTGTCACAATATGGAGAAACATGAGAAAGTGTTCTGGTATAACCTACAGTGTGAGTAGTACAGTGTCACAATATGGAGCAACATAAGGAAGTGTAGAGGAATAACCTACAGTGTGAGTAGTACAGTGTCACAATATGGAGCTACATAAGGAAGTGTAATGATATAAACTACAGTGTGTGTAGTACAGTGTCACAATAAGGAGCAACATAAGGAAGTGTAGTGGTATAACCTACAGTGTGAGTAGTACAGTGTCACAATATGGAGCAACATAAGGAAGTGTAGTGGTATAACCTACAGTGTGAGTAGTACAGTGTCACAAAATGGAGCACCATAAGGAAGAGTAGAGGAATAACCGACAGTATGAGTAGAACAGTGTCACAATATGGAGCAACATAAGGAAGTGTAGTGGTATAACCTACAGTGTGAGTAGTACAATGTCACAATATGGAGCAACATAAGGAAGTGTAGAGGAATAACCTACAGTGTGAGTAATACAGTTTCACAATATGGAGCCACATAAGGAAGTGTAGTGGTATAACCTACAGTGTGAGTAGTACAATGTCACAATACGGAGCAACATAAGGAAGTGTAGAGGAATAACCTACAGTGTGAGTAGTACAATGTCACAATATGGAGCAACATAAGGAAGTGTAGAGGAATAACCTACAGTGTGAGTAGTACAGTGTCACAATATGGAGCCACATAAGGAATTGTAGTGGTATAACCTACAGTGTGAGTAGTACAATGTCACAATACGGAGCAACATAAGGAAGTGTAGTGGTATAACCTACAGTGTGAGTAGTACAATGTCACAATATGGAGCAACATAAGGAAGTGTAGTGGTATATCCTACAGTGTGAGTAGTACAGTGTCACAATATGGAGCAACATAAGGAAGTGTAGTGGTATAACCTACAGTGTGAGTAGAACAGTGTCACAATATGGAGCAACATAAGGAAGTGTAGTGATATAACCTACAGTGTGAGTAGTACAGTGTCACAATAAGGAGCAACATAAGGACGTGTAGTGGTATAACCTACAGTGTGAGTAGTACACTGTCATAATATGGAGCAACATAAGGTAGTGTTGTGGTATAACCTTCAGTGTGAGTAGTACAGTGTCACAATATGGAGCAACATAAGGAAGTGTAGTGGTAATACCTACAGTGTGAGTAGTACAGTGTCACAATATGGAGCAACATAAGGAAGTGTAGTGATATAACATACAGTGTGAGTAGTACAGTGTCACAATATGGAGCAACATAAGGAAGTGTACTGGTATAACCTACAGTGTGAGTAGTACAATGTCACAATATGGAGCAACATAAGGAAGTGTAGTGATATAACTAACAGTGTGAGTAGTACTGTGTCACAATATGGAGCAACATAAGGAAGTGTACTGGTATAACCTACAGTGTGAGTAGTACAGTGTCACAATATGGAGCAACATAAGGAAGTGTTGTGATATAACCTACAGTTTGAGTAGTACAGTGTCACAATATGGAGCAACATAAGGTAGTGTAGTGGTATAACCTACAGTGTGAGTAGTACAGTGTCACAATATGGAGCAACATAAGGAAGTGTAGTGATATAACCTACAGTGTGAGTAGTACAGAGTCACAATATGGAGCCACATAAGGAAGTGTAGAGGTATAACCTACAGTGTGAGTACAATGTCACAATATAGAGGGGCCGATAGCCTAGATGTTAGGCCCCTTAAAACAACAATTATCATCATCATCATCATCACAATATAGAACAACATAAGGAAATTTAGTGATATAACCTACAGTGTGTGTAGTACAGTGTCACAATATGGAGCAACATGAGGATGTGTAGTGATATAACCTACAGTGTGAGTAGTACAGTGTCACAATATGGAGCAACATGAGGAAGTGTAGTGGTATAACCTACAGTGTGAGTAGTACAGTCTCACAATATGGATCAACATAAGGAAGTGTAGTGGTATAACCTACAGTGTGAGTAGTACAATGTAACAATATGGAGCAACATAAGGAAGTGTAGAGGAATAACCTACAGTGTGAGTAGTACAGTGTCACAATATAGAGCAACATAAGGAAGTGTAGTGGTAATACCTACAGTGTGAGTAGTACAGTGTCACAATATGGAGCCACATAAGGAAGTGTAGTGATATAAACGACAGAGTGAGTAGTACAGTGTTACAATATGGAGCAACATAAGGAAGTGTAGTGGTAATACCTAGAGTGTGAGTAGTACAGTGTCACAATATGGAGCCACATAAGGATGTGTAGTGATATAACCGACAGTGTGAGTAGTACAGTGTCCCAATATGGAGTAACATAACGAAGTGTAGTGGTATAACCTACAGTGTGAGTAGTACAGTGTCACAATATGGAGCAACATAAGGAAGTGTAGTGGTATAACCTTCAGTGTGAGTAGTACAGTGTCACAATATGGAGCAACATAAGGAAGTGTACTGGTATAACCTACAGTGTGAGTAGTACAGTGTCACAATATGGAGCAACATTATGAAGTGTAGTGGTAATACCTACAGTGTGAGTAGTACAGTGTCACAATATGGAGCAAAATAAGGAAGTGTAGTGGTATAACCTACAGTGTGAGTAGTACAGTGTCACAATATGGAGCAACATAAGGAAGTGTACTGGTATAACCTACAGTGTGAGTAGTACAGTGTCACAATATGGAGCAACATAAGGAAGTGTAGTGGTATAACCTACAGTGTGAGTAGTACAACGTCACAATATGGAGCAACATAAGGAAGTGTAGTGATATAACCGACAGTGTGAGTAGTACAGTGTTACAATATGGAGCAACATAAGGAAGTGTAGTGGTATAACCTACAGTGTGAGTAGTACAGTGTCACAATATGGAGCAACATAAGGAAGTGTAGTGGTAATACCTACAGTGTGAGTAGTACTGTGTCACAATATGGAGCAACATAAGGAAGTGTAGTGGTAATACCTACAGTGTGAGTAGTAGAGTGTCACAATATGGAGCACCATAAGGAAGTGTAGAGGAAAAACCGACAGTATGAGTAGAACAGTGTCACAATATGGAGAAACATAAGGAAGTGTAGTGGTATAACCTACAGTGTAAGTAGTACAGTCTCACAATATGGATCAACATAAGGAAGTGTAGTGGTATAACCTACAGTGTGAGTAGTACAATGTAACAATATGGAGCAACATAAGGAAGTGTAGAGGAATAACCTACAGTGTGAGTAGTACAGTGTCACAATATAGAGCAACATAAGGAAGTGTAGTGGTAATACCTACAGTGTGAGTAGTACAGTGTCACAATATGGAGCCACATAAGGAAGTGTAGTGATATAAACGACAGTGTGAGTAGTACAGTGTTACAATATGGAGCAACATAAGGAAGTGTAGTGGTAATACCTACAGTGTGAGTAGTACAGTGTCACAATATGGAGCCACATAAGGATGTGTAGTGATATAACCGACAGTGTGAGTAGTACAGTGTTACAATATGGAGCAACATATGGAAGTGTAGTGGTATAACCTACAGTGTGAGTAGTACAGTGTCACAATATGGAGCAACATAAGGAAGTGTAGTGATATAACCTACAGTGTGAGTAGTACAGTGTCACAATATGGAGTAACATAACGAAGTGTAGTGGTATAACCTACAGTGTGAGTAGTACAGTGTCACAATATGGAGCAACATGAGGAAGTGTAGTGGTATAACCTTCAGTGTGAGTAGTACAGTGTCACAATATGGAGCAACATAAGGAAGTGTACTGGTATAACCTACAGTGTGAGTAGTACAGTGTCACAATATGGAGCAACATTATGAAGTGTAGTGGTAATACCTACAGTGTGAGTAGTACAGTGTCACAATATGGAGCAAAATAAGGAAATGTAGTGGTATAACCTACAGTGTGAGTAGTACAGTGTCACAATATGGAGCAACATAAGGTAGTGTAGTGGTATAACCTACAGTGTGAGTGGTACAACGTCACAATATGGAGCAACATAAGGAAGTGTAGTGATATAACCGACAGTGTGAGTAGTACAGTGTTACAATATGGAGCAACATAAGGAAGTGTACTGGTATAACCTACAGCGTGAATAGTACAGTGTCACAATATGGAGAAACATGAGGAAGTGTACTGGTATAACCTACAGGGTGAGTAGTACAGTTTCACAATATGGAGCAACATGAGGAAGTGTAGTGATATAACCTACATTGTGAGTAGCACAGTGTCACAATATGGAGCAACATGAGGAAGTATATGGGTATAACCTACAGTGTGAGTAGAACAGTGTCACAATATGGAGCAACATAAGGAAGTGTACTGGTATAACCTACAGTGTGAGTAGTACAGTGTCACAATAAGGAGCAACATAAGGTAGTGTTGTGGTTTAACCTACAGTGTGTGTAGTACAGTGTCACAATATTGAGCAACATGAGGAAGTGTAGTGATATAACCTACAGTGTGAGTAGTACAGTGTAACAATATGGAGCAACATAAGGAAGTGTAGTGGTATAACCTACAGTGTGAGTTGTACAGTGTCACAATATGGAGCAACATAAGGTAGTGTTGTGGTATATACTTCAGTGTGAGTAGTACAGTGTCACAATAAAGTGCAACATAAGGAAGTGTAGTGATATAACCTACAGTGTGAGTAGTACAATGTCACAATATAGCACAACATAAGGAAGTGTACTGGTATAACCTACAGTGTGAGTAGTACAGTGTCACAATATGGAGCAACATAAGGAAGTGTAGTGGTAATAACTACAGTGTGAGTAGTACAGTGACACAATATGGAGCAACATAAGGAAGTGCAATGGTATAACATAGAGTGTGAGTAGTACAGTGTCACAATATGGAGAAACATGAGAAAGTGTACTGGTATAACCTACAGTGTGAGTAGTACAGTGTCACAATATGGAGCAACATAAGGAAGTGTAGTGGTATAACCTACAGTGTGAGTAGTACAGTGTCACAATATGGAGAAACATGAGAAAGTGTGCTGGTATATCCTATAGTGTGAGTAGTACAGTGTCACAATATGGAGCAACATAAGGAAAGGTAGTGATTTAACCTACAGTGTGAGTAGTACAGTGTCACAATATGGAGCAACATAAGAAAGTGTAGTGGTATAACCTACAGTGTGAGTAGTACAGTGACACAATATGGAGCAACATAAGGTAGTGTACTGGTATAACTTACAGTGTGAATAGTACAGTGTCACAATATGGAGAAACACGAGAAAGTGTACTGGTATAACCTATAGTGTGAGTAGTACAGTGTCACAATATGGAGCAACATAAGGAAGTGTAGTGGTATAAACTACAGTGGGAGTAGTACAGTGTCACAATATGGAGCACCATAAGAAAGTGTAGAGGAATAACCGACAGTATGAGTAGAACAGTGTCACAGTATGGAGCAACATAAGGAAGTGTAGAGGAATAACCTACAGTGTGAGTAGTACAGTGTCACAATATGGAGCTACATAAGGAAGTGTAATGATATAACCTACAGTGTGTGTAGTACAGTGTCACAATAAGGAGCAACATAAGGAAGTGTAGTGGTGTAACCTACAGTGTGAGTAGTACAGTGTCACAATATGGAGTAACATAAGGAAGTGTAGTGGTATAACCTACAGTGTGAGTAGTACAGTGTCACAAAATGGAGCACCATAAGGAAGAGTAGAGGAATAACCGACAGTATGAGTAGAACAGTGTCACAATATGGAGCAACATAAGGAAGTGTAGTGGTATAACCTACAGTGTGAGTAGTACAATGTCACAATATGGAGCAACATAAGGAAGTGTAGAGGAATAACCTACAGTGTGAGTAATACAGTTTCACAATATGGAGCCACATAAGGAAGTGTAGTGGTATAACCTACAGTGTGAGTAGTACAATGTCACAATACGGAGCAACATAAGGAAGTGTAGAGGAATAACCTACAGTGTGAGTAGTACAATGTCACAATATGGAGCAACATAAGGAAGTGTAGAGGAATAACCTACAGTGTGAGTAGTACAGTGTCACAATATGGAGCCACATAAGGAAGTGTAGTGGTATAACCTACAGTGTGAGTAGTACAATGTCACAATACGGAGCAACATAAGGAAGTGTAGTGGTATAACCTACAGTGTGAGTAGTACAATGTCACAATATGGAGCAACATAAGGAAGTGTAGTGGTATAACCTACAGTGTGAGTAGTACAGTGTCACAATATGGAGCAACATAAGGAAGTGTAGTGGTATAACCTACAGTGTGAGTAGAACAGTGTCACAATATGGAGCAACATAAGGAAGTGTAGTGATATAACCTACAGTGTGAGTAGTACAGTGTCACAATAAGGAGCAACATAAGGACGTGTAGTGGTATAACCTACAGTGTGAGTAGTACACTGTCATAATATGGAGCAACATAAGGTAGTGTTGTGGTATAAACTTCAGTGTGAGTAGTACAGTGTCACAATATGGAGCAACATAAGGAAGTGTAGTGGTAATACCTACAGTGTGAGTAGTACAGTGTCACAATATGGAGCAACATAAGGAAGTGTAGTGATATAACATACAGTGTGAGTAGTACAGTGTCACAATATGGAGCAACATAAGGAAGTGTACTGGTATAACCTACAGTGTGAGTAGTACAGTGTCACAATATGGAGCAACATAAGGAAGTGTAGTGATATAACTAACAGTGTGAGTAGTACTGTGTCACAATATGGAGCAACATAAGGAAGTGTACTGGTATAACCTACAGTGTGAGTAGTACAGTGTCACAATATGGAGCAACATAAGGAAGTGTAGTGGTATAACCTACAGTGTGAGTAGTACAGTGTCACAATATGGAGCAACATAAGGAAGTGTAGTGGTATAACCTACATTGTGAGTAGTACAGTGTCAAAATATGGAGCAACATAAGGAAGTGTACTGGTATAACCTACAGTGGGAGTGGTACAATGTCACAATAAGGAGGAACATAAGGAAGTGTAGTGGTATAACCTACAGTGTGAGTAGTACAGTGTCACAATATGGAGCAACATAAGGAAGTGTAGTGGTATAACCTACAGTGTGAGTAGTAGAGTGTCACAATATGGAGCACCATAAGGAAGTGTAGAGGAAAAACCGACAGTATGAGTAGAACAGT
The DNA here is from genome assembly GCA_946902985.2 of Meconema thalassinum. NCBI lineage: Eukaryota > Metazoa > Arthropoda > Insecta > Orthoptera > Tettigoniidae > Meconema > Meconema thalassinum. Next base: position 1,518,939,496 of record OX336389.2, on the reverse strand, counting down.
GTCACAATATGGAGAAACATAAGGAAGTGTAGTGGTATAACCTACAGTGTGAGTAGTACAGTCTCACAATATGGATCAACATAAGGAAGTGTAGTGGTATAACCTACAGTGTGAGTAGTACAATGTAACAATATGGAGCAACATAAGGAAGTGTAGAGGAATAACCTACAGTGTGAGTAGTACAGTGTCACAATATAGAGCAATATAAGGAAGTGTAGTGGTAATACCTACAGTGTGAGTAGTACAGTGTCACAATATGGAGCCACATAAGGAAGTGTAGTGATATAAACGACAGTGTGAGTAGTACAGTGTTACAGTATGGAGCAACATAAGGAAGTGTAGTGGTAATACCTACAGTGTGAGTAGTACAGTGTCACAATATGGAGCCACATAAGGATGTGTAGTGATATAACCGACAGTGTGAGTAGTACAGTGTCACAATATGGAGGAACATAACGAAGTGTAGTGGTATAACCTACAGTGTGAGTAGTACAGTGTCACAATATGGAGCAACATAAGGAAGTGTAGTGGTATAACCTTCAGTGTGAGTAGTACAGTGTCACAATATGGAGCAACATAAGGAAGTGTACTGGTATAACCTACAGTGTGAGAGGTACAGTGTCACAATATGGAGCAACATTATGAAGTGTAGTGGTAATACCTACAGTGTGAGTAGTACAGTGTCACAATATGGAGCAAAATAAGGAAGTGTAGTGGTATAACCTACAGTGTGAGTAGTACAGTGTCACAATATGGAGCAACATAAGGAAGTGTACTGGTATAACCTACAGTGTGAGTAGTACAGTGTCACAATATGGAGCAACATAAGGAAGTGTAGTGGTATAACCTACAGTGTGAGTAGTACAACGTCACAATATGGAGCAACATAAGGAAGTGTTGTGATATAACCGACAGTGTGAGTAGTACAGTGTTACAATATGGAGCAACATAAGGAAGTGTAGTGGTATAACCTACAGTGTGAGTAGTACAGTGTCACAATATGGAGCAACATAAGGAAGTGTAGTGGTAATACCTACAGTGTGAGTAGTACTGTGTCACAATATGGAGCAACATAAGGAAGTGTAGTGGTAATACCTACAGTGTGAGTAGTAGAGTGTCACAATATGGAGCACCATAAGGAAGTGTAGAGGAAAAACCGACAGTATGAGTAGAACAGTGTCACAATATGGAGAAACATAAGGAAGTGTAGTGGTATAACCTACAGTGTGAGTAGTACAGTCTCACAATATGGATCAACATAAGGAAGTGTAGTGGTATAACCTACATTGTGAGTAGTACAATGTAACAATATGGAGCAACATAAGGAAGTGTAGAGGAATAACCTACAGTGTGAGTAGTACAGTGTCACAATATAGAGCAACATAAGGAAGTGTAGTGGTAATACCTACAGTGTGAGTAGTACAGTGTCACAATATGGAGCCACATAAGGAAGTGTAGTGATATAAACGACAGTGTGAGTAGTACAGTGTTACAATATGGAGCAACATAAGGAAGTGTAGTGGTAATACCTACAGTGTGAGTAGTACAGTGTCACAATATGGAGCCACATAAGGATGTGTAGTGATATAACCGACAGTGTGAGTAGTACAGTGTCACAATATGGAGCAACATAAGGAAGTGTAGTGGTATAACCTTCAGTGTGAGTAGTACAGTGTCACAATATGGAGCAACATAAGGAAGTGTACTGGTATAACCTACAGTGTGAGTAGTACCGTGTCACAATATGGAGCAACATTATGAAGTGTAGTGGTAATACCTACAGTGTGAGTAGTACAGTGTCACAATATGGAGCAAAATAAGGAAGTGTAGTGGTATAACCTACAGTGTGAGTAGTACAGTGTCACAATATGGAGCAACATAAGGAAGTGTACTGGTATAACCTACAGTGTGAGTAGTACAGTGTCACAATATGGAGCCACATAAGGTTGTGTAGTGATATAACCGACAGTGTGAGTAGTACAGTGTCACAATATGGAGCAACATAAGGAAGTGTAGTGGTATAACCTTCAGTGTGAGTAGTACAGTGTCACAATATGGAGCAACATAAGGAAGTGTACTGGTATAACCTACAGTGTGAGTAGTACAGTGTCACAATATGGAGCAACATAAGGAAGTGTAGTGGTATAACCTACAGTGTGAGTGGTACAACGACACAATATGGAGCAACATAAGGAAGTGTAGTGATATAACCGACAGTGTGAGTAGTACAGTGTTACAATATGGAGCAACATAAGGAAGTGTACTGGTATAACCTACAGTGTGAGTAGTACAGTGTCACAATATGGAGCAACATAAGGTAGTGTAGTGGTATAACCTACAGTGTGAGTAGTACAGTGTCACAATATGGAGCAACATAAGGAAGTGTATTGGTATAACCTACAGTGTGAGTAGTACAGTGTCACAATATGGAGCAACATAAGGTAGTGTTGTGATATAACCTACAGAGTGAGTAGAACAGTGTCACAGTATGGAGCAACATAAGGAAGTGTAGTGGTATAACCTTCAGTGTGAGTAGTACAGTGTCACAATATGGAGCAACATAAGGAAGTGTACTGGTATAACCTACAGTGTGAGTAGTACAGTGTCACAATATGGAGCAACATTATGAAGTGTAGTGGTAATACCTACAGTGTGAGTAGTACAGTGTCACAATATGGAGCAAAATAAGGAAGTGTAGTGGTATAACCTACAGTGTGAGTAGTACAGTGTCACAATATGGAGCAACATAAGGTAGTGTAGTGGTATAACCTACAGTGTGAGTGGTACAACGTCACAATATGGAGCAACATAAGGAAGAGTAGTGATATAACCGACAGTGTGAGTAGTACAGTGTTACAATATGGAGCAACATAAGGAAGTGTACTGGTATAACCTACAGCGTGAGTAGTACAGTGTCACAATATGGAGAAACATGAGGAAGTGTACTGGTATAACCTACAGGGTGAGTAGTACAGTTTCACAATATGGAGCAACATGAGGAAGTGTAGTGATATAACCTACATTGTGAGTAGCACAGTGTCACAATATGGAGCAACATGAGGAAGTATATGGGTATAACCTACAGTGTGAGTAGAACAGTGTCACAATATGGAGCAACATAAGGAAGTGTACTGGTATAACCTACAGTGTGAGTAGTACAGTGTCACAATAAGGAGCAACATAAGGTAGTGTTGTGGTTTAACCTACAGTGTGTGTAGTACAGTGTCACAATATTGAGCAACATGAGGAAGTGTAGTGATATAACCTACAGTGTGAGTAGTACAGTGTAACAATATGGAGCAACATAAGGAAGTGTAGTGGTATAACCTACAGTGTGAGTTGTACAGTGTCACAATATGGAGCAACATTAGGTAGTGTTGTGGTATATACTTCAGTGTGAGTAGTACAGTGTCACAATAAAGTGCAACATAAGGAAGTGTAGTGATATAACCTACAGTGTGAGTAGTACAATGTCACAATATAGCTCAACATAAGGAAGTGTACTGGTATAACCTACAGTGTGAGTAGTACAGTGTCACAATATGGAGCAACATAAGGAAGTGTAGTGGTAATAACTACAGTGTGAGTAGTACAGTGACACAATATGGAGCAACATAAGGAAGTGCAATGGTATAACATAGAGTGTGAGTAGTACAGTGTCACAATATGGAGAAACATGAGAAAGTGTACTGGTATAACCTACAGTGTGAGTAGTACAGTGTCACAATATGGAGCAACATAAGGAAGTGTAGTGGTATAAGCTACAGTGTGAGTAGTACAGTGTCACAATATGGAGAAACATGAGAAAGTGTGCTGGTATATCCTATAATGTGAGTAGTACAGTGTCACAATATGGAGCAACATAAGGAAAGGTAGTGATTTAACCTACAGTGTGAGTAGTACAGTGTCACAATATGGAGCAACATAAGGAAGTGTAGTGGTATAACCTACAGTGTGAGTAGTACAGTGACACAATATGGAGCAACATAAGGTAGTGTACTGGTATAACTTACAGTGTGAATAGTACAGTGTCACAATATGGAGAAACACGAGAAAGTGTACTGGTATAACCTATAGTGTGAGTAGTACAGTGTCACAATATGGAGCAACATAAGGAAGTGTAGTGGTATAAACTACAGTGGGAGTAGTACAGTGTCACAATATGGAGCACAATAAGAAAGTGTAGAGGAATAACCGACAGTATGAGTAGAACAGTGTCACAGTATGGAGCAACATAAGGAAGTGTAGAGGAATAACGTACAGTGTGAGTAGTACAGTGTCACAATATGGAGCTACATAAGGAAGTGTAATGATATAACCTACAGTGTGTGTAGTACAGTGTCACAATAAGGAGCAACATAAGGAAGTGTAGTGGTGTAACCTACAGTGTGAGTAGTACAGTGTCACAATATGGAGTAACATAAGGAAGTGTAGTGGTATAACCTACAGTGTGAGTAGTACAGTGTCACAAAATGGAGCACCATAAGGAAGAGTAGAGGAATAACCGACAGTATGAGTAGAACAGTGTCACAATATGGAGCAACATAAGGAAGTGTAGTGGTATAACCTACAGTGTGAGTAGTACAATGTCACAATATGGAGCAACATAAGGAAGTGTAGAGGAATAACCTACAGTGTGAGTAATACAGTTTCACAATATGGAGCCACATAAGGAAGTGTAGTGGTATAACCTACAGTGTGAGTAGTACAATGTCACAATACGGAGCAACATAAGGAAGTGTAGAGGAATAACCTACAGTGTGAGTAGTACAATGTCACAATATGGAGCAACATAAGGAAGTGTAGAGGAATAACCTACAGTGTGAGTAGTACAGTGTCACAATATGGAGCCACATAAGGAAGTGTAGTGGTATAACCTACAGTGTGAGTAGTACAATGTCACAATACGGAGCAACATAAGGAAGTGTAGTGGTATAACCTACAGTGTGAGTAGTACAATGTCACAATATGGAGCAACATAAGGAAGTGTAGTGGTATAACCTACAGTGTGAGTAGTACAGTGTCACAATATGGAGCAACATAAGGAAGTGTAGTGGTATAACCTACAGTGTGAGTAGAACAGTGTCACAATATGGAGCAACATAAGGAAGTGTAGTGATATAACCTACAGTGTGAGTAGTACAGTGTCACAATAAGGAGCAACATAAGGACGTGTAGTGGTATAACCTACAGTGTGAGTAGTACACTGTCATAATATGGAGCAACATAAGTTAGTGTTGTGGTATAACCTTCAGTGTGAGTAGTACCGTGTCACAATATGGAGCAACATAAGGAAGTGTAGTGGTAATACCTACAGTGTGAGTAGTACAGTGTCACAATATGGAGCAACATATGGAAGTGTAGTGATATAACATACAGTGTGAGTAGTACAGTGTCACAATATGGAGCAACATAAGGAAGTGTACTGGTATAACCTACAGTGTGAGTAGTACAGTGTCACATGGAGCAACATAAGGAAGTGTAGTGATATAACTAACAGTGTGAGTAGTACTGTGTCACAATATGGAGCAACATAAGGAAGTGTACTGGTATAACCTACAGTGTGAGTAGTACAGTGTCACAATATGGAGCAACATAAGGAAGTGTAGTGGTATAACCTACAGTGTGAGTAGTACAGTGTCACAATATGGAGCAACATAAGGAAGTGTAGTGGTATAATCTACATTGTGAGTAGTACAGTGTCAAAATATGGAGCAACATAAGGAAGTGTACTGGTATAACCTACAGTGGGAGTGGTACAATGTCACAATAAGGAGGAACATAAGGAAGTGTAGTGGTATAACCTACAGTGTGAGTAGTACAGTGTCACAATATGGAGCAACATAAGGAAGTTTAGTGGTATAACCTACAGTGTGAGTAGTAGAGTGTCACAATATGGAGCCACCATAAGGAAGTGTAGAGGAAAAACCGACAGTATGAGTAGAACAGTGTCACAATATGGAGAAACATAGGAAGTGTAGTGGTATAACCTACAGTGTGAGTAGTACAGTCTGACAATATGGATCAACATAAGGAAGTGTAGTGGTATAACCTACAGTGTGAGTAGTACAATGTAACAATATGGAGCAACATAAGGAAGTGTAGAGGAATAACCTACTGGTGTGAGTAGTACAGTGTCAAAATATAGAGCAACATAAGGAAGTGTAGTGGTAATACCTACAGTGTGAGTAGTACAGTGTCACAATATGGAGCCACATAAGGAAGTGTAGTGATATAAACGACAGTGTGAGTAGTACAGTGTTACAGTATGGAGCACATAAGGAAGTGTGTAGTGGGTAATACCTACAGTGTGAGTAGTACAGTGTCACAATATGGAGCCACATAAGGATGTGTAGTGATATAACCGACAGTGTGAGTAGTACAGTGTCACAATATGGAGGAACATAACGAAGTGTAGTGGTATAACCTACAGTGTGAGTAGTACAGTGTCACAAAATGGAGCAACATAAGGAAGTGTAGTGGTATAACCTTCAGTGTGAGTAGTACAGTGTCACAATATGGAGCAACATAAGGAAGTGTACTGGTATAACCTACAGTGTGAGAGGTACAGTGTCACAATATGGAGCAACATTATGAAGTGTAGTGGTAATACCTACAGTGTGAGTAGTACAGTGTCACAATAAGGAGCAAAATAAGGAAGTGTAGTGGTATAACCTACAGTGTGAGTAGTACAGTGTCACAATATGGAGCAACATTATGAAGTGTAGTGGTAATACCTACAGTGTGAGTAGTACAGTGTCACAATATGGAGCAAAATAAGGAAGTGTAGTGGTATAACCTACAGTGTGTGTAGTACAGTGTCACAATATGGAGCAACATAAGGTAGTGTAGTGGTATAACCGACAGTGTGAGTGGTACAACGTCACAATATGGAGCAACATAAGGAAGTGTACTGGTATAACCTACAGCGTGAGTAGTACAGTGTCACAATATGGAGAAACATGAGGAAGTGTACTGGTATAACCTACAGGGTGAGTAGTACAGTTTCACAATATGGAGCAACATGAGGAAGTGTAGTGATATAACCTACATTGTGAGTAGCACAGTGTCACAATATGGAGCAACATGAGGAAGTATATGGGTATAACCTACAGTGTGAGTAGAACAGTGTCACAATATGGAGCAACATAAGGAAGTGTACTGGTATAACCTACAGTGTGAGTAGTACAGTGTCACAATAAGGAGCAACATAAGGTAGTGTTGTGGTTTAAACTACAGTGTGTGTAGTACAGTGTCACAATATTGAGCAACATGAGGAAGTGTAGTGATTTAACCTACAGTGTGAGTAGTACAGTGTAACAATATGGAGCAACATAAGGAAGTGTAGTGGTATAACCTACAGTGTGAGTTGTACAGTGTCACAATATGGAGCAACATTAGGTAGTGTTGTGGTATATACTTCAGTGTGAGTAGTACAGTGTCACAATAAAGTGCAACATAAGGAAGTGTAGTGATATAACCTACAGTGTGAGTAGTACAATGTCACAATATAGCTCAACATAAGGAAGTGTACTGGTATAACCTACAGTGTGAGTAGTACAGTGTCACAATATGGAGCAACATAAGGAAGTGTAGTGGTAATAACTACAGTGTGAGTAGTACAGTGACACAATATGGAGCAACATAAGGAAGTGCAATGGTATAACATAGAGTGTGAGTAGTACAGTGTCACAATATGGAGAAACATGAGAAAGTGTACTGGTATAACCTACAGTGTGAGTAGTACAGTGTCACAATATGGAGCAACATAAGGAAGTGTAGTGGTATAACCTACAGTGTGAGTAGTACAGTGTCACAATATGGAGAAACATGAGAAAGTGTGCTGGTATATCCTATAGTGTGAGTAGTACAGTGTCACAATATGGAGCAACATAAGGAAAGGTAGTGATTTAACCTACAGTGTGAGTAGTACAGTGTCACAATATGGAGCAACATAAGGAAGTGTAGTGGTATAACCTACAGTGTGAGTAGTACAGTGACACAATATGGAGCAACATAAGGTAGTGTACTGGTATAACTTACAGTGTGAATAGTACAGTGTCACAATATGGAGAAACACGAGAAAGTGTACTGGTATTACCTATAGTGTGAGTAGTACAGTGTCACAATATGGAGCAACATAAGGAAGTGTAGTGGTATAAACTACAGTGGGAGTAGTACAGTGTCACAATATGGAGCACCATAAGAAAGTGTAGAGGAATAACCGACAGTATGAGTAGAACAGTGTCACAGTATGGAGCAACATAAGGAAGTGTAGAGGAATAACCTACAGTGTGAGTAGTACAGTGTCACAATATGGAGCTACATAAGGAAGTGTAATGATATAACCTACAGTGTGTGTAGTACAGTGTCACAATAAGGAGCAACATAAGGAAGTGTAGTGGTGTAACCTACAGTGTGAGTAGTACAGTGTCACAATATGGAGTAACATAAGGAAGTGTAGTGGTATAACCTACAGTGTGAGTAGTACAATGTCACAATACGGAGCAACATAAGGAAGTGTAGTGGTATAACCTACAGTGTGAGTAGTACAATGTCACAATACGGAGCAACATAAGGAAGTGTAGTGGTATAACCTACAGTGTGAGTAGTACAATGTCACAATATGGAGCAACATAAGGAAGTGTAGTGGTATAACCTACAGTGTGAGTAGTACAGTGTCACAATATGGAGCAACATAAGGAAGTGTAGTGGTATAACCTACAGTGTGAGTAGAACAGTGTCACAATATGGAGCAACATAAGGAAGTGTAGTGATATAACCTACAGTGTGAGTAGTACAGTGTCACAATAAGGAGCAACATAAGGACGTGTAGTGGTATAACCTACAGTGTGAGTAGTACACTGTCATAATATGGAGCAACATAAGTTAGTGTTGTGGTATAACCTTCAGTGTGAGTAGTACAGTGTCACAATATGGAGCAACATAAGGAAGTGTAGTGGTAATACCTACAGTGTGAGTAGTACAGTGTCACAATATGGAGCAACATATGGAAGTGTAGTGATATAACATACAGTGTGAGTAGTACAGTGTCACAATATGGAGCAACATAAGGAAGTGTACTGGTATAACCTACAGTGTGAGTAGTACAGTGTCACAATATGGAGCAACATAAGGAAGTGTAGTGATATAACTAACAGTGTGAGTAGTACTGTGTCACAATATGGAGCAACATAAGGAAGTGTACTGGTATAACCTACAGTGTGAGTAGTACAGTGTCACAAAATGGAGCACCATAAGGAAGAGTAGAGGAATAACCGACAGTATGAGTAGAACAGTGTCACAATATGGAGCAACATAAGGAAGTGTAGTGATATAACCTACAGTGTGAGTAGTACAATGTCACAATATGGAGCAACATAAGGAAGTGTAGAGGAATAACCTACAGTGTGAGTAATACAGTTTCACAATATGGAGCCACATAAGGAAGTGTAGTGGTATAACCTACAGTGTGAGTAGTACAATGTCACAATACGGAGCAACATAAGGAAGTGTAGAGGAATAACCTACAGTGTGAGTAGTACAATGTCACAATATGGAGCAACATAAGGAAGTGTAGAGGAATAACCTACAGTGTGAGTAGTACAGTGTCACAATATGGAGCCACATAAGGAAGTGTAGTGGTATAACCTACAGTGTGAGTAGTACAATGTCACAATACGGAGCAACATAAGGAAGTGTAGTGGTATAACCTACAGTGTGAGTAGTACAATGTCACAATATGGAGCAACATAAGGAAGTGTAGTGGTATAACCTACAGTGTGAGTAGTACAGTGTCACAATATGGAGCAACATAAGGAAGTGTAGTGGTATAACCTACAGTGTGAGTAGAACAGTGTCACAATATGGAGCAACATAAGGAAGTGTAGTGATATAACCTACAGTGTGAGTAGTACAGTGTCACAATAAGGAGCAACATAAGGACGTGTAGTGGTATAACCTACAGTGTGAGTAGTACACTGTCATAATATGGAGCAGCATAAGTTAGTGTTGTGGTATAACCTTCAGTGTGAGTAGTACAGTGTCACAATATGGAGCAACATAAGGAAGTGTAGTGGTAATACCTACAGTGTGAGTAGTACAGTGTCACAATATGGAGCAACATATGGAAGTGTAGTGATATAACATACAGTGTGAGTAGTACAGTGTCACAATATGGAGCAACATAAGGAAGTGTACTGGTATAACCTACAGTGTGAGTAGTACAGTGTCACAATATGGAGCAACATAAGGAAGTGTAGTGATATAACTAACAGTGTGAGTAGTACTGTGTCACAATATGGAGCAACATAAGGAAGTGTACTGGTATAACCTACAGTGTGAGTAGTACAGTGTCACAATATGGAGCAACATAAGGAAGTGTAGTGGTATAACCTACAGTGTGAGTAGTACAGTGTCACAATATGGAGCAACATAAGGAAGTGTAGTGGTATAACCTACATTGTGAGTAGTACAGTGTCAAAATATGGAGCAACATAAGGAAGTGTACTGGTATAACCTACAGTGGGAGTGGTACAATGTCACAATAAGGAGGAACATAAGGAAGTGTAGTGGTATAACCTACAGTGTGAGTAGTACAGTGTCACAATATGGAGCAACATAAGGAAGTGTAGTGGTATAACCTACAGTGTGAGTAGTAGAGTGTCACAATATGGAGCACCATAAGGAAGTGTAGAGGAAAAACCGACAGTATGAGTAGAACAGTGTCACAATATGGAGAAACATAAGGAAGTGTAGTGGTATAACCTACAGTGTGAGTAGTACAGTCTCACAATATGGATCAACATAAGGAAGTGTAGTGGTATAACCTACAGTGTGAGTAGTACAATGTAACAATATGGAGCAACATAAGGAAGTGTAGAGGAATAACCTACAGTGTGAGTAGTACAGTGTCACAATATAGAGCAACATAAGGAAGTGTAGTGGTAATACCTACAGTGTGAGTAGTACAGTGTCACAATATGGAGCCACATAAGGAAGTGTAGTGATATAAACGACAGTGTGAGTAGTACAGTGTTACAGTATGGAGCAACATAAGGAAGTGTAGTGGTAATACCTACAGTGTGAGTAGTACAGTGTCACAATATGGAGCCACATAAGGATGTGTAGTGATATAACCGACAGTGTGAGTAGTACAGTGTCACAATATGGAGGAACATAACGAAGTGTAGTGGTATAACCTACAGTGTGAGTAGTACAGTGTCACAATATGGAGCAACATAAGGAAGTGTAGTGGTATAACCTTCAGCGTGAGTAGTACAGTGTCACAATATGGAGCAACATAAGGAAGTGTACTGGTATAACCTACAGTGTGAGAGGTACAGTGTCACAATATGGAGCAACATTATGAAGTGTAGTGGTAATACCTACAGTGTGAGTAGTACAGTGTCACAATATGGAGCAAAATAAGGAAGTGTAGTGGTATAACCTACAGTGTGAATAGTACAGTGTCACAATATGGAGCAACATAAGGAAGTGTACTGGTATAACCTACAGTGTGAGTAGTACAGTGTCACAATATGGAGCAACATAAGGAAGTGTAGTGGTATAACCTACAGTGTGAGTAGTACAGTGTCACAATATGGAGAAACATGAGAAAGTGTGCTGGTATATCCTATAGTGTGAGTAGTACAGTGTCACAATATGGAGCAACATAAGGAAAGGTAGTGATTTAACCTACAGTGTGAGTAGTACAGTGTCACAATATGGAGCAACATAAGGAAGTGTAGTGGTATAACCTACAGTGTGAGTAGTACAGTGACACAATATGGAGCAACATAAGGTAGTGTACTGGTATAACTTACAGTGTGAATAGTACAGTGTCACAATATGGAGAAACACGAGAAAGTGTACTGGTATAACCTATAGTGTGAGTAGTACAGTGTCACAATATGGAGCAACATAAGGAAGTGTAGTGGTATAAACTACAGTGGGAGTAGTACAGTGTCACAATATGGAGCACCATAAGAAAGTGTAGAGGAATAACCGACAGTATGAGTAGAACAGTGTCACAGTATGGAGCAACATAAGGAAGTGTAGAGGAATAACCTACAGTGTGAGTAGTACTGTGTCACAATATGGAGCTACATAAGGAAGTGTAATGATATAACCTACAGTGTGTGTAGTACAGTGTCACAATAAGGAGCAACAAAAGGAAGTGTAGTGGTGTAACCTACAGTGTGAGTAGTACAGTGTCACAATATGGAGTAACATAAGGAAGTGTAGTGGTATAACCTACAGTGTGAGTAGTACAGTGTCACAAAATGGAGCACCATAAGGAAGAGTAGAGGAATAACCGACAGTATGAGTAGAACAGTGTCACAATATGGAGCAACATAAGGAAGTGTAGTGGTATAACCTACAGTGTGAGTAGTACAATGTCACAATATGGAGCAACATAAGGAAGTGTAGAGGAATAACCTACAGTGTGAGTAATACAGTTTCACAATATGGAGCCACATAAGGAAGTGTAGTGGTATAACCTACAGTGTGAGTAGTACAATGTCACAATACGGAGCAACATAAGGAAGTGTAGAGGAATAACCTACAGTGTGAGTAGTACAATGTCACAATATGGAGCAACATAAGGAAGTGTAGAGGAATAACCTACAGTGTGAGTAGTACAGTGTCACAATATGGAGCCACATAAGGAAGTGTAGTGGTATAACCTACAGTGTGAGTAGTACAATGTCACAATACGGAGCAACATAAGGAAGTGTAGTGGTATAACCTACAGTGTGAGTAGTACAATGTCACAATATGGAGCAACATAAGGAAGTGTAGTGGTATAACCTACAGTGTGAGTAGTACAGTGTCACAATATGGAGCAACATAAGGAAGTGTAGTGGTATAACCTACAGTGTGAGTAGAACAGTGTCACAATATGGAGCAACATAAGGAAGTGTAGTGATATAACCTACAGTGTGAGTAGTACAGTGTCACAATAAGGAGCAACATAAGGACGTGTAGTGGTATAACCTACAGTGTGAGTAGTACACTGTCATAATATGGAGCAACATAAGGTAGTGTTGTGGTATAAACTTCAGTGTGAGTAGTACAGTGTCACAATATGGAGCAACATAAGGAAGTGTAGTGGTAATACCTACAGTGTGAGTAGTACAGTGTCACAATATGGAGCAACATAAGGAAGTGTAGTGATATAACATACAGTGTGAGTAGTACAGTGTCACAATATGGAGCAACATAAGGAAGTGTACTGGTATAACCTACAGTGTGAGTAGTACAGTGTCACAATATGGAGCAACATAAGGAAGTGTAGTGATATAACTAACAGTGTGAGTAGTACTGTGTCACAATATGGAGCAACATAAGGAAGTGTACTGGTATAACCTACAGTGTGAGTAGTACAGTGTCACAATATGGAGCAACATAAGGAAGTGTAGTGGTATAACCTACAGTGTGAGTAGTACAGTGTCACAATATGGAGCAACATAAGGAAGTGTAGTGGTATAACCTACATTGTGAGTAGTACAGTGTCAAAATATGGAGCAACATAAGGAAGTGTACTGGTATAACCTACAGTGGGAGTGGTACAATGTCACAATAAGGAGGAACATAAGGAAGTGTAGTGGTATAACCTACAGTGTGAGTAGTACAGTGTCACAATATGGAGCAACATAAGGAAGTGTAGTGGTATAACCTACAGTGTGAGTAGTAGAGTGTCACAATATGGAGCACCATAAGGAAGTGTAGAGGAAAAACCGACAGTATGAGTAGAACAGTGTCACAATATGGAGAAACATAAGGAAGTGTAGTGGTATAACCTACAGTGTGAGTAGTACAGTCTCACAATATGGATCAACATAAGGAAGTGTAGTGGTATAACCTACAGTGTGAGTAGTACAATGTAACAATATGGAGCAACATAAGGAAGTGTAGAGGAATAACCTACAGTGTGAGTAGTACAGTGTCACAATATAGAGCAATATAAGGAAGTGTAGTGGTAATACCTACAGTGTGAGTAGTACAGTGTCACAATATGGAGCCACATAAGGAAGTGTAGTGATATAAACGACAGTGTGAGTAGTACAGTGTTACAGTATGGAGCAACATAAGGAAGTGTAGTGGTAATACCTACAGTGTGAGTAGTACAGTGTCACAATATGGAGCCACATAAGGATGTGTAGTGATATAACCGACAGTGTGAGTAGTACAGTGTCACAATATGGAGGAACATAACGAAGTGTAGTGGTATAACCTACAGTGTGAGTAGTACAGTGTCACAATATGGAGCAACATAAGGAAGTGTAGTGGTATAACCTTCAGTGTGAGTAGTACAGTGTCACAATATGGAGCAACATAAGGAAGTGTACTGGTATAACCTACAGTGTGAGAGGTACAGTGTCACAATATGGAGCAACATTATGAAGTGTAGTGGTAATACCTACAGTGTGAGTAGTACAGTGTCACAATATGGAGCAAAATAAGGAAGTGTAGTGGTATAACCTACAGTGTGAGTAGTACAGTGTCACAATATGGAGCAACATAAGGAAGTGTACTGGTATAACCTACAGTGTGAGTAGTACAGTGTCACAATATGGAGCAACATAAGGAAGTGTAGTGGTATAACCTACAGTGTGAGTAGTACAACGTCACAATATGGAGCAACATAAGGAAGTGTTGTGATATAACCGACAGTGTGAGTAGTACAGTGTTACAATATGGAGCAACATAAGGAAGTGTAGTGGTATAACCTACAGTGTGAGTAGTACAGTGTCACAATATGGAGCAACATAAGGAAGTGTAGTGGTAATACCTACAGTGTGAGTAGTACTGTGTCACAATATGGAGCAACATAAGGAAGTGTAGTGGTAATACCTACAGTGTGAGTAGTAGAGTGTCACAATATGGAGCACCATAAGGAAGTGTAGAGGAAAAACCGACAGTATGAGTAGAACAGTGTCACAATATGGAGAAACATAAGGAAGTGTAGTGGTATAACCTACAGTGTGAGTAGTACAGTCTCACAATATGGATCAACATAAGGAAGTGTAGTGGTATAACCTACATTGTGAGTAGTACAATGTAACAATATGGAGCAACATAAGGAAGTGTAGAGGAATAACCTACAGTGTGAGTAGTACAGTGTCACAATATAGAGCAACATAAGGAAGTGTAGTGGTAATACCTACAGTGTGAGTAGTACAGTGTCACAATATGGAGCCACATAAGGAAGTGTAGTGATATAAACGACAGTGTGAGTAGTACAGTGTTACAATATGGAGCAACATAAGGAAGTGTAGTGGTAATACCTACAGTGTGAGTAGTACAGTGTCACAATATGGAGCCACATAAGGATGTGTAGTGATATAACCGACAGTGTGAGTAGTACAGTGTCACAATATGGAGCAACATAAGGAAGTGTAGTGGTATAACCTTCAGTGTGAGTAGTACAGTGTCACAATATGGAGCAACATAAGGAAGTGTACTGGTATAACCTACAGTGTGAGTAGTACCGTGTCACAATATGGAGCAACATTATGAAGTGTAGTGGTAATACCTACAGTGTGAGTAGTACAGTGTCACAATATGGAGCAAAATAAGGAAGTGTAGTGGTATAACCTACAGTGTGAGTAGTACAGTGTCACAATATGGAGCAACATAAGGAAGTGTACTGGTATAACCTACAGTGTGAGTAGTACAGTGTCACAATATGGAGCCACATAAGGATGTGTAGTGATATAACCGACAGTGTGAGTAGTACAGTGTCACAATATGGAGCAACATAAGGAAGTGTAGTGGTATAACCTTCAGTGTGAGTAGTACAGTGTCACAATATGGAGCAACATAAGGAAGTGTACTGGTATAACCTACAGTGTGAGTAGTACAGTGTCACAATATGGAGCAACATAAGGAAGTGTAGTGGTATAACCTACAGTGTGAGTGGTACAACGTCACAATATGGAGCAACATAAGGAAGTGTAGTGATATAACCGACAGTGTGAGTAGTACAGTGTTACAATATGGAGCAACATAAGGAAGTGTACTGGTATAACCTACAGTGTGAGTAGTACAGTGTCACAATATGGAGCAACATAAGGTAGTGTAGTGGTATAACCTACAGTGTGAGTAGTACAGTGTCACAATATGGAGCAACATAAGGAAGTGTATTGGTATAACCTACAGTGTGAGTAGTACAGTGTCACAATATGGAGCAACATAAGGTAGTGTTGTGATATAACCTACAGAGTGAGTAGAACAGTGTCACAGTATGGAGCAACATAAGGAAGTGTAGTGGTATAACCTTCAGTGTGAGTAGTACAGTGTCACAATATGGAGCAACATAAGGAAGTGTACTGGTATAACCTACAGTGTGAGTAGTACAGTGTCACAATATGGAGCAACATTATGAAGTGTAGTGGTAATACCTACAGTGTGAGTAGTACAGTGTCACAATATGGAGCAAAATAAGGAAGTGTAGTGGTATAACCTACAGTGTGAGTAGTACAGTGTCACAATATGGAGCAACATAAGGTAGTGTAGTGGTATAACCTACAGTGTGAGTGGTACAACGTCACAATATGGAGCAACATAAGGAAGTGTAGTGATATAACCGACAGTGTGAGTAGTACAGTGTTACAATATGGAGCAACATAAGGAAGTGTACTGGTATAACCTACAGCGTGAGTAGTACAGTGTCACAATATGGAGAAACATGAGGAAGTGTACTGGTATAACCTACAGGGTGAGTAGTACAGTTTCACAATATGGAGCAACATGAGGAAGTGTAGTGATATAACCTACATTGTGAGTAGCACAGTGTCACAATATGGAGCAACATGAGGAAGTATATGGGTATAACCTACAGTGTGAGTAGAACAGTGTCACAATATGGAGCAACATAAGGAAGTGTACTGGTATAACCTACAGTGTGAGTAGTACAGTGTCACAATAAGGAGCAACATAAGGTAGGGTTGTGGTTTAACCTACAGTGTGTGTAGTACAGTGTCACAATATTGAGCAACATGAGGAAGTGTAGTGATATAACCTACAGTGTGAGTAGTACAGTGTAACAATATGGAGCAACATAAGGAAGTGTAGTGGTATAACCTACAGTGTGAGTTGTACAGTGTCACAATATGGAGCAACATTAGGTAGTGTTGTGGTATATACTTCAGTGTGAGTAGTACAGTGTCACAATAAAGTGCAACATAAGGAAGTGTAGTGATATAACCTACAGTGTGAGTAGTACAATGTCACAATATAGCTCAACATAAGGAAGTGTACTGGTATAACCTACAGTGTGAGTAGTACAGTGTCACAATATGGAGCAACATAAGGAAGTGTAGTGGTAATAACTACAGTGTGAGTAGTACAGTGACACAATATGGAGCAACATAAGGAAGTGCAATGGTATAACATAGAGTGTGAGTAGTACAGTGTCACAATATGGAGAAACATGAGAAAGTGTACTGGTATAACCTACAGTGTGAGTAGTACAGTGTCACAATATGGAGCAACATAAGGAAGTGTAGTGGTATAAGCTACAGTGTGAGTAGTACAGTGTCACAATATGGAGAAACATGAGAAAGTGTGCTGGTATATCCTATAATGTGAGTAGTACAGTGTCACAATATGGAGCAACATAAGGAAAGGTAGTGATTTAACCTACAGTGTGAGTAGTACAGTGTCACAATATGGAGCAACATAAGGAAGTGTAGTGGTATAACCTACAGTGTGAGTAGTACAGTGACACAATATGGAGCAACATAAGGTAGTGTACTGGTATAACTTACAGTGTGAATAGTACAGTGTCACAATATGGAGAAACACGAGAAAGTGTACTGGTATAACCTATAGTGTGAGTAGTACAGTGTCACAATATGGAGCAACATAAGGAAGTGTAGTGGTATAAACTACAGTGGGAGTAGTACAGTGTCACAATATGGAGCACCATAAGAAAGTGTAGAGGAATAACCGACAGTATGAGTAGAACAGTGTCACAGTATGGAGCAACATAAGGAAGTGTAGAGGAATAACCTACAGTGTGAGTAGTACAGTGTCACAATATGGAGCTACATAAGGAAGTGTAATGATATAACCTACAGTGTGTGTAGTACAGTGTCACAATAAGGAGCAACATAAGGAAGTGTAGTGGTGTAACCTACAGTGTGAGTAGTACAGTGTCACAATATGGAGTAACATAAGGAAGTGTAGTGGTATAACCTACAGTGTGAGTAGTACAGTGTCACAAAATGGAGCACCATAAGGAAGAGTAGAGGAATAACCGACAGTATGAGTAGAACAGTGTCACAATATGGAGCAACATAAGGAAGTGTAGTGGTATAACCTACAGTGTGAGTAGTACAATGTCACAATATGGAGCAACA
Source organism: Meconema thalassinum (assembly GCA_946902985.2). Taxonomy (NCBI): domain Eukaryota; kingdom Metazoa; phylum Arthropoda; class Insecta; order Orthoptera; family Tettigoniidae; genus Meconema; species Meconema thalassinum. Next base: position 1,518,921,125 of record OX336389.2, on the reverse strand, counting down.
TAAGGAAGTGTAGAGGAATAACCTACAGTGTGAGTAATACAGTTTCACAATATGGAGCCACATAAGGAAGTGTAGTGGTATAACCTACAGTGTGAGTAGTACAATGTCACAATACGGAGCAACATAAGGAAGTGTAGAGGAATAACCTACAGTGTGAGTAGTACAATGTCACAATATGGAGCAACATAAGGAAGTGTAGAGGAATAACCTACAGTGTGAGTAGTACAGTGTCACAATATGGAGCCACATAAGGAAGTGTAGTGGTATAACCTACAGTGTGAGTAGTACAATGTCACAATACGGAGCAACATAAGGAAGTGTAGTGGTATAACCTACAGTGTGAGTAGTACAATGTCACAATATGGAGCAACATAAGGAAGTGTAGTGGTATAACCTACAGTGTGAGTAGTACAGTGTCACAATATGGAGCAACATAAGGAAGTGTAGTGGAATAACCTTCAGTGTGAGTAGAACAGTGTCACAATATGGAGCAACATAAGGAAGTGTAGTGATATAACCTACAGTGTGAGTAGTACAGTGTCACAATAAGGAGCAACATAAGGACGTGTAGTGGTATAACCTACAGTGTGAGTAGTACACTGTCATAATATGGAGCAACATAAGTTAGTGTTGTGGTATAACCTTCAGTGTGAGTAGTACCGTGTCACAATATGGAGCAACATAAGGAAGTGTAGTGGTAATACCTACAGTGTGAGTAGTACAGTGTCACAATATGGAGCAACATATGGAAGTGTAGTGATATAACATACAGTGTGAGTAGTACAGTGTCACAATATGGAGCAACATAAGGAAGTGTACTGGTATAACCTACAGTGTGAGTAGTACAGTGTCACAATATGGAGCAACATAAGGAAGTGTAGTGATATAACTAACAGTGTGAGTAGTACTGTGTCACAATATGGAGCAACATAAGGAAGTGTACTGGTATAACCTACAGTGTGAGTAGTACAGTGTCACAATATGGAGCAACATAAGGAAGTGTAGTGGTATAACCTACAGTGTGAGTAGTACAGTGTCACAATATGGAGCAACATAAGGAAGTGTAGTGGTATAATCTACATTGTGAGTAGTACAGTGTCAAAATATGGAGCAACATAAGGAAGTGTACTGGTATAACCTACAGTGGGAGTGGTACAATGTCACAATAAGGAGGAACATAAGGAAGTGTAGTGGTATAACCTACAGTGTGAGTAGTACAGTGTCACAATATGGAGCAACATAAGGAAGTTTAGTGGTATAACCTACAGTGTGAGTAGTAGAGTGTCACAATATGGAGCACCATAAGGAAGTGTAGAGGAAAAACCGACAGTATGAGTAGAACAGTGTCACAATATGGAGAAACATAAGGAAGTGTAGTGGTATAACCTACAGTGTGAGTAGTACAGTCTGACAATATGGATCAACATAAGGAAGTTTAGTGGTATAACCTACAGTGTGAGTAGTACAATGTAACAATATGGAGCAACATAAGGAAGTGTAGAGGAATAACCTACAGTGTGAGTAGTACAGTGTCACAATATAGAGCAACATAAGGAAGTGTAGTGGTAATACCTACAGTGTGAGTAGTACAGTGTCACAATATGGAGCCAGATAAGGAAGTGTAGTGATATAAACGACAGTGTGAGTAGTACAGTGTTACAGTATGGAGCAACATAAGGAAGTGTAGTGGTAATACCTACAGTGTGAGTAGTACAGTGTCACAATATGGAGCCACATAAGGATGTGTAGTGATATAACCGACAGTGTGAGTAGTACAGTGTCACAATATGGAGGAACATAACGAAGTGTAGTGGTATAACCTACAGTGTGAGTAGTACAGTGTCACAATATGGAGCAACATAAGGAAGTGTAGTGGTATAACCTTCAGTGTGAGTAGTACAGTGTCACAATATGGAGCAACATAAGGAAGTGTACTGGTATAACCTACAGTGTGAGAGGTACAGTGTCACAATATGGAGCAACATTATGAAGTGTAGTGGTAATACCTACAGTGTGAGTAGTACAGTGTCACAATAAGGAGCAAAATAAGGAAGTGTAGTGGTATAACCTACAGTGTGAGTAGTACAGTGTCACAATATGGAGCAACATTATGAAGTGTAGTGGTAATACCTACAGTGTGAGTAGTACAGTGTCACAATATGGAGCAAAATAAGGAAGTGTAGTGGTATAACCTACAGTGTGAGTAGTACAGTGTCACAATATGGAGCAACATAAGGTAGTGTAGTGGTATAACCGACAGTGTGAGTGGTACAACGTCACAATATGGAGCAACATAAGGAAGTGTACTGGTATAACCTACAGCGTGAGTAGTACAGTGTCACAATATGGAGAAACATGAGGAAGTGTACTGGTATAACCTACAGGGTGAGTAGTACAGTTTCACAATATGGAGCAACATGAGGAAGTGTAGTGATATAACCTACATTGTGAGTAGCACAGTGTCACAATATGGAGCAACATGAGGAAGTATATGGGTATAACCTACAGTGTGAGTAGAACAGTGTCACAATATGGAGCAACATAAGGAAGTGTACTGGTATAACCTACAGTGTGAGTAGTACAGTGTCACAATAAGGAGCAACATAAGGTAGTGTTGTGGTTTAAACTACAGTGTGTGTAGTACAGTGTCACAATATTGAGCAACATGAGGAAGTGTAGTGATATAACCTACAGTGTGAGTAGTACAGTGTAACAATATGGAGCAACATAAGGAAGTGTAGTGGTATAACCTACAGTGTGAGTTGTACAGTGTCACAATATGGAGCAACATTAGGTAGTGTTGTGGTATATACTTCAGTGTGAGTAGTACAGTGTCACAATAAAGTGCAACATAAGGAAGTGTAGTGATATAACCTACAGTGTGAGTAGTACAATGTCACAATATAGCTCAACATAAGGAAGTGTACTGGTATAACCTACAGTGTGAGTAGTACAGTGTCACAATATGGAGCAACATAAGGAAGTGTAGTGGTAATAACTACAGTGTGAGTAGTACAGTGACACAATATGGAGCAACATAAGGAAGTGCAATGGTATAACATAGAGTGTGAGTAGTACAGTGTCACAATATGGAGAAACATGAGAAAGTGTACTGGTATAACCTACAGTGTGAGTAGTACAGTGTCACAATATGGAGCAACATAAGGAAGTGTAGTGGTATAACCTACAGTGTGAGTAGTACAGTGTCACAATATGGAGAAACATGAGAAAGTGTGCTGGTATATCCTATAGTGTGAGTAGTACAGTGTCACAATATGGAGCAACATAAGGAAAGGTAGTGATTTAACCTACAGTGTGAGTAGTACAGTGTCACAATATGGAGCAACATAAGGAAGTGTAGTGGTATAACCTACAGTGTGAGTAGTACAGTGACACAATATGGAGCAACATCAGGTAGTGTACTGGTATAACTTACAGTGTGAATAGTACAGTGTCACAATATGGAGAAACACGAGAAAGTGTACTGGTATAACCTATAGTGTGAGTAGTACAGTGTCACAATATGGAGCAACATAAGGAAGTGTAGTGGTATAAACTACAGTGGGAGTAGTACAGTGTCACAATATGGAGCACCATAAGAAAGTGTAGAGGAATAACCGACAGTATGAGTAGAACAGTGTCACAGTATGGAGCAACATAAGGAAGTGTAGAGGAATAACCTACAGTGTGAGTAGTACAGTGTCACAATATGGAGCTACATAAGGAAGTGTAATGATATAACCTACAGTGTGTGTAGTACAGTGTCACAATAAGGAGCAACATAAGGAAGTGTAGTGGTGTAACCTACAGTGTGAGTAGTACAGTGTCACAATATGGAGTAACATAAGGAAGTGTAGTGGTATAACCTACAGTGTGAGTAGTACAGTGTCACAAAATGGAGCACCATAAGGAAGAGTAGAGGAATAACCGACAGTATGAGTAGAACAGTGTCACAATATGGAGCAACATAAGGAAGTGTAGAGGTATAACCTACAGTGTGAGTAGTACAATGTCACAATATGGAGCAACATAAGGAAGTGTAGAGGAATAACCTACAGTGTGAGTAATACAGTTTCACAATATGGAGCCACATAAGGAAGTGTAGTGGTATAACCTACAGTGTGAGTAGTACAATGTCACAATACGGAGCAACATAAGGAAGTGTAGAGGAATAACCTACAGTGTGAGTAGTACAATGTCACAATATGGAGCAACATAAGGAAGTGTAGAGGAATAACCTACAGTGTGAGTAGTACAGTGTCACAATATGGAGCCACATAAGGAAGTGTAGTGGTATAACCTACAGTGTGAGTAGTACAATGTCACAATACGGAGCAACATAAGGAAGTGTAGTGGTATAACCTACAGTGTGAGTAGTACAATGTCACAATATGGAGCAACATAAGGAAGTGTAGTGGTATAACCTACAGTGTGAGTAGTACAGTGTCACAATATGGAGCAACATAAGGAAGTGTAGTGGTATAACCTACAGTGTGAGTAGAACAGTGTCACAATATGGAGCAACATAAGGAAGTGTAGTGATATAACCTACAGTGTGAGTAGTACAGTGTCACAATAAGGAGCAACATAAGGACGTGTAGTGGTATAACCTACAGTGTGAGTAGTACACTGTCATAATATGGAGCAACATAAGTTAGTGTTGTGGTATAACCTTCAGTGTGAGTAGTACAGTGTCACAATATGGAGCAACATAAGGAAGTGTAGTGGTAATACCTACAGTGTGAGTAGTACAGTGTCACAATATGGAGCAACATATGGAAGTGTAGTGATATAACATACAGTGTGAGTAGTACAGTGTCACAATATGGAGCAACATAAGGAAGTGTACTGGTATAACCTACAGTGTGAGTAGTACAGTGTCACAATATGGAGCAACATAAGGAAGTGTAGTGATATAACTAACAGTGTGAGTAGTACTGTGTCACAATATGGAGCACCATAAGGAAGAGTAGAGGAATAACCGACAGTATGAGTAGAACAGTGTCACAATATGGAGCAACATAAGGAAGTGTAGAGGTATAACCTACAGTGTGAGTAGTACAGTGTCACAATATGGAGCACCATAAGGAAGAGTAGAGGAATAACCGACAGTATGAGTAGAACAGTGTCACAATATGGAGCAACATAAGGAAGTGTAGTGGTATAACCTTCAGTGTGAGTAGTACAGTGTCACAATATGGAGCAACATAAGGAAGTGTACTGGTATAACCTACAGTGTGAGAGGTACAGTGTCACAATATGGAGCAACATTATGAAGTGTAGTGGTAATACCTACAGTGTGAGTAGTACAGTGTCACAATAAGGAGCAAAATAAGGAAGTGTAGTGGTATAACCTACAGTGTGAGTAGTACAGTGTCACAATATGGAGCAACATTATGAAGTGTAGTGGTAATACCTACAGTGTGAGTAGTACAGTGTCACAATATGGAGCAAAATAAGGAAGTGTAGTGGTATAACCTACAGTGTGAGTAGTACAGTGTCACAATATGGAGCAACATAAGGTAGTGTAGTGGTATAACCGACAGTGTGAGTGGTACAACGTCACAATATGGAGCAACATAAGGAAGTGTACTGGTATAACCTACAGCGTGAGTAGTACAGTGTCACAATATGGAGAAACATGAGGAAGTGTACTGGTATAACCTACAGGGTGAGTAGTACAGTTTCACAATATGGAGCAACATGAGGAAGTGTAGTGATATAACCTACATTGTGAGTAGCACAGTGTCACAATATGGAGCAACATGAGGAAGTATATGGGTATAACCTACAGTGTGAGTAGAACAGTGTCACAATATGGAGCAACATAAGGAAGTGTACTGGTATAACCTACAGTGTGAGTAGTACAGTGTCACAATAAGGAGCAACATAAGGTAGTGTTGTGGTTTAAACTACAGTGTGTGTAGTACAGTGTCACAATATTGAGCAACATGAGGAAGTGTAGTGATATAACCTACAGTGTGAGTAGTACAGTGTAACAATATGGAGCAACATAAGGAAGTGTAGTGGTAAAACCTACAGTGTGAGTTGTACAGTGTCACAATATGGAGCAACATTAGGTAGTGTTGTGGTATATACTTCAGTGTGAGTAGTACAGTGTCACAATAAAGTGCAACATAAGGAAGTGTAGTGATATAACCTACAGTGTGAGTAGTACAATGTCACAATATAGCTCAACATAAGGAAGTGTACTGGTATAACCTACAGTGTGAGTAGTACAGTGTCACAATATGGAGCAACATAAGGAAGTGTAGTGGTAATAACTACAGTGTGAGTAGTACAGTGACACAATATGGAGCAACATAAGGAAGTGCAATGGTATAACATAGAGTGTGAGTAGTACAGTGTCACAATATGGAGAAACATGAGAAAGTGTACTGGTATAACCTACAGTGTGAGTAGTACAGTGTCACAATATGGAGCAACATAAGGAAGTGTAGTGGTATAACCTACAGTGTGAGTAGTACAGTGTCACAATATGGAGAAACATGAGAAAGTGTGCTGGTATATCCTATAGTGTGAGTAGTACAGTGTCACAATATGGAGCAACATAAGGAAAGGTAGTGATTTAACCTACAGTGTGAGTAGTACAGTGTCACAATATGGAGCAACATAAGGAAGTGTAGTGGTATAACCTACAGTGTGAGTAGTACAGTGACACAATATGGAGCAACATAAGGTAGTGTACTGGTATAACTTACAGTGTGAATAGTACAGTGTCACAATATGGAGAAACACGAGAAAGTGTACTGGTATAACCTATAGTGTGAGTAGTACAGTGTCACAATATGGAGCAACATAAGGAAGTGTAGTGGTATAAACTACAGTGGGAGTAGTACAGTGTCACAATATGGAGCACCATAAGAAAGTGTAGAGGAATAACCGACAGTATGAGTAGAACAGTGTCACAGTATGGAGCAACATAAGGAAGTGTAGAGGAATAACCTACAGTGTGAGTAGTACAGTGTCACAATATGGAGCTACATAAGGAAGTGTAATGATATAACCTACAGTGTGTGTAGTACAGTGTCACAATAAGGAGCAACATAAGGAAGTGTAGTGGTGTAACCTACAGTGTGAGTAGTACAGTGTCACAATATGGAGTAACATAAGGAAGTGTAGTGGTATAACCTACAGTGTGAGTAGTACAGTGTCACAAAATGGAGCACCATAAGGAAGAGTAGAGGAATAACCGACAGTATGAGTAGAACAGTGTCACAATATGGAGCAACATAAGGAAGTGTAGAGGTATAACCTACAGTGTGAGTAGTACAATGTCACAATATGGAGCAACATAAGGAAGTGTAGAGGAATAACCTACAGTGTGAGTAATACAGTTTCACAATATGGAGCCACATAAGGAAGTGTAGTGGTATAACCTACAGTGTGAGTAGTACAATGTCACAATACGGAGCAACATAAGGAAGTGTAGAGGAATAACCTACAGTGTGAGTAGTACAATGTCACAATATGGAGCAACATAAGGAAGTGTAGAGGAATAACCTACAGTGTGAGTAGTACAGTGTCACAATATGGAGCCACATAAGGAAGTGTAGTGGTATAACCTACAGTGTGAGTAGTACAATGTCACAATACGGAGCAACATAAGGAAGTGTAGTGGTATAACCTACAGTGTGAGTAGTACAATGTCACAATATGGAGCAACATAAGGAAGTGTAGTGGTATAACCTACAGTGTGAGTAGTACAGTGTCACAATATGGAGCAACATAAGGAAGTGTAGTGGTATAACCTACAGTGTGAGTAGAACAGTGTCACAATATGGAGCAACATAAGGAAGTGTAGTGATATAACCTACAGTGTGAGTAGTACAGTGTCACAATAAGGAGCAACATAAGGACGTGTAGTGGTATAACCTACAGTGTGAGTAGTACACTGTCATAATATGGAGCAACATAAGTTAGTGTTGTGGTATAACCTTCAGTGTGAGTAGTACAGTGTCACAATATGGAGCAACATAAGGAAGTGTAGTGGTAATACCTACAGTGTGAGTAGTACAGTGTCACAATATGGAGCAACATATGGAAGTGTAGTGATATAACATACAGTGTGAGTAGTACAGTGTCACAATATGGAGCAACATAAGGAAGTGTACTGGTATAACCTACAGTGTGAGTAGTACAGTGTCACAATATGGAGCAACATAAGGAAGTGTAGTGATATAACTAACAGTGTGAGTAGTACTGTGTCACAATATGGAGCAACATAAGGAAGTGTACTGGTATAACCTACAGTGTGAGTAGTACAGTGTCACAATATGGAGCAACATAAGGAAGTGTAGTGGTATAACCTACAGTGTGAGTAGTACAGTGTCACAATATGGAGCAACATAAGGAAGTGTAGTGGTATAACCTACATTGTGAGTAGTACAGTGTCAAAATATGGAGCAACATAAGGAAGTGTACTGGTATAACCTACAGTGGGAGTGGTACAATGTCACAATAAGGAGGAACATAAGGAAGTGTAGTGGTATAACCTACAGTGTGAGTAGTACAGTGTCACAATATGGAGCAACATAAGGAAGTGTAGTGGTATAACCTACAGTGTGAGTAGTAGAGTGTCACAATATGGAGCACCATAAGGAAGTGTAGAGGAAAAACCGACAGTATGAGTAGAACAGTGTCACAATATGGAGAAACATAAGGAAGTGTAGTGGTATAACCTACAGTGTGAGTAGTACAGTCTCACAATATGGATCAACATAAGGAAGTGTAGTGGTATAACCTACAGTGTGAGTAGTACAATGTAACAATATGGAGCAACATAAGGAAGTGTAGAGGAATAACCTACAGTGTGAGTAGTACAGTGTCACAATATAGAGCAACATAAGGAAGTGTAGTGGTAATACCTACAGTGTGAGTAGTACAGTGTCACAATATGGAGCCACATAAGGAAGTGTAGTGATATAAACGACAGTGTGAGTAGTACAGTGTTACAGTATGGAGCAACATAAGGAAGTGTAGTGGTAATACCTACAGTGTGAGTAGTACAGTGTCACAATATGGAGCCACATAAGGATGTGTAGTGATATAACCGACAGTGTGAGTAGTACAGTGTCACAATATGGAGGAACATAACGAAGTGTAGTGGTATAACCTACAGTGTGAGTAGTACAGTGTCACAATATGGAGCAACATAAGGAAGTGTAGTGGTATAACCTTCAGTGTGAGTAGTACAGTGTCACAATATGGAGCAACATAAGGAAGTGTACTGGTATAACCTACAGTGTGAGAGGTACAGTGTCACAATATGGAGCAACATTATGAAGTGTAGTGGTAATACCTACAGTGTGAGTAGTACAGTGTCACAATATGGAGCAAAATAAGGAAGTGTAGTGGTATAACCTACAGTGTGAATAGTACAGTGTCACAATATGGAGCAACATAAGGAAGTGTACTGGTATAACCTACAGTGTGAGTAGTACAGTGTCACAATATGGAGCAACATAAGGAAGTGTAGTGGTATAACCTACAGTGTGAGTAGTACAACGTCACAATATGGAGCAACATAAGGAAGTGTTGTGATATAACCGACAGTGTGAGTAGTACAGTGTTACAATATGGAGCAACATAAGGAAGTGTAGTGGTATAACCTACAGTGTGAGTAGTACAGTGTCACAATATGGAGCAACATAAGGAAGTGTAGTGGTAATACCTACAGTGTGAGTAGTACTGTGTCACAATATGGAGCAACATAAGGAAGTGTAGTGGTAATACCTACAGTGTGAGTAGTAGAGTGTCACAATATGGAGCACCATAAGGAAGTGTAGAGGAAAAACCGACAGTATGAGTAGAACAGTGTCACAATATGGAGAAACATAAGGAAGTGTAGTGGTATAACCTACAGTGTGAGTAGTACAGTCTCACAATATGGATCAACATAAGGAAGTGTAGTGGTATAACCTACAGTGTGAGTAGTACAATGTAACAATATGGAGTAACATAAGGAAGTGTAGAGGAATAACCTACAGTGTGAGTAGTACAGTGTCACAATATAGAGCAACATAAGGAAGTGTAGTGGTAATACCTACAGTGTGAGTAGTACAGTGTCACAATATGGAGCCACATAAGGAAGTGTAGTGATATAAACGACAGTGTGAGTAGTACAGTGTTACAATATGGAGCAACATAAGGAAGTGTAGTGGTAATACCTACAGTGTGAGTAGTACAGTGTCACAATATGGAGCCACATAAGGATGTGTAGTGATATAACCGACAGTGTGAGTAGTACAGTGTCACAATATGGAGCAACATAAGGAAGTGTAGTGGTATAACCTTCAGTGTGAGTAGTACAGTGTCACAATATGGAGCAACATAAGGAAGTGTAGTGGTATAACCTACAGTGTGCGTAGTACAGTGTCACAATATGGAGCAACATGAGGACGTGTTCTGGTATAACCTACAGCGTGAGTAGTACAGTGTCACAATATGGAGAAACATGAGGAAGTGTACTGGTATAACCTTCAGTGTGAGTAGTACAATGTCACAATATGGAGCAACATAAGGAAGTGTAGTGGTATAACCTACAGTGTGAGTACTACAGTGTCACAATATGCAGCAACATGAGGAAGTGTACTGGTATAACCTACAGTGTGAGTAGTACAGTTTCACAATATGGAGCAACATGAGGAAGTGTAGTGGTATAATCTACAGTGTGAGTAGTACAGTGTCACAATATGGAGCAACATGAGGAAGTGTACTGGTATAACCTACAGCGTGAGTAGTACAGTGTCACAATATGGAGAAACATGAGGAAGTGTACTGGTATAACCTACATTGTGAGTAGCACAGTGTCACAATATGGAGCAACATGAGGAAGTATATGGGTATAACCTACAGTGTGAGTAGAACAGTGTCACAATATGGAGCAACATAAGGAAGTGTACTGGTATAACCTACAGTGTGAGTAGTACAGTGTCACAATAAGGAGGAACATAAGGTAGTGTTGTGGTTTAACCTACAGTGTGTGTAGTACAGTGTCACAATATTGAGCAACATGAGGAAGTGTAGTGATATAACCTACAGTGTGAGTAGTACAGTGTCACAATATGGAGCAACATAAGGAAGTGTAGTGGTATAACCTACAGTGTGAGTTGTACAGTGTCACAATATGGAGTAACATAAGGTAGTGTTGTGGTATATACTTCAGTGTGAGTAGTACAGTGTCACAATAAAGTGCAACATAAGGAAGTGTAGTGATATAACCTACAGTGTGAGTAGTACAATGTCACAATATAGCACAACATAAGGAAGTGTACTGGTATAACCTACAGTGTGAGTAGTACAGTTTCACAATATGGAGCAACATAAGGTAGTGTAGTGGTATAACCTACAGTGTGAGTAGAACAGTGTCACAATATGGAGCAACATAAGGAAGTGTAGTGGTATAACCTCCAGTGTGAGTAGTACAGTGTCACAATATGGAGCAACATAAGGAAGTGTACTGGTATAACCTACAGTGTGAGTAGTACAGTGTCACAATATGGAGCAACATAAGGAAGTGTAGTGGTAATACCTACAGTGTGAGTAGTACAGTGTCACAATACGGAGCAACATAAGGAAGTGTAGTGATATAACCTACAGTGTGAGTAGTACAGTGTCACAATATGGAGCAACATAAGGAAGTGTACTGGTATAACCTACAGTGTGAGTAGATCAGTGTCACAATATGGAGCAACATAAGGAAGTGTACTGGTATAACCTACAGTGTGAGTAGTACAGTGTCACAATATGGAGCAACATAAGGAAGTGTAGTGATATAACCTACAGTGTGAGTAGTACAGTGTCACAATATGGAGCTACATAAGGAAGTGTACTGGTATAACCTACAATGTGAGTAGTACAGTGTCACAATATGGAGCAACATAAGGAAGTGTAGTGGTATAACCTACATTTGTGAGTAGTACAGTGTCAAAATATGGAGCAACATAAGGAAGTGTACTGGTATAACCTACAGTGCGAGTGGTACAGTGTCACAGTAAGGAGCAACATAAGGAAGTGTAGTGGTATAACCTACAGTGTGAGTAGTACTTTGTCACAATATGGAGCAACATAAGGAAGTATAGTGGTATAACCTACAGTGTGAGTAGTACAGTGTCACAATATGGAGCACCATAAGGAATTGCAGAGGAATAACCGACAATATGAGTAGAACAGTGTCTCAATATGGAGCAACATAAGGAAGTGTAGTGGTATAACCAACATTGTGAGTAGTACAGTCTCACAATATGGGTCAACATAAGGAAGTGTAGTGGTATAACCTACAGTGTGAGTAGTACAATGTCACATTATGGAGCAACATAAGGAAGTGTAGAGGAATAACCTACAGTGTGAGTAGTACAATGTCACAATATGGAGCCGCATAAGGAAGTGTGCTGGTATATCCTACAGTGTGAGTAGTACAGTGTCACAATAAGGAGCAAAATAAGGTAGTGTTGTGATATAACCTACAGTGTGAGTAGTACAGTGTCACAATATGGAGCAACATAAGGAAGTGTAGTGGTATAACCTACAGTGTGAGTAGTACAGTGTCACAATATGGAGCAACATAAGGAAGTGTAGAGGAATAACCTACAGTGTGAGTAGTACAGTGTCACAATATGGAGCCACATAAGGAAGTGTAGAGGAATAACCTACAGTGGGAGTGGTACAGTGTCACAATATGGATCAACATAAGGAAGTTTAGTGGTATAACCTACACTGTGAGTAGTACAATGTCACAATATGGAGCAACATAAGGAAGTGTAGAGGAATAACCTACAGTGTGAGTAGTACAGTGTCACAATATGGAGCAACATAAGGAAGTGTAGTGGTAATACCTACAGTGTGAGTAGTACAGTGTCACAATATGGAGCAACATAAGGAAGTGTAGTGGTATAACCTACAGTGTGAGTAGTACAGTGTCACAATATGGAGCAACATAAGGAAGTGTAGTGGTATAACCTACAGTGTGAGTAGTACAGTGTCACAATATGGAGCAACATAAGGAAGTGTAGTGGTATAACCTACAGTGTGAGTATTACAGTGTCACAATATGGAACAACATAAGGAAGTGTAGAGGAATAACCTTCAGTGGGAGTGGTACAGTGTCACAATATGGAGCAACATAAGGAAGTGTAGTGGTATAACCTACAGTGTGAGTAGTACAATGTCACAATATGGAGCAACATAAGGAAGTGTAGAGGAATAACCTACAGTGTGAGTAGTACAGTGTCACAATATGGAGCCACATAAGGAAGTGTAGTGGTATAACCTACAGTGCGAGTAGTACAGTGTCACAATATGGAGCAACATAAGGAAGTGTAGTGGTATAACCTACAGTGTGAGTAGTACAATGTCACTATATGGAGCAACATAAGGATGTGTACTGGTATAACCTACAGTGTGAGTAGTACAGTGTCACAATATGGAGCAACATAAGGTAGTGTTGTGGTATAACCTTCAGTGTGAGTAGTACAGTTTCACAATATGGAGCAACTTAAGGAAGTGTAGTGGTATAACCTACAGTGTGAGTAGTACAGTGTCACAGTATGGAGCAACATGAGGACGTGTTCTGGTATAACCTACAGCGTGAGTAGTACAGTGTCACAATATGGAGAAACATGAGGAAGTGTACTGGTATAACCTTCAGTGTGAGTAGTACAATGTCACAATATGGAGCAACATAAGGAAGTGTAGTGGTATAACCTACAGTGTGAGTACTACAGTGTCACAATATGCAGCAACATGAGGAAGTGTACTGGTATAACCTACAGTGTGAGTAGTACAGTTTCACAATATGGAGCAACATGAGGAAGTGTAGTGGTATAACCTACAGTGTGAGTAGTACAGTGTCACAATATGGAGCAACATGAGGAAGTGTACTGGTATAACCTACAGCGTGAGTAGTACAGTGTCACAATATGGAGAAACATGAGGAAGTGTACTGGTATAACCTACATTGTGAGTAGCACAGTGTCACAATATGGAGCAACATGAGGAAGTATATGGGTATAACCTACAGTGTGAGTAGAACAGTGTCACAATATGGAGCAACATAAGGAAGTGTACTGGTATAACCTACAGTGTGAGTAGTACAGTGTCACAATAAGGAGGAACATAAGGTAGTGTTGTGGTTTAACCTACAGTGTGTGTAGTACAGTGTCACAATATTGAGCAACATGAGGAAGTGTAGTGATATAACCTACAGTGTGAGTAGTACAGTGTCACAATATGGAGCAACATAAGGAAGTGTAGTGGTATAACCTACAGTGTGAGTTGTACAGTGTCACAATATGGAGTAACATAAGGTAGTGTTGTGGTATATACTTCAGTGTGAGTAGTACAGTGTCACAATAAAGTGCAACATAAGGAAGTGTAGTGATATAACCTACAGTGTGAGTAGTACAATGTCACAATATAGCACAACATAAGGAAGTGTACTGGTATAACCTACAGTGTGAGTAGTACAGTTTCACAATATGGAGCAACATAAGGTAGTGTAGTGGTATAACCTACAGTGTGAGTAGAACAGTGTCACAATATGGAGCAACATAAGGAAGTGTAGTGGTATAACCTCCAGTGTGAGTAGTACAGTGTCACAATATGGAGCAACATAAGGAAGTGTACTGGTATAACCTACAGTGTGAGTAGTACAGTGTCACAATATGGAGCAACATAAGGAAGTGTAGTGGTAATACCTACAGTGTGAGTAGTACAGTGTCACAATACGGAGCAACATAAGGAAGTGTAGTGGTATAACCTACAGTGTGAGTAGTACAATGTCACAATATGGAGCAACATAAGGAAGTGTAGTGGTATAACCTACAGTGTGAGTAGTACAGTGTCACAATACGGAGCAAAATAAGGAAGTGTTGTGATATAACCTACAGTGTGAGTAGTACAGTGTCACAATATGGAGCAAAATAAGGTAGTGTAGTGGTATAACCTACTGTGTGAGTAGTACAGTGTCTCAATATGGAGCAACATAAGGAAGTGTAGTGATATAACCTACAGTGTGAGTAGTACAGTATCACAATATGGAGCCACATAAGGAAGTGTAGAGGTATAACCTACAGTGTGAGTAGTACAATGTCACAATATAGAACAACATAAGGAAGTTTAGTGATATAACCTACAGTGTGTGTAGTACAGTGTCACAATATGGAGCAACATGAGGATGTGTAGTGATATAACCTACAGTGTGAGTAGTACAGTGTCACAATATGGAGCAACATGAGGAAGTGTAGTAATATAACCTACAGAGTGAGTATCACAGTGTCACAATATGGAGCAACATAAGGAAGTGTACTGGTACAACCTACAGTGTGAGTAGTACAGTGTCACAATATGGAGCAACATAAGGAAGTGTAGTGGTATAACCTACAGTGTGAGTAGTACAGTGTCACAATATGGAGCAACATAAGGAAGTGTACTGGTATAACCTACAGTGTGAGTAGTACAGTGTCACAATATGGAGCAACATAAGGAAGTGTACTGGTACAACCTACAGTGTGAGTAGTACACTGTCACAATATGGAGCAACACAAGGAAGTGTAGTGGTATAACCTACAGTGTGAGTAGTACAGTGTCACAATATGGAGCAACATAAGGAAGTGTACTGGTATAACCTACAGTGTGAGTAGTACAGTGTCAAAATATGGAGCAACATAAGGTAGTGTTGTGATATAACCTACAGTGTGAGTCGTACAGTGTCATAATATGGAGCAACATAAGGAAGTGTACTGGTATAACCTACAGTGTGAGTAATACAGTGTCACAATATGGAGCAACATAAGGAAGTGTACTGGTATAACCTACAGTGTGAGTAGTACAGTGTCACAATATGGAGCAACATAAGGAAGTTTACTGGTATAACCTACAGTGTGAGTAGTAAAATGTCACAATATAGAGCATCATAAGGAAGTGTAGTGATGTAACCTACAGTGTGTGTAGTACAGTGTCACAATATGGAGCAACTTGAGGAAGTGTAGTGATATAACCTACAGTGTGAGTAGTACAGTGTCACAATATGGAGCAACATGAGGAAGTGTAGTGATATAACCTACAGTGTGAGTAGTACAGTGTCACAATATGGAGCAACATAAGGAAGTGTACTGGTATAACCTACAGTGTGAGTAGTACAGTGTCACAATATGGAGCAACATAAGGAAGTGTAGTGGTATAACCTACAGTGTGAGTAGTACAATGTCACAATATGGAGCAACATAAGGAAGTGTAGTGGTATAACCTACAGTGTGAGTAGAACAATGTCACAATATGGAGCAACATAAGGAAGTGTAGTGGTATAACCTACAGTGTGAGTAGTACAGTGTCACAATATGGAGCAACATAAGGAAGTGTACTGGTATAACCTACAGTGTGAGTAGTACAGTGTCACAATATGGAGCAACATAAGGAAGGGTAGTGATATAACCTACAGTGTGAGTAGTACAGTGTCACAATATGGAGCAACATAAGGAAGTGTACTGGTATAACCTAAAGTGTGAATAGTACAATGTCACAATATGGAGCAACATAAGGAAATGTAATGGTATAACCTACAGTGTGAGTAGTACAGTGTCACAATACGGAGCAACATAAGGAAGTGTAGTGGTATAACATAAAGTGTGAGTGGTACAGTGTCACAATATGGAGCAACATAAGGAAGTGTACTGGTATAACCTACAGTGTGAGTAGTACAGTGTCACAATATGGAGCAACATAAGGTAGTGTTGTGATATAACCTACAGTGTGAGTAGTACAGAGTCACAATATGGAGCAACATAAGGAAGTGTACTGGTATAACCTACAGTGTGAGTAGTACAGTGTCACAATATGGAGCAACATAAGGAAGTGAACTGGTATAACCTACAGTGTGAGTAGTACAGTGTCACAATACGGAGCAACATAAGGAAGTGTAGTGGTATAACCTACAGTGTGAGTAGTACAATGTCACAATATGGAGCAACATAAGGAAGTGTAGTGGTATAACCTACAGTCTGAGTAGTACAGTGTCAGAATACGGAGCAACATAAGGAAGTGTTGTGATATAACCTACAGTGTGAGTAGTACAGTGTCACAATATGGAGCAACATCAGGTAGTGTAGTGGAATAACCTACAGTGTGAGTAGTACAGTGTCACAATATGGAGCAACATAAGGAAGTGTAATGGTATAACCTCCATTGTGAGTAGTACAGTTTCACAATATGGAGCAACATAAGGTAGTGTAGTGGTATAACCTACAGTGTGAGTAGTACAGTGTCACAATATGGAGCAACATAAGGAAGTGTAGTGGTATAACCTCCAGTGTGAGTAGTACAGTGTCACAATATGGAGCAACATAAGGAAGTGTACTGGTATAACCTACAGTGTGAGTAGTACAGTGTCACAATATGAAGCAACATAAGGAAGTGTAGTGGTAATACCTACAGTGTGAGTAGTACAGTGTCACAATACGGAGCAACATAAGGAAGTGTAGTGGTATAACCTACAGTGTGAGTAGTACAATGTCACAATATGGAGCAACATAAGGAAGTGTAGTGGTATAACCTACAGTGTGAGTAGTACAGTGTCACAATACGGAGCAACATAAGAAAGTGTTGTATTATAACCTACAGTTTGAGTAGTACAGTGTCACAATATGGAGCAACATAAGGTAGTGTAGTGGTATAACCTACAGTGTGAGTAGTACAGTGTCACAATATGGAGCAACTTAAGGAAGTGTAGTGATATAACCTACAGTGTGAGTAGTACAGTGTCACAATATGGAGCCACATAAGGAAGTGTAGAGGTATAACCTACAGTGTGAGTAGTACAATGTCACAATATAGAACAACATAAGGAAATTTAGTGATATAACCTACAGTGTGTGTAGTACAGTGTCACAATATGGAGCAACATGAGGATGTGTAGTGATATAACCTACAGTGTGAGTAGTACAGTGTCACAATATGGAGCACCATAAGAAAGTGTAGAGGAATAACCGACAGTATGAGTAGAACAGTGTCACAGTATGGAGCAACATAAGGAAGTGTAGTGGTATATCCTACAGTATGAGTAGTACAGTGTCACAATATGGAGCAACATAAGGAAGTGTAGTGGTATAACCTACAGTATGAGTAGTACAGTGTCACAATATGGAGCAACATAAGGAAGTGTAGTGGTATAACCAACATTGTGAGTAGTACAGTCTCACAATATGGATCAACATAAGGAAGTGTAGTGGTATAACCTACAGTGTGAGTAGTACAATGTCACAATATGGAGCCGCATAAGGAAGTGTGCTGGTATATCCTACAGTGTGAGTAGTACAGTGTCACAATATGGAGCAACATAAGGAAGTGTAGTGGTATAACCTACAGTGTGAGTATTACAGTGTCACAATATGGAACAACATAAGGAAGTGTAGAGGAATAACCTACAGTGGGAGTGGTACAGTGTCACAATATGGAGCAACATAAGGAAGTGTAGTGGTATAACCTACAGTGTGAGTAGTACAATGTCACAATATGGAGCAACATAAGGAAGTGTAGAGGAATAACCTACAGTGTGAGTAGTACAATGTCACAATATGGAGCCGCATAAGGAAGTGTGCTGGTATATCCTACAGTGTGAGTAGTACAGTGTCACAATAAGGAGCAAAATAAGGTAGTGTTGTGATATAACCTACAGTGTGAGTAGTACAGTGTCACAATATGGAGCTACATAAGGAAGTGTACTGGTATAACCTACAATGTGAGTAGTACAGTGTCACAATATGGAGCAACATAAGGAAGTGTAGTGGTATAACCTACATTTGTGAGTAGTACAGTGTCAAAATATGGAGCAACATAAGGAAGTGTACTGGTATAACCTACAGTGCGAGTGGTACAGTGTCACAGTAAGGAGCAACATAAGGAAGTGTAGTGGTATAACCTACAGTGTGAGTAGTACTTTGTCACAATATGGAGCAACATAAGGAAGTGTAGTGGTATAACCTACAGTGTGAGTAGTACAGTGTCACAATATGGAGCACCATAAGGAATTGCAGAGGAATAACCGACAATATGAGTAGAACAGTGTCTCAATATGGAGCAACATAAGGAAGTGTAGTGGTATAACCAACATTGTGAGTAGTACAGTCTCACAATATGGATCAACATAAGGAAGTGTAGTGGTATAACCTACAGTGTGAGTAGTACAATGTCACAATATGGAGCAACATAAGGAAGTGTAGAGGAATAACCTACAGTGTGAGTAGTACAATGTCACAATATGGAGCCGCATAAGGAAGTGTGCTGGTATATCCTACAGTGTGAGTAGTACAGTGTCACAATAAGGAGCAAAATAAGGTAGTGTTGTGATATAACCTACAGTGTGAGTAGTACAGTGTCACAATATGGAGCAACATAAGGAAGTGTAGTGGTATAACCTACAGTGTGAGTAGTACAGTGTCACAATATGGAGCAACATAAGGAAGTGTAGAGGAATAACCTACAGTGTGCTTAGTACAGTGTCACAATATGGAGCCACATAAGGAAGTGTAGAGGAATAACCTACAGTGGGAGTGGTACAGTGTCACAATATGGATCAACATAAGGAAGTGTAGTGGTATAACCTACAGTGTGAGTAGTACAATGTCACAATATGGAGCAACATAAGGAAGTGTAGAGGAATAACCTACAGTGTGAGTAGTACAGTGTCACAATATGGAGCAACATAAGGAAGTGTAGTGGTAATACCTACAGTGTGAGTAGTACAGTGTCACAATATGGAGCAACATAAGGAAGTGTAGTGGTATAACCTACAGTGTGAGTAGTACAGTGTCACAATATGGAGCAACATAAGGAAGTGTAGTGGTATAACCTACAGTGTGAGTAGTACAGTGTCACAATATGGAGCAACATAAGGAAGTGTAGTGGTATAACCTACAGTGTGAGTATTACAGTGTCACAATATGGAACAACATAAGGAAGTGTAGAGGAATAACCTACAGTGGGAGTGGTACAGTGTCACAATATGGAGCAACATAAGGAAGTGTAGTGGTATAACCTACAGTGTGAGTAGTACAATGTCACAATATGGAGCAACATAAGGAAGAGTAGAGGAATAACCTACAGTGTGAGTAGTACAGTGTCACAATATGGAGCCACATAAGGAAGTGTAGTGGTATAAACTACAGTGCGAGTAGTACAGTGTCACAATATGGAGCAACATAAGGAAGTGTAGTGGTATAACCTACAGTGTGAGTAGTACAATGTCACTATATGGAGCAACATAAGGATGTGTACTGGTATAACCTACAGTGTGAGTAGTACAGTGTCACAATATGGAGCAACATAAGGTAGTGTTGTGGTATAACCTTCAGTGTGAGTAGTACAGTTTCACAATATGGAGCAACATAAGGAAGTGTAGTGGTATAACCTACAGTGTGAGTAGTACAGTGTCACAATATGGAGCAACATGAGGACGTGTTCTGGTATAACCTACAGCGTGAGTAGTACAGTGTCACAATATGGAGGAACATGAGGAAGTGTACTGGTATAACCTTCAGTGTGAGAAGTACAATGTCACAATATGGAGCAACATAAGGAAGTGTAGTGGTATAACCTACAGTGTGAGTACTACAGTGTCACAATATGCAGCAACATGAGGAAGTGTACTGGTATAACCTACAGTGTGAGTAGTACAGTTTCACAATATGGAGCAACATGAGGAAGTGTAGTGGTATAACCTACAGTGTGAGTAGTACAGTGTCACAATATGGAGCAACATGAGGAAGTGTACTGGTATAACCTACAGCGTGAGTAGTACAGTGTCACAATATGGAGAAACATGAGGAAGTGTACAGGTATAACCTACATTGTGAGTAGCACAGTGTCACAATATGGAGCAACATGAGGAAGTATATGGGTATAAACTACAGTGTGAGTAGAACAGTGTCACAATATGGAGCAACATAAGGAAGTGTACTGGTATAACCTACAGTGTGAGTAGTACAGTGTCACAATAAGGAGGAACATAAGGTAGTGTTGTGGTTTAACCTACAGTGTGTGTAGTACAGTGTCACAATATTGAGCAACCTGAGGAAGTGTAGTGATATAACCTACAGTGTGAGTAGTACAGTGTCACAATATGGAGCAACATAAGGAAGTGTAGTGGTATAACCTACAGTGTGAGTTGTACAGTGTCACAATATGGAGTAACATAAGGTAGTGTTGTGGTATATACTTCAGTGTGAGTAGTACAGTGTCACAATAAAGTGCAACATAAGGAAGTGTAGTGATATAACCTACAGTGTGAGTAGTACAATGTCACAATATAGCACAACATAAGGAAGTGTACTGGTATAACCTACAGTGTGAGTAGTACAGTTTCACAATATGGAGCAACATAAGGTAGTGTAGTGGTATAACCTACAGTGTGAGTAGAACAGTGTCACAATATGGAGCAACATAAGGAAGTGTAGTGGTATCACCTCCAGTGTGAGTAGTACAGTGTCACAATACGGAGCAACATAAGGAAGTGTAGTGGTAATACCTACAGTGTGAGTAGTACAGTGTCACAATACGGAGCAACATAAGGAAGTGTAGTGGTATAACCTACAGTGTGAGTAGTACAATGTCACAATATGGAGCAACATAAGGAAGTGTAGTGGTATAACCTACAGTGTGAGTAGTACAGTGTCACAATACGGAGCAAAATAAGGAAGTGTTGTGATATAACCTACAGTGTGAGTAGTACAGTGTCACAATATGGAGCAAAATAAGGTAGTGTAGTGGTATAACCTACAGTGTGAGTAGTACAGTGTCACAATATGGAGCAACATAAGGAAGTGTAGTGATATAACCTACAGTGTGAGTAGTACAGTGTCACAATATGGAGCCACATAAGGAAGTGTAGAGGTATAACCTACAGTGTGAGTAGTACAATGTCACAATATAGAACAACATAAGGAAGTTTAGTGATATAACCTACAGTGTGTGTAGTACAGTGTCACAATATGGAGCAACATAAGGAAGTGTAGTGGTATAACCTACAGTGTGAGTAGTACAGTGTCACAATATGGAGCAACATAAGGAAGTGTACTGGTATAACCTACAGTGTGAGTAGTACAGTGTCACAATATGGAGCAACATAAGGAAGTGTACTGGTACAACCTACAGTGTGAGTAGTACACTGTCACAATATGGAGCAACACAAGGAAGTGTAGTGGTATAACCTACAGTGTGAGTAGTACAGTGTCACAATATGGAGCAACATAAGGAAGTGTACTGGTATAACCAACAGTGTGAGTAGTACAGTGTCAAAATATGGAGCAACATAAGGTAGTGTTGTGATATAACCTACAGTGTGGGTCGTACAGTGTCATAATATGGAGCAACATAAGGAAGTGTACTGGTATAACCTACAGTGTGAGTAATACAGTGTCACAATATGGAGCAACATAAGGAAGTGTACTGGTATAACCTACAGTGTGAGTAGTACAGTGTCACAATATGGAGCAACATAAGGAAGTGTACTGGTATAACCTACAGTGTGAGTAGTACAATGTCACAATATAGAGCATCATAAGGAAGTGTAGTGATGTAACCTACAGTGTGTGTAGTACAGTGTCACAATATGGAGCAACTTGAGGAAGTGTAGTGATATAACCTACAGTGTGAGTAGTACAGTGTCACAATATGGAGCAACATGAGGAAGTATAGTGATATAACCTACAGTGTGAGTAGTACAGTGTCACAATATGGAGCAACATAAGGAAGTGTACTGGTATAACCTACAGTGTGAGTAGTACAGTGTCACAATATGGAGCAACATAAGGAAGTGTAGTGGTATAACCTACAGTGTGAGTAGTACAATGTCACAATATGGAGCAACATAAGGAAGTGTAGTGGTATAACCTACAGTGTGAGTAGAACAATGTCACAATATGGAGCAACATAAGGAAGTGTAGTGGTATAACCTACAGTGTGAGTAGTACAGTGTCACAATATGGAGCAACATAAGGAAGTGTACTGGTATAACCTACAGTGTGAGTAGTACAGTGTCACAATATGGAGCAACATAAGGAAGGGTAGTGATATAACCTACAGTGTGAGTAGTACAGTGTCACAATATGGAGCAACATAAGGAAGTGTACTGGTATAACCTAAAGTGTGAATAGTACAATGTCACAATATGGAGCAACATAAGGAAATGTAATGGTTTAACCTACAGTGTGAGTAGTACAGTGTCACAATACGGAGCAACATAAGGAAGTGTAGTGGTATAACATAAAGTGTGAGTGGTACAGTGTCACAATATGGAGCAACATAAGGAAGTGTACTGGTATAACCTACAGTGTGAGTAGTACAGTGTCACAATATGGAGCAACATAAGGTAGTGTTGTGATATAACCTACAGTGTGAGTAGTACAGAGTCACAATATGGAGCAACATAAGGAAGTGTACTGGTATAACCTACAGTGTGAGTAGTACAGTGTCACAATATGGAGCAACATAAGGAAGTGAACTGGTATAACCTACAGTGTGAGTAGTACAGTGTCACAATACGGAGGAACATAAGGAAGTGTAGTGGTATAACCTACAGTGTGAGTAGTACAATGTCACAATATGGAGCAACATAAGGAAGTGTAGTGGTATAACCTACAGTCTGAGTAGTACAGTGTCAGAATACGGAGCAACATAAGGAAGTGTTGTGATATAACCTACAGTGTGAGTAGTACAGTGTCACAATATGGAGCAACATCAGGTAGTGTAGTGGTATAACCTACAGTGTGAGTAGTACAGTGTCACAATATGGAGCAACATAAGGAAGTGTACTGGTATAACCTCCATTGTGAGTAGTACAGTTTCACAATATGGAGCAACATAAGGTAGTGTAGTGGTATAACCTACAGTGTGAGTAGTACAGTGTCACAATATGGAGCAACATAAGGAAGTGTAGTGGTATAACCTCCAGTGTGAGTAGTACAGTGTCACAATATGGAGCAACATAAGGAAGTGTACTGGTATAACCTACAGTGTGAGTAGTACAGTGTCACAATATGAAGCAACATAAGGAAGTGTAGTGGTAATACCTACAGTGTGAGTAGTACAGTGTCACAATACGGAGCAACATAAGGAAGTGTAGTGGTATAACCTACAGTGTGAGTAGTACAATGTCACAATATGGAGCAACATAAGGAAGTGTAGTGGTATAACCTACAGTGTGAGTAGTACAGTGTCACAATACGGAGCAACATAAGGAAGTGTTGTGATATAACCTACAGTTTGAGTAGTACAGTGTCACAATATGGAGCAACATAAGGTAGTGTAGTGGTATAACCTACAGTGTGAGTAGTACAGTGTCACAATATGGAGCAACATAAGGAAGTGTAGTGATATAACCTACAGTGTGAGTAGTACAGTGTCACAATATGGAGCCACATAAGGAAGTGTAGAGGTATAACCTACAGTGTGAGTAGTACAATGTCACAATATAGAACAACATAAGGAAATTTAGTGATATAACCTACAGTGTGTGTAGTACAGTGTC